>OX456984.1:82688669-83205325 GCA_949752695.1 Melanostoma scalare
GAAAGACCAAATGCCTTAAAATGATATAATATAACATCATGAGAAAGTTGATCGAATGCTTTGGAAAAGTCAGTGTAAATACAATCGAGTTCATACCCATTTTTAAGAGAGTTGGAACAATTATGATAAAAGATAGCAGGTTGGTTACCTTCGATCTTCTTTGGATAAAACCATGCTGTTGATTGCAAATAATATTTTTTGTGTAAAAAGAGAGGCACTCACAAACAACTTGTTCAAAGAGCTTAGGAAAGCATGAGAGTTTGGAAATGGGTCTATAATTTTTGGTATCTATCTTTTCACCCTTTTTATATACAGGTGTGATGAAGGACTTTTTCCAAAGACTAGGAAATACGCCCGGGTGGTTTCAATGAGAGCTGGAAGAGATACTGAAGTGGATACGCTATTACAGAACGGCATTTTTTGAAAAGAATTGGCGGTATACCATCTGGGCCAGAAGAAAAATCATCATGAAGAGATGATAAATACTGTAAAATCTTATCTATGTTAGTAGGTATATTATTGAAATTTACTTGAGAGCAGTTGCGTAAATACGAAAAGTAATTTTCGTCAATATTTATGGGGGTATCACTAAAAGAGCTTCGAAAATGAGTCGCAACGGCATTGCAAATATCGGCAGTATCTTTTAGAGTAGTATCACCGTGAACGAAGTTTGCTGGATAGTGGATAACTATCCGATTTTTTTTTTCGAATTGACAAAGCGCCAAAAACTTTTTGGATCATATTTGAGAGAAAAACCCATACGGCTAAGATAGTTGGACTAAAGATGTTTGGAGAGCATATTGAAACTTTCAAAAAGACCAATGTACAAATGATGGTCGGTTGTAGAATGCGTTTTAATATAAGCTTTCCAGGCTTTATTCCTTTTATTCCGCAGAAGTTAGTTAAGCTCTTTGGTATACCAAAAGGCTGACAAAAGCTAGAATTTTTATGAATTTTTCGGGGAATAATGTTTTTTACACAATTTTCTAATATTAAGTAAAAAAATTTGACTGCATCGTCAATGTGGTCATAAGCTGAAATATTATGAATACCAGCTCTGCTTAGTTCTTCAGAAAGCAAACCGAAATCCGCTTTCCGGTAGTCAAAGGTATATGAACAGGTGCAATGCAATAAGACCCGCGGCAATAAGACCCGTGGGTCTTATTGCCCAAGGAAATGGAAATAACACCCACGGGCTTTGTTTCCACTTTGAAGAGGCAATAAGACCCACCAAAGAAAAGAATTAAGGCCCATGTCTTTTGTTGCCATTTTGAAGCAGCATTTATATGAGTCTGATGAACATGGGATCTTAAAATTAGTTTTCCTTCTTAGAAAGGGTGAAGAACAAAATGGATGCGCTAAATGCATATATTCTTTTTATTTGAAAGAAACAACATTTTGAGGTACCGAGAAACAAAGCTCCAAAATTTCGAAACTTATTTCAGCTTTCCATGGATATGAATTCATAGCTCACGTTGTCTCCCACTTCGTGACATAGGACATAGGATGGAAGCTCAATCAACTTTCCTATACGCACATAATAACTAAATCTACTTTCTTGATGTTTGTTTTGCTCTTAGCTACATTCTCCTGTTCTGTTCGTGTGAATTTTTTATGTTCAACCCCAAGCCCGTACTACCCGAAGGGAAATTTCGTTCGCTTCGCTTTGCTTTTTACTCACGGATAGAAAAAGCGAAGCGTCAAAAATATTCTCAAGGGAATATGGATGTGTGGTGTGAAAATAAAAATTCGCGCGAATTTTTATTTTTACACCACACATCCATATTCCCTTGAGAAAATTTTTGACGCTTCGGTTGTAGCTTCATTATTCTATCCGTGAGTAAAAAGTAAAGCGAAAAAAATTTGTCTACGTGTAATACGTGCCTGCGGTTGAACTTAAGAAATACGCGCGAATTGACCGCATTAAACACATAGTATGATTCATAGTTCCATAGATATTTATTATGTACGTGTGTTCTTCTTTGGTATGTCATAACCCACAATCAGAGCATGGACTTATGTCTAGTGGAGTTACGTCCCTGTGCAAGTTTATTCACATTGAAAATAAGTTCAAGTGCAAACGGTGAGACTTCTTTCTATTACGAAATGGTATTTAAGTTCGCAGAAAAAGGAACTAAGGCCCGCGGCTGTTACTGCCATTTCATCATGGAAATAACCCCCGTGGGCCTTACTTCCAAAACAAAGAGGAAATAAGACCCGCGGGTCTTATTGCCGCGGGCCTTATTGCACTGCACCATATGAACAGTCTAAGGGTGGGTGAAAGTCATCTCTAACGTAGATGACTATTTAGATTTAAGAACAACAGTACCTACTAACTACGTCAGATGAAAAGACTAAATCAAGCATGCAAATAGGATAGCAGCTACTTGAGAATCTGATCAACTGCTAAGAAAATTGAAAGGGAGAAAGACAAGTCATTGAAAAAAAGAGAAAGCTCGCAGAAGGCGGAGGTCTCATCTGAGGCAGCACAATCAATCGGTTTGAAGTGCACACTGAAAACAGCTCACTAGGAAGCCACTTCTTTCCAGAATCATAAAAAAAATAAATTAATGTTTCGGAGTCTCGAACTTAATCCTCTCCAATTGTTCTGAGAGCTTTCACTTTGTTATTATTAGAAAATAATAAGGGTTTAAACTACTTTTTGAAATGCGCGTAAGGTACCTACTTGTGAAACAAATTCGAAAAGGGCATCGTATGGAATCCCAAAAAAAATCCCCATCGGTTAAAATCACCAAAAAATAAAATCCAACTAGCTAATATCCCCACAGACATAATGCACATGGATGAAATCCGCCTCTAAATAATCTTTTTTTCAAAATCCCCACGAAATCTACAAGTCCCCAGTGTCCGTGTACATCTAAATCATGTGCATTTAGTTTTCAGGAAAATCTCATGAAATTATCTCATTGTGATTCTAATTAATAAATGATAATGATTAACAGTTTCTTAACAACAACTATGAATGCATGACTGCATCCACTTTTTAATCTGACTAACGTATTCATTGTGCGCAGTATTCTGTCTAAGTTATAAGAAACTAAATTATTTTTTCCATTATAAGACATTCATTCTTAATGAAGAGAATCATTTTTTTTAATTTTTTCTTTTTGTTTCATTTAACACTTTGAAAAGGAACCATATTTTGTTCGCATTATTGTACAAAATTATGTTTTTTTTCATGAACTTACAAATTTTGAAAATAAACATAACAAATTTTGTAAGGAATTTTATGTTTACTCTTTGTATTACATTTTCGTGCAAACATCCCCAAAACAAATATGTTCAAGTAGTGAACCATGTTGCATGATTCACTACTTGAACATATTTGTTTTGGGGATATTAATTTGGGGATTTTCGGTTTGCAGATTTTCTCTTTGTGGATTTCAGAGCTGAGGATTTTAATTTGGGGATTTAGCGTTTGGAGATTTCCGTTTGGGGCTTTTGTTTTGGGGCAAACGTCACCAACCCATTCGAAAACGTTTAACATTTCGATAAATGTTGCTGCCCCATGTTGTTTACCGAGGTAAGAATTTTACTCTTTTTCATGTTTCCTCGGCGTTTGGTCCGTTTTTCTCCATCTCAGCAATAATAAAGTCAAAACGTATTTAACTTCTCAGAAAAAAATTTTGGTGACAAGTTTATCTGAGTTGTGCCTATGTGAAGAACGTATTTATTTTTATTGGTCTTTAAAAATCTACTAACTAATTTTTAATGTTTTAGACAAATACAGACCAAAAATTTTAGCAACACAAATTTTCATGTCAAATGAAACCATCCCTCTTTATTCTTCAAGTTCGAGTCTTTCGGAAATAGATTCACCACGAATGCAAAATTTTAAAACTAAAATTTTCAGTTTTTTTAAAATTTATCTCAGCAACTTGATAAGATCAATGGCGAACTTCAAATTGTGTTTAGTGGTAATGTGCAGCAATGCTGATTTAAAGACCTCCCAAACCAATTGTAGTTGTCAAAATTAAGTTACACAACTACATATGAGAATATCTCCACACAAGAAAACCGCAGCATTTTCATACATTTCTATTTTCGCTACGGTTAAAAATGATGACAACAGCGTTTCTGCCGCTGCCATAACTTCAATAACGCTTTGGTTTGGGAGATTAAGAATTATTGAGATGCGACAAAAACACATTTGCTATGAGGCGACGCGACGTGTCTAGTAGTAGTAATAGTAGTAGTATGTGTGATTTTATTTTACAATTTATTATTATCTAAACAAAGTTTAGATTTACATATATTTTAAAAATAAAAAGGCTTCATTGATTTAATTTAAATAAGTTGAAAAAGTGTTATCGATAACTTATGATTGAATTTAAAGTTAATATATAAAAAATTAGAAAGCTTCATTCATAATTTGGTTTCTATATCTTTGTGCAGTTAGGACAAAACTACTTAGAATATTCCAGTTTGATCCATTTAGCACTTCGAGAGTCTCATTTTGGTTAAGAACGCTTTTTCCCCAATGCGCATAACGGATTGATGACAGTACAGGGCAAATCCCTATGAAGTGGAGTACGTTTTCCACTGTTCTATGGTTGCAAAGAGTACACTCCGTGTTTTCTTCAGGGCCATATGGTCGGTAGTTTAACCGTATCAGCTCTCCTCTGGTTTTAAAAATGGTTGAAATGGTCTTTAACGGGTACTGGTCATGGAAATAGTTGTTTTCACCAAGGTTGTGTTGCAAGGCCTTATACAAATTACGAGACTCACTTTCTTCAGCTCTTTCCGTAAAGTTCTCGAAGATTTTGGCATCAATTCTTTCCAACAAGCAACAATATTTGGAAAGTCGGGTCCCAGTTTCTACAGTCACTTTCCACTAGCTGAACATTATGCAACACCTTCAAACGAGACCATTCTACGAAGAACTGTGACCTCTCTCGGAGCAGCTGTCTTACAATGGCATTAGGCAGTCGATGATTTGGAAGCGCCAACACTTTTTTAATGTAGTTAAGATGCATCTTCAGCGTGAAAATATATAGTTGCGGGAGTCCGGTCTCTAAGTGCAGCATATACGAAGGTGTATGCTCAGGGAGCCAGAATATCTTTTTGAGGAAATATTTAAAAAGCTTTTCAACCTCCTCGTACTGTAGAAATCCCCACACTTGACCAGCATAGCATAAGATCGACCTCATCACCACTTCAAAAACTTTAAATTTTGCACTTAGTGCTACATATTTTTCCCCAGCCCTCCCTTCCAGTTGCAGTTGATGGCTTGTTTCGATTCGATTAGTTTTGCCTGCAGGTGCTTCTTGAATGAAAGATTGGGGGTAGTTATAACTCCAAGGTACTTATACTCCTTAACCAAATCCAGTGCAACATTATTCCAGGTCCATCTCTCTTCTCTGGCGTATCTACCAGATCCATTTCGGAATATCAAAATTTTTGATTTGTCGGTATTGACTGTGAGGTTCCAGAGATCGCAATATATTTTGAGCTTATTTATCATCATTTGCAGCATTTGAGGTGATTCCGCTAAAATTACAATATCGTCCGCATACATAAGCGCTTTGATGTTGATACCAGCAAACACTATTCCTCCGGGAAGAGCCGTTGTGATGTCATCTAAGAAAAAAGAGAACAGAAGTGGGCTTAGAAGGCATCCTTGCTTGACTCCAGTCGATGTTTTAAACCAAATGGACCCTTCGTTACCGTTCCATATCGCTGTCATATTGTTTTCATAGAGCCGTCTTAGTACTGTCAACATTTTATGGGAGATTCCAAGGCAGCTAAGCTTGTAAAAAAGAGCGTCTCTATCGATTGAGTCAAAAGCCGCTTTGAAATCAACGAAAAATGCGTAAAACTTCTTTCTCTTGTCTAGATAGGATCTAGCAATGCAGGTTAGGTGAAAATATGATCCACAGTAGAGTATTCTTTCCTGAAGCCTGCTTGGTACTCTCTGAGTAGTTTATTTTGTTGTGTCCAGTTCAAAAGTCGGTCAAGAATAACTCCGGTGTAGATTTTCGTTATGGTGTTGATAAACGATATACCTCGATAGTTACTAAGGTCATTTACGTCACCTTTTTTGAATAAAGGGAAAATTATGGTTTTGCGGAATCTTTCGGGAATGACACCGTCGTTAAATATATAGTTCAAAGCAGTCGTTAGTTTTTCAAAAAAGTTTTCGGTGGCGTTTATGAAAAATTCATTTGGGACTCGTTCCTCACCTGGTGCCTTGTTGTATTTGCATCTACGTATTACCTCCATGACTTCTTGCGTAGAAAAATTTTGGTATAGACTTTCATTTTCTATGTAAGGGTTAGTGTATGACATGGCGTTTGGATTTGTCCTTGAGCTTAGAAGATTTTCGAAGTGATCAGCTAAGACATTCATGTTTATTTCGATTTTTCTTGCAAAAGGAACTCCGTTTAGTGATCGGCCCAGACTCCAAAAAGACCTACTGTCTCTAACTTCTGATAATTTTCGTATAAGCTATTGATTGTAGTAAAGTTGCTTTTCCTTACATATCCTTTTGTATGCTTTATTTGCTTCCTGATACAACCTTTTCGCAAAGTCTGAATTAGTTTTTCTCAGGAGTCTCAGAAATCCGAAAGATTTTTTCCTAGCCTTTTCGCAGTCCGCGTTGAGCAGGACGTACCCTGAATGTGAAATGGCCGTTCGGGTCACTCTTGGTTCTTCCGTTCAATAATGTAAGTCCTAACGTCTGGCACATTTCGATCAGTCTTCTTCCGTTCCCATCGATTTTTGTGTCCCTTGACGATCTAGTGGGGTGGAATCGACGTGTCTATATGCACCGAACACGAGCTTTCACTAGTCATTTGAGGGGTTAAAGGGATGGTGGAGTTCAAGTTCGTTCGTTTACTACAATCTTTTTGAACAATCGGAAGTAAAAAAACATATCGTGTTTTTCGTGTCGGTTTGTTTAAAACGTAATCACGCAGTCGTTGGAGTTGAAAGTCTCATGGTGTTGCTCGTGCTGATTTTTGTTAAATGATAGTACTTTTTTGTGCTTGAAAATTATTGATTTTAGTAAATTTTCTTTTTTACTCAATGGAAATTACTAATATGTTCACAGCCATCTCAGTGTTTTATTTGAATTGGTAAAAAATAAAGTTATTTGAACTTTGCTTAAAATTCGAATTTTAAGTTATTATTAGTTTCGTGTTTCAAATGCAAAGTTAAAAAACAAGAAAAACAACTGCAATAATCTCATTTTATATTGATCAATAAGAAGCTTTTTTCCAGCAGAATTCCGTTTTAAACGAACCAACACGTGTCACACGATGTTTTTATTCCCCTTCGAATAATTTGATTGAGGTCGCGATAAAAGTCTGTATAGACACTTCCCTTAATATGAGTGTAATTAGCTATCTATGAAAAAGCTGCAATACAAGCTTACATCCAAAACATGTCATTAAATTAAAATTTTCTGTGCACTGCAATGATACCTTCATCTGCATGTTATTGAAAAATTCTCGTTATGGGAATCAGTTAACCAATGTCAATCGAACTTGGAACTTTTATACATCAAGTCGAAACTAATTTATTTGAACTCACACAGCACTAAATGTAATGTCCAACAAAACAAAATAAATAATCTACAAAACACTCTACTCCAAATAAAAAACATCAGTATAAAAAATATATGTAATATACACTACATCAAACAAAGTTACAACACATAGAAAAAAACTTTCTGTCCAATTGAACAAAATTGCATAAATAGGGCATAATTTAATTTTAAATTTTGCATAAATAACTCTTAACTTTAGCAGATATGGAGGCCAAATTGGTATAAACCGCTTCCTGGTAAAGTCCTTGGGAGGATGCGGCTACTAGGCCACGGTTCAACTTGTGTGCTAGAACTCAAACCAAAAGCAAAACTGGTCCTCGACAATTGTGCAATTTTCGCGGTTGATATTTATAACTAATGTAAAAGTTTTACCGCAAAACCAACATCCAGTAAGCATCAGTAACACTGGAATGCATTTTTTCACAAATATAGAAGGTATAGATAGACCTTACTTTTCCTCTTCCCAAAGGGAGGCATATATTTTTTATTTCCAACATTTCGAATACTCGTATGTATGTAACGTCATATGTGATGTTTGTAAATTTAAAAAAAAAAGTTTTTTAAGTGCACTTACATATACGTATGTGGAATATTTCGTTTATTTTCGTTTGTATGGGCGATAGGTGGGTAAGATGGTGGGAAGTCTGGTACTTTATGAGAGGACAAAAGTTGCGAACTCCATATGGAGTAGTATACTTTCAATTTTGTAAATTAAAATGCCAAGCCCTTCTGGTGATTCCAGTGCACTCTGCTGCCCAAGCCCAAGTGATGATGTCTCTCAATTGACAACATCATAGTGTCAGTGGATACTCAGAGTGCGATGACGATGCTTCAGTTTATTGTTTAATTTAAAATACATACATATATATCTACATGAATGTGTCTCTGAGTACGTTACAATTGGTTTATGAAAACTGTTATTGAGATCTTTTCAGGCGACAAAAGCTGGATCAACTTTTATATTCGTTAATCAATAGCCAGGATGGAGATTTTACAATTTGAAAAATTCGTCTTTTTTGTCAACTATAGTTTTTGAAAGGAGTTTAAAAAAAGGGTTATCCTAACGTTTAGTTTATAATGTTGGACCAATTTATTAAGTTGATTCTTTCAATGATGTGATGGTGAGTATATCTGTCAAATATAATTTTTTTCCTCGGTTATCGTCTTTCGAAAGATCTTTCGAGAGTGGTTGTATTGCTGTTGAAGGTGCTTTCTCAGTTAGTCTTTCGGAATTCGGAAAAAATTGTAGGCCCTGTAATGTGCGATAGGCCACGATGAGCTTGTTACGCCTATTAATCAGCCTGTCAGTTATTTTTTCGTAACATTGATCTTCAAATATTCTTTGTTTGTGTCCGAAACGTTTGCTTCATTAAACATTCATCAATGAGCACAAATTCTTTGATACAACCTAAAACCAACAACTTGTGCAGATGAGTGGTTCGGATCACCAAATGACGACCAAACTTTCTCTAGCTTTTGCTTAATCAGGTGTAATCACCTAGATTTTTAATCAATTTCTCTCAATAATCTCCCAGCAAATCTAAATACAACCTTATCCCTTGGATTGTTGTCCTGGCCGGTTGCAAGTTTCAAGTTGGTATATGAAAATCGATTAACTCTCCCGCTCTGTAACTTGGCCGCATAATTATCTGTACAAATCGAGTTAATCCTTGAGTATACAGAGACGCGTGTCCATGCTCAAAAGGAGGTGGCTTTTGGATTGTCTCTCTGTAGAATTGTGTTTCTGTGTGTATTTAAATGAGCTTCGAGGAGCACCGCACTCTGGTCCAAACAGAACGCAATTAAAATGTTGCCTTTCCCGATGATTTCATATAATGAAGTTGAAGCACGTAGAGGACGATCCATATACGTGATTTAACCATCCAGTTCCGGAGGTGGCATAGTCAACGGTCGAGGTCCACTCATGTGTATGATGTGAAATAACAAGGATTTTCTTTGAGTCGGATATGAGTTTTATTATTCCTGTTTTTGTGGCATCATCCCATGGTCTATTGAAAACGGAGTTCCGATTTTTTTTTTTTTTTAATTTCTGTTTAATTGTTGCCTTCATGTGATTGGATTACATTATGTTATATAACCCCAACAACGTGTATATCGAAAGAGCGACGGATAGGGAAAACACAAGTTAATTAGTAGGACAGTTGCTAGGATTGTCCCGTTTGGTAAACACACAGCAATTAATCAGATGGATATACTGCTGCTTCAACCGGAAGGAGGTAGACAGGCTATAAGCTATATGACCATCGCGGGCAAGGTGAACTCCACGTGCTACGCCACCGCATAGTAAGTAAATTAATTATTTTTAAATATGAGGTGCAGAGATTTAATTATCAGTTGCGAAAAAATATTAATTATTTAAGCCAGAATTTAACAGTCGTTTCAGTATGTTAATCTCAGAGAGAGTATAACAAGCTCCACGTTTAAAGTGGGAATTATGAGTAAGCTAACGAAGAGGATTTGTTTTACTGTGTCTTTTAAACATTTATGCGACGTGAAGGTATTATGCCAGCTAACTAAACGTAAAAAGTAATTGGTTAAATATTTATGGGTCTTGTGAGTGTACAAAAGTTGATCTTTGAAAGAATATGGAAACAGTTTTCTTAAGGAATTGCAGGAAACTTTAAAGTCCTGGCTCTCATTCATTGTTAGCTTTTTGATAAGACAGCTGATGTGTCCCCTCCATTACGCTAATATAGTTAATAAATACAATGGCCAGCATAAAGCATTGAAGACCAGTGGCAGTAATGCCAACAAGCCATCAGAACTCAATGAACACATCAACTTCATTATAAACAAAGCAAATTTAATGCTTGGGCTTAATAAGAGATGGGCAAAAAAATTTCTCAGGTTTGGTCTCCTCTTAATCGAGGTTCATAAATCTCGTATCGAGGTAGTACATCACAGATTCACACGTTTTCCCCTAAACACATTGACTGCCAAGCCAATTTTCGGTATATTTCACTGGGTGCCAATAACGTTTTTTGCTATATTGTAAACTTTTATCGCATAAATATATATTTTTATATGAATACTTATGTTTGTGTTGTCCTGGGATACCGTGGGAGGGACTTTTACCTGGCAATCAAATATGATAGACAAGGCACAGCACAATAAGTTAGACTTATACTTTTCCGTCGGAGGCCATAGCTATGGTATGCGATATCCAGTTTGCCCAGACTAAGTTTACCTAGCACATCACAGGGTGCCAGAGTTTTCAATCTTTTAAATCTTCAACCACTTTCTCAAAGACGGAGCACGTTGTTTTGTGCTTGTGCTGGCGTTTTTTACTTACCACTAATACTTGCTTGCCGCTTAAGTCTCAGAGATGCAAAAAAAAAAAAAGAGCCACAGCCTCTGTTGCTCTGGGTTTAACTCGGCCTCCAAAACCTAACCCATGGTTCGATGAAGAATGTTGGCACTTGGCAGGCAAATGCAGCCAAAACAAACAGCACAACAAAAATTTATACAACGAGACCAGTACAACGAGATTAACAAGGAGAAAAGGAAGAAAACCAAATTCTCAGGAAGAAAAAGAAGCATGAGAAGCGGTCGTTTGAGGAAAATGAAATTTTCCATGATAGAATTAGAGATTCGGAACTTTTACCAAAAGGCAAAACATCTTGCCAGGGTGGTAAGCCACGAACTCAAGTCTGTAAAGACCAGCAGGGAAACATAGTCATAGAATCGCAGTCGCTATTGAGGATGTGGAAAGGCCCCTTCTGGAAATGGCGATGAAGGCACAAACTCCGCTGAAAGGCCGAATGCCCCACTCAACTTAGACGATGACCCAGAATGCCGTCCTCCCGACATAAAAAAAGTTAGACTTGTCATATGCAAACTTAAATCAAACAAGACAGCAGGTGCAGATGGCCTTGGTGCAGAGCTTTTCAAGGCAGCAAGAGATCAGTTGGAAAGGAGCACCGAGCACGCACCAGCTGATCTGCATGATATAGATACCTTCCCGTAAGAATGTACTAAGCGACATTTTTAAAATTGTTCAAGAAACGAAAAAATATCTGACAAAGATACTGTTTGGTGTATTTTATTGGAAGGAACGGATTTGGAGAGGCATTTTCAGAACACGAATCTTGACATCATTGCAAAACCGAAATTTTGATCAGATAAGAAGTTTTTGACACTCAGTACATTTTCGAGTTCAAGACATTGGCGCTTGATACAATGTTAAATGTCGCTTAAAACACTGTAATGGTCACAAAAAATAAATCTTTGAAATAAGTTGTGTCGTTTAATTCATTTTTGATTTTTTTTTCTCATTAGCAATAAAATGAATAATAATCTATATAAAAAGTAACATAACATTGATTTCAAAACGAAAATTCAAAATGGACCTTTTAAAATGACTGATAAAAAAATATACAGCTAGGTTCCACATTTCACTTACACGTGAAATGAAATCGAAATCGATCGAAATTAAGATTGGGTGTTCTGCATTTCTCTTTTATCGATATCGATTTCATATTTTTCGAAATCGAAGTGAAACGAAATCGTTGTGTTCCACAGTTCGATTTTGTCGGTTTCCAAGTGATTTGAAATCACACTAAATTATCTGTGTGGAATGGTAGAAGAAAACAGACGAGTTTAAAAATGTAAGTAAAAAAAAAACTCCGTTGCAACCACACAAAATTTGTTTATTTTACTAGACATTTGTTTTAAACAAGGGAAAGAATAAAAATACTGAAAAGGAGGAAATATTCATGAAATTTATGAGCCAACATAAAGATCTTGCCCAAGGATTCATGATACGAGATCGTGTCGTCGCAGATTCTTTGTGGGAAAGGCAGAAAGAGACAACTGGATGGAAAGAAGAATCATTTGAAACAAATTAATCAATAAAAACATGAAAATACTTCAATGTCACTTGCCACATAGCAATGTACAAACGTTGCATCTGCAATTTCTAATGGATTAGATGTGTCTCTCAATCTACGTCTTTTTATATTCTCTGTAGCATATCTTTTCATTTTGATTTCCAAAACCGAAGCAATAAGAACAGCACTAATACATATTTAATTTTCTGATCAGGAAACAATCAGCTGTTTTCAATTTCACTTGAAGTGATTTCGAAAAGTTTTCGAACTGATGAAATCGATCGAAATGTAGAACACTGAAAATAAATTCACTCGATTTGCAATTTCGGCTTCAGTTTCATTTCACTCGATTTCTGGAACCAAGCTGATAATACATAAAATTCTATATAAAAAGCAGCATAAATTAGATTCAGAGATAAAAACGTAAATTTTGAGATAAAATATTATCATTTTGATTTTCAGACAAACCATCTTCTTCGTCTTTCTCTCCTAATTCGTTTCGTTTCACACCGACAGTTTTTATTATATTCTCGTATTCTTGTATGTATCGTTCAGGAATAAACTTTCTTTTGAGCAGACTCCCTAAATCCTTTCGTTTCGGGCCTGATATAGGCAGTTTGAAAGAATATAGAATCTCGGGTTCATTGTATTCTTCAAGGCACTTTACTTGATTCCGCGTGCGACAAAAATCCAAAGTATCTGAAGGAGAAGGTGTTTAAAATTGCGAATATTTTATTTCAGGGGATGTTTTAGAGAAAATGAAAATATTAGATTCCGTAATCTTGAAATTTGTTTGCTCCTTGGTTTTTACTCCTTCCGCCGTTGGAAAACATTTTAGCGCTTCTTTTTTCCAATCACGGAAATCTTTGTATGTCAACACTACCACATCATAAGGTTTGGGATTTATTCTGGAATTTGAAATCAGAGTAACCCATTCTGATGGTGTCCAAATTGTCCTTTTTTTAACAAATCGCTTTATAGTAACCTGCACAGAGTCAAGGCAAGAATACACACAGAAAACTTCACATCGTTCCGGTAAATTTTCGAAGTTAGACCCAAATTTGAAAAAAAAATTGTATCCAATGTAAAGTGCATTTCAAACTTTAAACGCGTTTTTCTCAAAATGGTGTTTACAAAGTCGGTGACCAACATTACTCGAAAACGGCTAAACCGATTAGTCTCAAATTTTAACACGAGCTTCTTAAATATATTTTTTAGTAATTAATCTAAGATTTTTTCTCGACGATAAATATTTTTTGTTTCTTTCATCAAAAAGAAAGTTCTTTGGTCAAAAATTTTTTTTGAGAAACCGCCATTTTATCAAAAAACAATTTATTTTGCTTATTTCTTCGATTAATTATTAGTTTCAACATTATTTTAACGAAAACTTCAGAGATATAGTGGTCACCGCAAAACGTCTTTTTAGAAAGGAGCTCCAGGAGATCAGCTGTAGCTCCTTTTCAAATAAATATTTTTACTAATACTAAGTCTTAAAATGGTACCCGTGGTGTGATGGATAGCATGTCCGCCTGTTAATCCAGAGGTTCGAGTTCGAATCCCACCAGAGGCAAAAATGTTTTTTCTACGGGTATCGCCTTTCGCGAGGAATTGGCAAGTCCTCCGTTAGTATTCATTTGCCATGAAAAGCGCTTTCTCGATTAGCCGTTCGGAACAGGCAGAAAATTGTAGGTCCCCTCCATTCCCTCACAAGGGATGGTTGTGAGAAACGCGCTAGGCCCAGGGGCTCCTCGCTCTGTAGCGCCACCCTATTTATTTAAGTCTTAAAATACAGTTAAAAAATACCATAATATGTGTAAAAAATTTTAGATCAATAAAATTAAAAGTTTTCTCACAAAAAATTCTGGAAAATTCGCTTTTTTCGGCCTTCCAACTGTATATAACCCCTTAATTTATGTGTTTCAACAAACCTAGTAACCGTTATCAACTGTCGCCTATCTCTCAAGGAGATGGCCGAACAGTTTAATATTCACCTTTTTGGGTGTCAGGGCAGGGCTCAGAGATATCCTAAGCCGATGAATTCACCAGAAATGGAACTGGTCTAACGATCTCAATCAGCAGGTTGAACATTGGTATACCAATCGCTGCATGCAAATTCAGGCTAAAGCAAGATGCTAAGGATAAAACTAACTACAGGTGGAGCAATACCACTACTTGTTAGGCAACAAAACAGATATGGTCAAATCTAGATGTAAAACGCACAACACACTTACTATCCAATACCAGATTGGAGATTCACTCCATAAAATAATGTTATCACTGGACATTGCATAATGGGTAGGTAGACAAGCCATAAGAATCGGTGTCCTTCAAACGATTTCTGCAGAAACTGCTTAGATGAGGAAGAAGAAGAGACAATAACACATCTCCTCTGTTATGACACCGTTTTCTCAAATTATTATTATTATTATTATTATTATTACTGAGGTTCTTATAACGTTTATGATAAATCTTATATACAAAAAATCAATTGCTGTTCGTTAGTCTGGCTTAAACTCGAGAACGGACGAACGGATTTATCTTATCTTGGTATTGAAATGTTCGTGGAGGTCTAGGGAAGGTCTTAAAGGTATAAGTAAATATGAAAAAAAAAAAATTGGAATTTAGAAAAGTATCAATTTCATTATTTTTAAGTGCAATGAATTAAAAATTAAATTCAAACAATGATTTTGTTTTTTTTTAATCGTTTTTCACAGCAAAAATTTAAATAATAAACAACAAATAATAAGATTATTGGATTGTTTGTTTTGAAAAATTCTTTTAATTTTTTGACTGATAAGTTTTTTTAATTTATTGCCCCTGAGTGCCAATGTACCATAGACAAAATTTTTTCTGTTTTATAACTAGCAAAAAAGTTTGGGCGTGTGTAGACTCAAAACGCTCAAAGAGTTTGTTAGCCCTGAACCGCCTGTACCTAGGTTCTACCATAGGTGTTCTCACGGGATACTGTCTAATAGGAAGACAAGCCAAAAGACTTGGTGTGTTTTCCAATGATTTCTGCAGGAGCTACATGGACGAAGAGGAGGAGGAAACCGTTCAAGACCTTCTTTGCTCATGCCTTGCACTTCAAAGGAGCAAAACTCATCTCTGTGAGTTCTTCTTCGATGATACTAGCGACTTAGCTTACATAGACCCTAAAAGTTTTTCGAAATACATTAAAAGTTCCGCGTGGTTCGACTAGCAGGTGATTAACCGGCTAGTCCCGTAATGGAAGATTAATAAGTGATCAACTCGTTAATCTTACATCGGGTTTCTGAGATCAGTAGGTGATTAACTTACTGATCTCTATGGTATTACAATGGGCCCTTGCGACCTAAGTGTGTCAGGCAATGTACTCAATTGTTTCAGATGAGGAATGCAACTGGCCATTTCACTAGAGCACTGTTTGTGAAAAAAGCGATAAAAGAGAAAGAGAGAGAAGGTGACGTTTCGATAGGGTGTCCATCTGAGGTCTGTCTAAAAAGAGAACAAGCAAAATCAACCTTGTCTGCTTTATTGTCTGAAGGAAAATGCATCACAACAGTTTTTTCAGTCGATTACTTGAAATAATTTCGAGCTGCTTCTCCAAAGTCATACAATAGTCTTCCATAACGGATAAACGCTCCACCAGTTAATATTTTTGGGAGTGGAGCAGCTGTATTTCTTTGGATATGGCTGAAATGTCATCCCTTGTGGCGATGTTTCTCAGGTGTGACTCAAGGCAACCATCAACAATGGATTTAATTTGGGTTAACTGCAATGCTTCTGAGGACATTTTTTCGATTATGTTTTGTGATGAAAGTTTTTTAGAACTTTGTGAATTTGTCGGAGATAAATCCGCTGCGTCTATTTTACGTTTGGGTTGCATAAAACAGTGTATAACGGGTCCAAAGAATGAGGGTTTTATGCAGTAGAACTTTAAAGTAGTAATAATCCTACCTTATTGTAAAATTTTTCTTTCAATATCACTTTTATTTTGTAAAGACTTTAGTTTAAAGTAAAATAAAAACAAAAAAACAATTTATTTTTTACTTTTTACTAGTTAATTTAATAAAATACTAAGCACTTGCAGAAAGCCGAACAGTGTTACTCTCTCTCACCAACTCCAAAAAAAAAAAAAAATTGCAGTTTTTCACCTGCCTTTCCTCGAAATAATTTTTGTTTTAGCTAAACTGAAAGCCCACCCTGTTTTTGTATTCTTTATAATCTTATGTCTGAATACTTTACTACCGTAATATTTTTGTAAAACCTTCTTTTCATGATTTTCTACTAATTTCATACGCTAACTAATACGCTACTATTTATACTACTAAAAAAAAAAAAAAAGAAAACATTTTGCTCTAGAATCCAAAAAAAAGAGACATTGGAAAAATACTAAAGAGAAAAAAAAGGAGAACACATATTTTTTGGTATATTTTTCATTAAAGTTAACAACATCAAAAACAATGCAGTTCAAAAACAAAAGCAGATTAACATGTCAATAAGTTTATTAGTGAAAGATAACTTAACAATTATTCTATAACCGCGTGCCGTATTAATAAACGCGGAATACCTGGGCTAAGCCTTATTCCATGGATTAAGTGGAAAATGGTATAATGGTAGCTTTAATTAAGTGGAAAATGGTATAATGGTAACTTAATCCATGGAATAAGGCTTAACCCAGCTATTCCGCGTTTATTAAAACTGCGGTAAGTATTTTAGTTATAAATACGGATCAGATTATTTATTAAGTTGTTTACTACGAAGCTTCCTATTCAATATAATAACTCTCTTCTTCATCGATGTCTTCATACTCGTATTTCTCTTTTTTCTTTATATTTGTAGTGCTGCTTTTTTTTATCAAAAATCTTGACTGCTACTTTCTCTATTATTATAAACCAAGCAAAGAATAGAATTGATGGTCGAAATTTTGAGTCTATTCCTTTCTTTGGTCCATTGACCCTCAATTAGAGAAAATATTTTCTTAACATTAAGATTCTGTCCTGGGATTACAAAAATAGCACACACTTTAGAAAGTTCAGAAAAGTGCTCTGGACAATTCACAAAAAACTTTCGTCCATTTTGCACTTGACATTGACTGTGATTTATTAAAATTTAAACTCTTTGAATTTGTTTTAATAAACTTACACGATTCGCAAAGTTCATCAAAACATTTAATATAGTGAATATAATAGTTTTTTCGACTTCTTCCCATTGTAAGTTTAAGAAATCCAAGAAAAACATGAAAACTCTTCCAATTGAAGGCTCCGTTTTTTTAGGTAGACAATCAAATGATTTTTGATAACATATAATGCAATCACTTTTAAAAGCTTTTTCTTCTTCTTCACGGCCTGTTCTCTCAGCCAATGTGTTTGATTTTGCAGCAAAAAATTGTTGAATGTTCGTTGAGCCACCCGCAGATTGAAGAATAAGTTTTGTTTTTTGTTTGGAGATGTTGCTCTAAGAAGTTGCATTCTTCTTTATTTGAGACATTCACATTTACTATTCAGACAATACACTGCGCATCCCATTTAGAATTTGAATCTTTCACGAAACTTGTATAATGTTTTTGGTTTTCGTCGGAAAAATGCTTTTCCTTTTTGTGATTATCGCATTAGTTATCTATGAAATCGAAAATTTTTAGGTACATACATTAATAAATTTTCAAAAAAATATTTAAAGCTGGTTTATTATTAAATTATAAATTATTTTGAAAATATCGCCGCAGCTCGCACAACGCACAATTTAAGAGGAATAGAGACAGATCAGATCATTTATATTTAACAACCACCACCGGCTTTCACTTTACACACAATGAGTATGTGTAGTATGTGGTAGCAATGTACTGCGTTCTTTTTTTCTTGGATGTTACGCGATGTAACATCGGGTAACATTATGTCGTTCTTAAATGCAAAAAAGTTACGATATGTAACATCGTGTCGTTCCTAAATGCAATGTTGAACTGTCAGAATGTTACGTTTCGTAACTTTTCCCAACTCATCTCTGGGACTTGAGTTTCGATGTTGATCTGTCAAACCCCTTTAAAATTGTTGTTGGTCAGAATTGTTTTGGTTTTTTTTTTCATTAATCTTCCAAATTCTGTGAACAGTTATTGATTTTCAATCTTGTTCATTTCAGAATTCATTTTTCTTCATCAATAACGAGTTTCCTTTAGCTGGGTTCGTATTTTAAGAAATACTTTATTCATGTTTTTGACAAACCAGCAAAGTGTAACATCGAGTCGTCATCGAGTCCTAAATGCAATCATGATTTTGTAACAAAGTCAAACATACACAACAACAACGATGATTTTGACACTACAGCATCGCGTAACATCGAAGGATAAAAAGAACACCCTAATGGCCATTTTCTGCATATGTCTTTGTTGCTTCTCTTCCTAGCTTACAGGAAATATAGCACGAGAGACGAGAGAGTTAGATGAATTGATTTCGAAGTAGTAGTAAACTGACGTCTTTAAGAAAAGCTGAATTTAAGGTTTTTTTAGTATGAAAAATTGTATCTCATCACGACAAAGTATTAGAAAGAACTGCAATAATTCTTTACACCACGTTTACATTTAATTGAGGTGTTAAAAAATTTATTAAATTAATTCGAATAAAAAAAGTGATATACAAAGAAAAAAGAGAATAAAAAAAGATCCCAACGAAAAAAGATAGTGTAAAAAAGATCGGACCTAAAACAGAGAACATGTTCTCTTTTAAAGAGATAAGATGGACACCCTTCGTTTCGATGATGTCCAAGAGAATCAATCGATTCTACAATTGAACAATCACCTATCAATTTTAACGCTCTATTTTGTACCCCATCAAGTAGGCGTAAAGATGTTAGAGATGCACCTGGCCAGATGTGGGAGTTATACTCCAGTCTTGGGCGGATAAAGGCCTTATAAATTGTAGCCAGATCAGAAGGGTTGAAGAACGTCCTGCATCGTCTCAAGAAGCTTAAGCATTTAGCAGCGTTTTTGGCGACTTCAAATATGTGGTCATTCCAACGAAGATCATCGTTAACACACATACCAAGTACTGACAGTTTTTTGGTTTCTTGGATGCAGGTACCATTCATGGATAATGGTAATGAGGGAATGTTAGGATTCATCCTTAAATTCTCACAGAAACGGTAATGGGAACGGGATCGGAAATTCAAAAACCACTGGAACGAATTGAAATTTTTGCCGCTATTACCGTACGATGTTATCCCCATATTCCCACGAAAACGGGAAGGGAACAAGAACATAAGCGTTAACTTGGAAAATGCTGGACCTATTCCAAAAAAATTTTCAACGTTAGAGTGTTTCATTCCTCCTGAGTAACAAAGACTATAATTATTTTCTTTAAATACTCATTCAGGAACGGAAACGCGAATGGTAACATAGCCAGGAACCTGAAACTTAACCAATTTCAAAAATTCTTTCATTTTTAGAGTGCTTCAACTCCCCTGAGTAATATAGACTATAGTTCATCAACATTTACAAACAGGAACGGGGATCGGAGTTCAAAAACCACTGTACTGATTACAATACGGTTTTAGCCATTACAATACGGTGCTACATAGACTATATTTCATCCCCATACGTTAATGGAACGGGAACTGGAACATATCCGGGAATTTGGAAAATACTATACTGATTCCAAAAATTCTGTCATCGTTAGAGTGCTTAATTTTCCCTGAGTAACGTGAACTATATTCCATCCCCACTCTCCCACTAGAATGGAAACTTTGAAACTACTTTACTTAACTTTCAATTTGATAAACGTAGGGCCTGACCCTGAGCTACGCCGCGCCAGGCGGGTCCCACGAAAACGGGACGGGAACTTGGAAAGTCCTGAACCGATTCCAAAAATTATTTCACTGTTAGAGTGCTTCATTGTCCCTGAGCAATAAGGCTATATTTCATCACCATTTTCCCACAGGGACGGGAACGAATTTGAAAACCACTGTATCGATTTCAATACGGTTTTCACTATTACAACACAGTGTTATTCCCAAGTTACATAGACCTATTCCAAAAACTCTGTCATCGTTAGAGTGCTTGATTGCCCCTGAGTAGCATAGACTATATTTCATCCCCACTATGTCACTAGAACGAAAGCTTGGAAACTGCTTTACTTAACTTTCAATTTGATAAAAATAGGGCCTGAGTTACGCCGCCGCCGGGTGGGTCAGCTAGTTGTCTTATAAGATAAAGTAAAATTACAATTCGGTATTTGAATTAGAAGTGAATGAGATGTTTGCTATTTGCATGATTATTAATTTGTGAACTATTATATAATATGAAAATAAAAACAAAAGAAGTAAATAAATTAAAAAAGTACTTTAATTTAAATAAATTGTTCAAAGTTAAAAAGGACATATTGTTTCCTATTACAAAAAATGATCATTAGCCATATGTGTTAAAAGCTTGTTTTTGAAAAGTTTTGCGTTCCTACATCTTTTCAGCTCGATTGGTAGTAAGTTCCAAAAGCGTGAGACTTGAACAAAAAACTGACGTTCTGCTGTCAAGCAGAAGTTGGTTGGATAAGCACACAAGATCTTTGAGAAGCAGAAAAGACTAGCTTGTTAGATAGGTATTCAGGCTGACATGTTTGCATTTCTTCAAAAATATATAGAATAGTACGTAACTTAATTAAATTTTATCAAAAGTACACCCAAAAATTGATTTACATAGAGTACAAAGAAATGTGGTCCCATCTTTTGAGGTTGTATATATTATATCGAGTGACACTATTAATGTGTAGACTCTGTTAAAGGAGATGGTACATATTTCTATGGAGCCTGGGCGCAAGGCGTACACCTATGAGACTAGTACCAAATGAAAGCTTACGTTCAGCCCAATCAGTTTGTCAAATATTTTTGAATTCGGTCTTGGTGATTTTGAAATAATCAGACTTGAAGTTGAGCGCCGGAAATGGGAAAAATCTGACATTTCTGCAAATAATTACGTATGTATATCTCGAAAAGTATAGCACATAGGACAATGATTTAGGTATCATATGAGAGATCATAAAAATATATTTTATTTTGTATAAAATACATTTTTTGAAATGCCTTAGATAGAAGAGACAGACCAAAAAGTTGTTTGAAAAGAAACATTTTCGTTGACGTTTGCCAGCCAATATCTCGAAAAAATCAGTAATGACCTATATTTTTTTTTTGCACCACTTTAATCCTTAATTGGTAAGCTTTAATTTGATATATAATTACGCTATCATACATAAAGCATATCACGTACATTATACACAATTCCTAAAAAAAATAAACAAAAAAATATGTTCCAAAGCAAATGCATGTTTTCATTGAATTTTTCGCAGTACCTACTCTGTTTTTTACAAAACATAAAAACAAAATACATATTAATGCTACAAATGAAAAAAAAAATTATCTTCGTTTAGATCTATCAAAATGCCATCCAAAAACAAAGCTGGTGCTATATTTATTGCTTCCTGGTGTCTTGCGTAGCCCAAACACCATAAAATGATCATGACATGAGCGCAACAACCAACAATCCTCATTCCAACGAGACAGTTACAGTAGTAAGCTTTTATTGCGTTCGAACTATGTGCTGCGTTTGCTTCGCTATCCAGAAGGAACAGACTTATTCCCAACGGACTGTTTGGAAACATTAATTTAAATGAAAATGATCGTCCATCTATAGTCATTTGTAGCATTAACAGATTAGATTAGATTTGATTAGATTGATTTTATTACCAGTTTCTTAAATTAGGATACAAATTTTAATATATAAAAAAATCGTTAAGCATGGCTTTTGCCGTCTGCTCGATTGACAGTAATATGTTAATTTTAAGTTACTAGTATTATGTCGCTTTCCATTGGACGAAAAGAACCGTCCAGGAGCGTCCAGAAGCATTCTCAAACCGTTCCATTGGTGCAAAAAGAACGCTTCTCATGATTCTGAGGAGTGACAGCCGCTTCTCGATTTAAAGTGAGAATCCACTCAAGAAGCACTAATACATGTAACTCAAATGCCAAAAAGAAACGTCAGTGTAAATTTATTTTTTCGTGAAAGTTGAATTTGTTGTATCAAAACAAAATTATTTTAAAGTGCAATTTGAGGAGGAAATTGAATAAAAAGTACAAACAAAAATGAACAGAGATACTTTTAATGCTATAAGCGCATTTGTATCATCGTCTTCGTCATCATCTTCATCAGATGACGATGAATTTATTGTGCATTTATTGTTGGAAAAAACAAAAAAAAGTCGCGTTGAAAACTTTGCCGCAATTGCTAGAAACTATTCGGAGATAGAGGTACGTTCATTATTGCGTTTTGTTTAAAGTGTAAAGTACATAGTTCATTGAAATTTATAATTGTTTCCTTATAGTTCCGAGAGCAGTTTCGCCTACTTAAGGCAACTGCTCAAACCTTAATTGATAGGTACGAGGAGTCAACTCATTTTAAAAAGAAGGAAGGAGGTGGTGGGAAACCCGAAATTCCTGCTGAAACCCACATGTATATGTTCTTATGGTAAGCCACTGAAACTTGTCTCGTATGTCCATAAGTGTGTACATGTTTTCATTTAAAGGTTTGCTGCGAACAAGGATTCTTACCGCGAAGTAGCAAACTTATTTAATGTGTCTATATCAAGCACATATAGAACGATATCCAATATTTTGGATTTTATTTTTGAGATCTCGCCGAACTATATCAAGTTTCCATCGACCGAAGAAGAAAAGATACGTACTGCAACAAAATTTGAACAGGTTTCTGCTAACTGCTATTATTACATTACCATGTCAATAAACATAATGCTTACCATTTCAGATATCAGGATTTCCAAATGTATTGGGGTGCATCGATGGAAGCTACTAATATATTAGGAAACCAGCTAATAAAATCAGATCCACATACATAAACCGCCACGATCTGCTATCACTAACCCTTCAAGGAATTTGTGATTCTGATATGCGGTTTATTGATGTGTTTGTTGGTGCAGCTAGCAAAATCCACGATGCTAGAGTGTTCGAGCTCTCATTTATTAGCAAAGATTTACCACAAACGTGTGGTTCCCAATACCACATACTTGGCGATGCAGCATATCCTCTAAGGGAATACCTCTTAACACCGTATAAGGACACCGGAAGTATGACAACAAGGAAGCGCAACTACAACAAAATCCATAGCCAAACAAGGGTGAGGATCGAAAACTCGTTTGGTCTACTCAAAACAAGGTTCCGACAGATGATGAGGCTGGATTTTCAATCAGTGGAAAGGATGTGTAAGTTTATTATGGCATGTTGTGTACTTCATAATATGTGCATCGACAGAGGTGACTTATGGGCTGTCGTAGATGAGTCAATTCATGAAAATTCTACGAATCCTGGTGAGATACAAACACAGCCTAACCATATATTACAACGATTAGGAGATATCAAAAGAAACGCAATTGCAGACACTTTTTAAGTTACATTTGAAAAACCAAAAAAAAAAAAAAAATTTGAGAAAAAAATATGAGAAATAAATACAATTCAATTCGTAACGAAACATAAGTCTTTTATTGAAATTAACAAATAAATAATAGTGCAGTCTTCATTCACAGCACGAATACATAAAGTAAACAAGGTAAAGTAAAAAAAAAAGTATATAAAAAGTAAATAACAATTCAGTCTTCATTCATAACAGTTAATAAAGCAAAATGATTAATAATAAAAAAAGTAAGTAAACGTTAAAAAAAAAAATGAATACAAAATACTTATTCCATTTGACCACCGAATCTTTGAAGCAATTGCATCTTTTCCCTATGCCGTCTCTCCTTAGCTTCTTCTTTTTCGACATGCCGATCCGCCTTGTCTTGAATTAATTTATCCACGAGTTTTTCTGCAAGACATTTTTGTTTTTTGCGAGGTGTAGGGCTTTGGGCGGAGGTCGTGGTATTTGCATCACTGTCTTCGGATGGAGAATATACTTCTACTTCAGTCGATCTATTTGGTGGCAATAAAGGCGACATGGAACTGCTTTGGCCAGGCGAGTACGAAGTGGATGGTTCAGTTGGTAAAATAGATGTTTTCCTGAAAGCTTTGTTTGGCCCCATGAAGACCTCCGGGAACAAGGAGTCATCGTTCTGTATTATGTTTTTCATAATATCAGCGAAAGGTATTTCCTTCCTAACCGCTCCACTCGTTTGGTTATTTTTTATGACCGCTTTGGTTTTCTTCACAATGGTTTTAAATCGTCCTTCAACTTGGTCAGCTGTTACCACTGTAGTGAAGTGTTCCGAACAAACTTCTCCAATGTGACTCCACATATGTTTCTTTGTCTTATATTTTTTAAGTGGTCCTACTTGTTTAAATTTATCGTCATAAAGCGTTAGTAGAAACCGCGTTTGCTCATCTGACCAAACGAATATTCCTGAAAGAATAAAGTGATGTTTTGATAATGTTTGTTATGAGCCTGTCTTGGGCCACAGGGGCAAAAATTGGTAGGATAAATGGCGGAGGCATGCTTGTTCTTGCTCGGCTAAGCTCGAAGGATTGTGGGGGTGGGGTTTGCCATTTATCACCAACCATGACTCATAAACAAAAAAAAATTTTCATGCCATGTAAAAAAATTTAAAATTGAAAAAAAAAGGATATAGGAATAGGATAGGGTATAGGAATGAATAGTAAGGATAAGGAGAAGGAGAAGGATAGGTAAGTACAAAACTAGGTACCTATGCCACTGCCCTGGTGAGAAGACGGGATTATTTGGTGTTACGAGAAAGAACGCCTTACCCTACTCTATATTAATGCTAACCTCTAATACTAATCAATGTTACTTCCCACTTTTCGTGGAAGTAAGTAACTTAACCTAACCTATATCTATCATTAGTTTTAAACATACATCATTCATTATGAGAATGAATGTTTGTATGGATGTAAAAAAATTTATATGTTTTATCTTCTTTTCACACCATTTAAAAATCCCATGATCTCACCCAGACAGCGGTTCGTCGAGACATCAAGGTTTTGCCTGATGTTAATGGCAATGACCTGGCCGTCCCTCCCTTTGTACATTGTGTACAACCTATGTCATCGTTCTGGCCATGCTGTTGAACAATGACCCCTTGCTCATCATAGATCGCAATGCCATTTCCGAAACTCACATCCGTAAGTCAGTCAGATCCGGTTCCGAACCTTACAGTCTCGTGTATAGTTTTTGTGTACCTGTATGTTTCATCCTCAGTTGCCGGCTTAGCCAAGCCAACACTCCACCTAAATATTCTAATTAACCTTCCATTTTCAATAAAAATTCGCCAAAATCAATTTCATAGATATATTATCTCATGAGCAACTCTATTATAATTTATACACTTTGCTTTAGTTACTTTTATTGGTGCAGATTAATTTAGTAAGATAAAGAAAAATAATGTAATTCACAGTTTAAAATTCAAACAAAAAAAATACTTCAATAACTGATATATGTGCATATATATATATATAATTCATCAAGTGCATCCACACTCTTTAAAATTCTCAAAATCAAAAAAAAATCAAAAAAACTTACTTGGATATCATCCCTCGGTGTCCTGCCGGCAGCACGAAGAAGGAACACACCAGACGCCCACTTTGGGGTGTTGTATTTTAACTATTTCTTTGTTATCGGGGTATGGATACTTATATATCCACATATATATAAATAGCAGTTTGTTTTTCAATAGGCAAACATTTTTTTTTTTTTCACTAATTCAATTTAAATGTTTTTTTTTTCTTTAAAAATTAAAACAAACCTAGCACCACAAAGAAAATTTGGTATTCACAAAGTGTTGGTTTTACACTGGCATTCACTATGTCCCTCGGAGCACCCTGTCGACATGTCCAGCTATTTCGATTTGTCTTTACTTCTGTTCGTTTTTTTCTTTGATTTAGATTCCTCCAAATTAGCCTTAAAAACCTCAGAGGCTTGAACTACCCTGAATCTCTTTTTCTTGTTTTAGAAGAGACAGTATTATCTATATGTATGTATATCTTTAGGCCTATATGTATATATATGGCCGTGTGGACATATAGCTCGATGGTTCAACCTCTGATTTCATCTTAGTCTGTTTAGAGTGTCCTACTCTTGGTAGGTTTATTTATACCCTCTTTCAATTGGGCACTTCCTTGTGCACCGACAGTTTTTTTTCCTTTTTTTTTTTTTTCTTTTCACTTTCCTATGATGGTAAAATTTCTATAATTCTTGTTCTGTTTTTCTATTTATTTCATCGTTTTCACTCACTTATCTGAAAAAATCTTTTTTTTTCTTTTTTATCTTTTTTTTTCCAAAAAAAATTGATTTTGAAATGTTCACACAAAAAAAAATCTTTATTCGAATTCGGATTCTTTGAGCTATCACTCTACTGTATGCTAGTTGGTACTATTAAATTCTGCACTCGATGTGCGGTATGGGTGACGAAACGCTTCTTCACCTTGAACTTGAAAGTTTTACGGTTTGCCTACCTCTTTTCTTTTACTAGGCCATTGGCCTTTGGCCTACATTGCATTTTTCCCCTTTCTACGGAACTCGGATACGTTATGTTCGATTCGAAAGCTTTTAAATTTTTTTTTCTTGTCGTTTCAGTCTTTATTCTTATACTCCTATGCTATGTGTGTAATTAGTCTTCACTATGTTTGTGTTTGTGTCTATGCTAATCTGTTAAACCTAATCCCCTTACCTATTATCTATTCTAAATTGCACCTTCCCTCTTGATCACAGCTATCTACTTATTCTATTCTATTCATCTTTATTTTTATCTTTTCCTAACTCTAATATTGCATTTCATCCCTTAATTCTCTCTTGAAAGTTTCGTCATTTGTTTAAATATTAACGACTGAAACTGGTCGACTCTCGATCGCTGGTAGCTATTGCTTCTCGAGCGAATTAGTTGGCAAGAGAGCTTTTCGCCTTAAGAGCTTTCATTGACATTTCGCTTACGTCAAATAATTCGCGAAAGTCAAACAAACGTGTGCCGGCTAATTTTTTGTGATAAATTTTATATTTATTTTCGCTATTTGTTCGGTTAAAACACTTCAAAAATAAACAAAAAGTTTAATACGTGTGTTGAACTTCCCCTGGAACTCGACGTACAAACAATTTACGACACATATATCGCCGGTGCGTATCGAGTGAGTTTGTTTTGTTTACCTAGTGCAATTCATTCGTTTCTTACAGATTTGTGTATTTTTTTAAGAAAACATTATTGAACTTAAGCCCACTAGGATTATAAAAGAAAGGCTCTTGCGAAGTCGGGTTGAAGTTCGTGTGGAGGTGTATCCACCCTATGTGATGCATATCGTTGACCCTGTTGAGGTAGGTCGGTATCAGTAGGTTTTGGGTACATACATTTAACATTTCCTTTTTTTTTTTGTTTTTTTGTTGTAGTACCGAGCACTGAAGTCGCTGGGGTAAGAAGTGGTTGATTGTGAGGCTAATCCATAATCTGTAAGGCTATGATAAACATCTTCTTAGTACCATATGTACACATTTAACACTAAAGCAAATTCAATCAAAGTGAAGGGGTCTTTAAAAAAAACACATGAGACTGAAAGAAGAACACCGTCGGACGGACCAACAGAGAATACGTGGTATTAAACTTGTTCCTTACTCTTAGTTATGTACTATTAACTATTCTATTAAGTTATTAAATATTATAGTGTTACAACTCCTACGTAACAAACACGACGGCAGTTTTAGAGTGGTCGTGAGGAAACTGGCCTCGAAAACAAGTTAGGGTTGTACACTATACTCTCGGTTTTGAATTTATTTGTTTTTTTTTTTTTTTTTTTTGCCGTTCGTACGTGTGGCACGTCCACTACCTGAGTAGTCGTTTTACGCCGGGCATTTGAACGAGTTAACTATTTTTGGTCATTTGATTCAATGTACCTGTTGTGAATGTTTTGTTGTTTTTGAGTTTTGTGGCGTATAGTTATCCGTATGATATTCTTGTTTGTTATTGTCTGATGAACTTAAAACCACGTATATATTATATATATATATACCTATCTAAAATCTAAATACCTATTATCACAGATTGTTTTCAAATTAGTCAGGGAGGAGGGATGCTGTATTACTTCTGGGATGTTGTTGATACTGAGGAATAGGATATTGTTAAGGTCGTTGAGGATTCTAGGTTAGTAATTGGATATCACAGTGCTTTGTTAGTAGTATGAAAAAGAAATTAATAAATTAATTGACTAGGTAGGTAGATAAATAAAAAATAATATATACGTATAAATAATGAATAAATAAACTATATCTGGAATAAATAAACTATATATAATGATAAATAGACTCTGTGAATAAATAAATTAGGTAGGCTTCTAAATAAATAAACTATGCATGCAAATAAATAAGTAAATAAATAAATAAATCTCTATGTATAAATAAATAAACTCTCTCTGTAAATAAATAAATATATTAGGTATCTCTATATATAAATAAATAGACTACACAATACATTTATATCACAGGTCGTAGCTAGCAACAGCAGCACGAGTGCGTCTCATATTGTTTAGGCATGAATATCTTTTGCGTGGTATATTCCTATCTTCTCGCCTTTAAGGTTACCTATTTCATACAGTGAGTTGCCTACTGGTCTCAGTATAATGCATTTTAAAAATTTAGGGCCTAGCTTCGCGTTATAGTGGTCAGCCATACTGCTTTGTTTAAAGTTTCTCCTGAAAACGATTTGACCTGTTTTATAGGAGATATCTTTGCTGCGTGTATTATACGTTTTTGTTGCTTTTTGATGAGCTAATTTAAGATTTTCAAATATTTTTGCTTTGATTAAACTAAGCTTATCTGTTTTGTTTTCAATGCTTATGTTTGCGTCTCTGACCATGTTTAGTCTTCTCAGGAGCTCATACGTTTTCCCGTTTTGAACCATTTGGGTTCCAAATACGGCATAGTATGGCTCAAATGTCGTCGCTTCATGGGCTACACTTCTGAGTGAGAATGCAGCATTGCTCACATGAGTATCCCAAGTTCGTTGGTCGCTATCTATGTATGATCGAATTTTGATCAAAACCGATCGATTCACTCGTTCCGAAGCGTTTGCTTGCGGTGAGTAGAATGCTGTTCGTATGTGTTTCACACCATACCTGTTTAGAAAGCTGGAAAACAAACTTGAAACGAATTGTTTTCCATTGTCAGAATGGATGTATTCTGGTACTCCAAACATATGGAATACCCCTTCCTCTAGATATTTCACTACCTCGGCTGCTGTTGCTTTTCTAATCGGTTTAAGAAATACATATTTACTAAAGTGGTCAAGCACTATAAAAATGTGTGTGTTTCCTGTTTTTGTTCGTGGGTATGGTCCTAGAAAGTCTATGTAAAGTCGTTGAAAAGGTCTTTCAGTTATCGTTTGTTGCCCCATGGGTGGCCTCGAAATTGCGTTTGTGGGTTTATTGCACTTACAAATATCACAGGATTTCACATAGCTTAAGACATCAGTTGTCATATTTGGCCAAAAATACTTTTGCCTTAGTTTGGCTAAAGTCTTCTGGATTCCTCCATGACCTGCTGTGAAAGAATCGTGTGCCCTTTTCAGAAGACCCCCTCTCAATTCCTTCGGTACCCAAAGTTTCCAGGCTCTATCTTCTTGGATCGGATCTCCGGTCCGTCTGTCAGTTCGTTTGTATATGTAGCCGTCTGATACGTAAGTGTCGGGAAGTTTGTCTTGGTTCTCGTCGATTGTCTTTTTCAGCTCAACATATTCTTCTGATGCGAAGTATGGAGAATTGAAATCCACTTCCGGTATTTCGGTTTCGACCTCGTCCATGTGTATTCTGGAAAGAGTATCCGGGACCACATTGAGAACACCCTTCCTATGCTCTATGGTAAAATCAAAGCCTTGCAGCTTGAAACTCCATCGAGCTAATCGACCACTCAAGTCCTTCTGTGTCATTAGCCACTTGAGACTTGCGTGGTCGGTTATTATAGTGAAAGGAAGTCCTTCAATGTACGCCCGGAATTTCTTTACAGATAACACGGCCGCGTAACACTCAAGTTCCGTCACACTGTAGTTCCGTTGTGCGGAGTTCAGTTTCTGAGACATGAATGCCAGCGGTCGTTCATTCTTCTCTTCGTCCATCTGGAACAGAACGCTCCCTACTCCAGTAGATGATGCGTCGCATTGTATGTAGAAGTGTTTTGTAAAGTCAGGATTCGTCAGTATAGGTGCTGTCACTAATGTCGTTTTAAGTTCGTCAAAAGCATTTAAAGCTTCGTCTGTCATTTGGAAATCCTTACCTTTTTTAAGACAGTCCGTCATTGGGGCTGATATAGTTGCAAAATTTGGGATGAAGCGTCTATACCAACCCGTCATCCCTAAGAACCGACGGAGTTGCTTGGGGGTTTTCGGTATCGGGAAGTCTTTCACAGCTGAAACTTTGTCGGGATCAGTTCTCAAACAACCATCTCCCACACAGTAGCCTAAATATTTAATTTCTTTGAAGCAGAATTTGCTTTTCTCGACGTTGATCGTCAAACCTGCTTCTCGTAAGCACCTTGCTACATCTTTAAGCACGCTCATGTGGGTTTCAAACTCTGGAGAGCAAATCAGGAGATCATCTAGATAGACAAAAACATTCTCCCTCAACCGAGTGGGAATGACTTTGTCCATCAGCTTGCACATTCTCTGGGCAGCGTTGCATAGTCCAAACGGCATAACCGTAAACTGGTACAACGGCCGCCCAGGGACTGTGAAGGCCGTTTTCTCTCTAGATTTGGTCTCCAGAGGAATCTGCCAAAACGCATCCTTGAGGTCGATGCTTGAAATAAAACGCGTGTTATGTAATCTGCTTAATATACCTTCTATGTGTGGAAGCGGATAGGCGAATTTCTTCGTAGCGGCATTTATTTTTCGGGAGTCTAGACAAAGCCTATTTTTACCTGGTTTCCTGACTAAAACCACTGGGGAGCTGTACGCGCTATTGCTCTCCTCAATGACTCCGAGTTCAAGCATCCTATCTAATTCCGCGTACATTAATGTCTGTACTACCGGTGAGATCGGGTAATGTCGTTGTTTAATGGGAATAGTGTCGTCGTCCATTTCAATAACATGTTCCTCTATTGAGGTTTTACCCAATCCCAGCACGGCACATGAAGGAAATTGCTGTTTAACCTTTTCCAATTCCTCAGTCTGTGTGGCTGTCAGTTCCCTCATTGTCACCCCTTCTTTTACCTTTTCTGAGCCTTGAATCTCTATTGCACTTATTATTTGTGGAGCAACTTTGAAGTTTCTCCAGAAGTCTACCCCTAAATAGAGCTGCTGTTGCAAACTTGGAACAACATACAGTTCCATTTCTTGGGTGTTACCGCCCCATGAGACGTCGGTCTTGATTAGTCCGTTAATTTGTTGGTGTTTTCCGTCTGCTGTCCTAATGTCAATTGTCATAGTTTTCATTGGAATGTCATGCTTCTTCACGAACTCGATTGCACTTTTCCCTAGACAACTAACGGACGCACCACTATCTAATAGTCCTATCATTTCCTCCCCGTTTACTACTACTTTTGCATAGGGCCTATTGTCGTCAGATACCGCTAAGATCGTAGCTTCTATTTTGTTTTTACTTCTCCTATATATTGCACATTTTTCCCGTAGCCTAGCTATTTTTCTAAATTTCCTTCTGTTTACATTTTTTTTTGTTGTGATCTCTTCACTAAAGATTCTCTTTCTTGCAGCTTCGTACTCTACCATTCGTTGATGTAGGCTCTTGTGGTGTCTGTTTGGATTATGGTGAGTCATTTCTTTACCAGTCTTTTCTTCTCGTTTTAAAATTTGTACTTTTATAGGTTTTCCGGGTTCGGTGTCCTTGTCGGCGGAGGGTTCCCGGGTACACTGCCGACATTCAGGTTTCCCTGACACGAGGCACACTGAAACGAAACATTGCCCTTGCCGCAATTGAAGCAAGTCAACGCGTGGAAGGATGATGCACAAGTTGCCGTATTAAACGTACTGTCTTTTGTAAGTTCTGTCCTTTTGTCTCTGTCATTGTTTCTGAATGTAGTTTGTCTTTTGTCTGTCTTTAGGTTTGTCTGTTGTCTATCAGTTCTGTTACTCTGAACTGCTGCAATATGCACATCTTCTCCCACATCCGGTTCTGACAACTCTACTTCTTCGTTCTCTTCCTTCTGATATATCTCACTCACTGGTTTTCTTGACTTGAACTCCCTAGCTGCTAAATGTTTCTCAGCTCTTCGGCACTCTTCCCTAAGGTCTCTAATACTTGTTATTGAGCAGCCGAAAATCAGTGATGCTACTCTGTCTTTTATGTTTTGTCGTACTAGGTTCGTCAGGTCTTTCTCGTTCGGTCTGTTTTTCATTTGTAACGTCAACCCTCGAACTTCTTCATAAAATTCGTCAAATGTTTCGTGTGGTAGTTGTCGTCTGTCCATTATTGTCCGTAGTATTTCGTGGTCGGTCTTACTGTTGCGGAATTGTCGTAGTAGTTCAGCTTTTAGGTCAAAATAGTTAATAAGTTCGTCATTTTGATTTTCTTCCATGTATTGCCAATACCATTTCTCGGCTGTGCCAGTCACTAAATGGTGGAAGTTAGCAAAAACTTGCTCATTGGATACTCCCTTCTTCTTTTGTAGGGTCTCCACTCGGAAGATGAAGCTCTCAACGGTCATACTCTTTGACGTTCCATCGAACTTCACTCCCCACTTGTGGAAGTCTTCCCTCTTCTTAATTTCGTTTTGACCCTGCCTACTAATTTCTAAATGTGGAACTACTGGTAATGGTGGTTCTTGAACCGAATCATTCTTAAAGGATTTTTCGAAATTTTCCTGTCTCGCGTATAGCGATAGTGTGGATTTCTCCAGGATTTTGAGCCTCTCGTTAAATCCGTTCATGTTACCCGACACCAACTCTACCATATTCTGCATAGTTTGCATGCTACGCATCTGTTCGGCTAAAACCTTCATCGTTTTAGTATGGGTGTCGTTAATTGATTGAGAGACTGTAGTCTCAATCATTTTCATTAGACTTTCACTTTCAGTTTCATGATTGTTCGCTTCCTCTAAATCAGGGATATTTAAACTTTCTCTATTTAGTTCTTCAGTTTCCCTGATCAAATTTGCCCTAGTCTCTAACTCTCCTGTCTCTTCTCGCTCTTCAAATACACCCTCAGCATTGGAAGTGAATCCATGGAAAGTGGCTCCTAAGCTACTTTCATTGCTTTCAAAAGGGTTTCTTTCACTCTCTATTCCCTCACCCTGTGTTTCAATGTCAATATAGTTTGAGTCTTCTTGAACTATCTCTTGTGTTTGGGCCATTCTAGACGCCGAACGGGTGACCTTCTTACCCCCACCTTTGGACAAATTCGGCAGGGTGCTCTTGGGAATAGCTCCAGTGTTCGTATTACTCATTCTTGTGTTATGCTATTTATTTGCTTAAAAGTTTTCTTTCTGTTTTATGTCAAACAAATTTCAATTTCAAAAAAAAATTCAACTAAAATTCAAAATCAAAATAAAAAAAAAATTCAATGAAATTCAATAAAAAAAAGTAAAGGTTTAGAAATGATAAAAAAAATAAAAAAAAATATAATTCAATGTAAAAAAAAGGAATATAAATGTAATAAATTTTGGATGTTTTGATACCAAAATGTTGAATTCGTTTGTTTTTTTATATATTGGTTGGCTAGGTGGGTGTTGACTCGACTAAGTTATCCTAACATTCTGAGGATTAGAAGTCATTGGTAAGTCTGTTTGTTAGTCTTTGTTTATGTCGTCGTTGGTCATTTTGTCTTTGTAGTTCGTTAGTATTGCGATCTTACCTAACTGCCTCGACGAGTGTGCTTCAAATCATCCCCTTGTTTCCTACCACTTCGTACTATCTGGTATTGAACCTAATAGTAGGCTGGCGAGGAAATGGTGATGATCCTCCACACGAATAAGATTCAGGTGTTACACTCTCATACCTCACAAATAGTCCAGCTTCGCCTGACTGAATGGATGGCATGAGAGTTTGGCATCTTCGTCTTATTCCGCTCTCCATAGCACAGTATCGCTTCCCAACCTCACTAATCTTCAGGTTCTAGACCTTTAAAGAATGGATAGCTGGTCAGCATATACCGTGTTTTGAAGAGCATAAACGATACCTATGTTTGTACTTGTAGGGTTATGAAAAAAAATCAAAATCAGATCATTGTAAATCCGAGGGGATGACCTTCAAACAAAAAATCATCTCCTCGAAGACACATATGGTCTTCAAGCCGTTCGATAACGTTGGGCGCCATTGTTATGAGCCTGTCTTGGGCCACAGGGGCAAAAATTGGTAGGATAAATGGCGGAGGCATGCTTGTTCTTGCTCGGCTAAGCTCGAAGGATTGTGGGGGTGGGGTTTGCCATTTATCACCAACCATGACTCATAAACAAAAAAAAATTTTCATGCCATGTAAAAAAATTTAAAATTGAAAAAAAAAGGATATAGGAATAGGATAGGGTATAGGAATGAATAGTAAGGATAAGGAGAAGGAGAAGGATAGGTAAGTACAAAACTAGGTACCTATGCCACTGCCCTGGTGAGAAGACGGGATTATTTGGTGTTACGAGAAAGAACGCCTTACCCTACTCTATATTAATGCTAACCTCTAATACTAATCAATGTTACTTCCCACTTTTCGTGGAAGTAAGTAACTTAACCTAACCTATATCTATCATTAGTTTTAAACATACATCATTCATTATGAGAATGAATGTTTGTATGGATGTAAAAAAATTTATATGTTTTATCTTCTTTTCACACCATTTAAAAATCCCATGATCTCACCCAGACAGCGGTTCGTCGAGACATCAAGGTTTTGCCTGATGTTAATGGCAATGACCTGGCCGTCCCTCCCTTTGTACATTGTGTACAACCTATGTCATCGTTCTGGCCATGCTGTTGAACAATGACCCCTTGCTCATCATAGATCGCAATGCCATTTCCGAAACTCACATCCGTAAGTCAGTCAGATCCGGTTCCGAACCTTACAGTCTCGTGTATAGTTTTTGTGTACCTGTATGTTTCATCCTCAGTTGCCGGCTTAGCCAAGCCAACACTCCACCTAAATATTCTAATTAACCTTCCATTTTCAATAAAAATTCGCCAAAATCAATTTCATAGATATATTATCTCATGAGCAACTCTATTATAATTTATACACTTTGCTTTAGTTACTTTTATTGGTGCAGATTAATTTAGTAAGATAAAGAAAAATAATGTAATTCACAGTTTAAAATTCAAACAAAAAAAATACTTCAATAACTGATATATGTGCATATATATATATATAATTCATCAAGTGCATCCACACTCTTTAAAATTCTCAAAATCAAAAAAAAATCAAAAAAACTTACTTGGATATCATCCCTCGGTGTCCTGCCGGCAGCACGAAGAAGGAACACACCAGACGCCCACTTTGGGGTGTTGTATTTTAACTATTTCTTTGTTATCGGGGTATGGATACTTATATATCCACATATATATAAATAGCAGTTTGTTTTTCAATAGGCAAACATTTTTTTTTTTTTCACTAATTCAATTTAAATGTTTTTTTTTTCTTTAAAAATTAAAACAAACCTAGCACCACAAAGAAAATTTGGTATTCACAAAGTGTTGGTTTTACACTGGCATTCACTATGTCCCTCGGAGCACCCTGTCGACATGTCCAGCTATTTCGATTTGTCTTTACTTCTGTTCGTTTTTTTCTTTGATTTAGATTCCTCCAAATTAGCCTTAAAAACCTCAGAGGCTTGAACTACCCTGAATCTCTTTTTCTTGTTTTAGAAGAGACAGTATTATCTATATGTATGTATATCTTTAGGCCTATATGTATATATATGGCCGTGTGGACATATAGCTCGATGGTTCAACCTCTGATTTCATCTTAGTCTGTTTAGAGTGTCCTACTCTTGGTAGGTTTATTTATACCCTCTTTCAATTGGGCACTTCCTTGTGCACCGACAGTTTTTTTCCTTTTTTTTTTTTTCTTTTCACTTTCCTATGATGGTAAAATTTCTATAATTCTTGTTCTGTTTTTCTATTTATTTCATCGTTTTCACTCACTTATCTGAAAAATCTTTTTTTTTCTTTTTTATCTTTTTTTTTCCAAAAAAAATTGATTTTGAAATGTTCACACAAAAAAAAATCTTTATTCGAATTCGGATTCTTTGAGCTATCACTCTACTGTATGCTAGTTGGTACTATTAAATTCTGCACTCGATGTGCGGTATGGGTGACGAAACGCTTCTTCACCTTGAACTTGAAAGTTTTACGGTTTGCCTACCTCTTTTCTTTTACTAGGCCATTGGCCTTTGGCCTACATTGCATTTTTCCCCTTTCTACGGAACTCGGATACGTTATGTTCGATTCGAAAGCTTTTAAATTTTTTTTTCTTGTCGTTTCAGTCTTTATTCTTATACTCCTATGCTATGTGTGTAATTAGTCTTCACTATGTTTGTGTTTGTGTCTATGCTAATCTGTTAAACCTAATCCCCTTACCTATTATCTATTCTAAATTGCACCTTCCCTCTTGATCACAGCTATCTACTTATTCTATTCTATTCATCTTTATTTTTATCTTTTCCTAACTCTAATATTGCATTTCATCCCTTAATTCTCTCTTGAAAGTTTCGTCATTTGTTTAAATATTAACGACTGAAACTGGTCGACTCTCGATCGCTGGTAGCTATTGCTTCTCGAGCGAATTAGTTGGCAAGAGAGCTTTTCGCCTTAAGAGCTTTCATTGACATTTCGCTTACGTCAAATAATTCGCGAAAGTCAAACAAACGTGTGCCGGCTAATTTTTTGTGATAAATTTTATATTTATTTTCGCTATTTGTTCGGTTAAAACACTTCAAAAATAAACAAAAAGTTTAATACGTGTGTTGAACTTCCCCTGGAACTCGACGTACAAACAATTTACGACACATATATCGCCGGTGCGTATCGAGTGAGTTTGTTTTGTTTACCTAGTGCAATTCATTCGTTTCTTACAGATTTGTGTATTTTTTTAAGAAAACATTATTGAACTTAAGCCCACTAGGATTATAAAAGAAAGGCTCTTGCGAAGTCGGGTTGAAGTTCGTGTGGAGGTGTATCCACCCTATGTGATGCATATCGTTGACCCTGTTGAGGTAGGTCGGTATCAGTAGGTTTTGGGTACATACATTTAACATTTCCTTTTTTTTTTTGTTTTTTTGTTGTAGTACCGAGCACTGAAGTCGCTGGGGTAAGAAGTGGTTGATTGTGAGGCTAATCCATAATCTGTAAGGCTATGATAAACATCTTCTTAGTACCATATGTACACATTTAACACTAAAGCAAATTCAATCAAAGTGAAGGGGTCTTTAAAAAAAACACATGAGACTGAAAGAAGAACACCGTCGGACGGACCAACAGAGAATACGTGGTATTAAACTTGTTCCTTACTCTTAGTTATGTACTATTAACTATTCTATTAAGTTATTAAATATTATAGTGTTACAACTCCTACGTAACATGTTGTTCGGCCACAGACTCGAAAGGGGCGGATAAAAATTCTTGTGCTGAAATTATGTTACATTAGTTTTCAAAAATGGTTCTTGTAAGCGGAATATAAAATTTATTCTTACTGATATTGTTTTGCAAAACAATGTTGCCTTCTATTTGGCGAACTTCACCACTTTCTTCCAGAACGAGCGAGTAGTCCTGGAGTTCGAAATACGACATTTTTTTATCGTTTTGATCACAATTTTGTTAATAATTCCTCCCACCGAAAAAAATGCGTATCTTCTTTTAAAATATATTGCGCAAAATGAATGTTTTCGTTGACCATATGTTTCGCTCACACAGAGATAAAACGTCAAAAAGAGTAAAAGCGATTTTGGGTGTTCCATTGGTTTTTAAATTGAGTGCTTCCCGGAGTGAAACCAATGGAAAGCGACATTAGATTACAAAAATTCACAAAATAAGAACGTTAATGTTAAGTGTTTCTAAGAGATACATTAGTTTCGATGATTCCTTCATTCATTTTATTTGCTTTGCTTTTAAATGGCTTCATTCAAAATTTGATTTCTATATGAAATTGCTTTCCTATAATAGTTCTAAAGCTGGTTTACATCCTCCTCGCAATTCAGAATTGCTAGCACTTTTCCTTCAGATAACTGGTTACTTCCAAGGTAAGATCTTCTAATTTCTTTTCGAAATGCATGACGTCTTCTCTCACGGAAAGATTGCAAAGACTGCAAATTAATGGTAGATCCTCCCGGTGCGGAATAAAATTGTCATTTGTAGCATTAATATGTATTTTGTTTTTATGTTTTGTAAAAAACAGAGTAGGTACTGCGAAAAATTCAATGAAAAAATGCATTTGAATATTTTTTTTAAGGAATTGTGTATAATGTACGTGATATGCTTTATGTCTGATAGCGTAATTATATATCAAATTAAAGCTTACCAATTAAGGATTAAAGTGGTGCAAAAAAAAAATATAGGTCATCACTGATTTTTTCGAGATATTGGCTGGCAAACGTCAACGAAAATGTTTCTTTTCAAACAACTTTTTGGTCAGTCTCTTCCAAATATAAGGCATTTCAAAAAATGTTATTTATACAAAATAAAAGATATTTTTATGATCTTTCATATGATACCTAAATCATTGTCCTATGTGCTATACTTTTCGAGATATACGTAATTATTTGCAGAAATGTCAGTTTTTTCCCATTTCCGGCGGTCAACTTCAAGTCTGATTATTTCAAAATCACCAAGACCGAATTCAAAAATATTTGACAGACTGATTGGGCTGAACGTGAGCTTTCATTTGGTACTAGTCTCATAGGTGTACGCCTTGGGCCCAAGTATGCACCACCTCCTTTCATCATCTGAGATCTTAAGCAAACAACGAGCATAAAAATATAATAAACCTTCTGACGATTTGAATGAATTTATTCACACACATTTATTAAATAAAAATTAAAGCACCCATATTAAAACATTTTCTTATGCTATTGCGTGCATTGCTTTTAAACATTTGATAAGTCATCTATTTTTGAATATACTCAAAGGAAACACGAATCTATAATATACATACATATCTCCAACACAAATTATTTGGGCTGCCAAAACAGCCTTTTCCCTTATGTTGTTAATAGAGTTGCAATTTAGTCCTGCAGAGGGAGAGAACCTCAATTTAATGAGTCCCAAAACGCCTTAAAGTCTAAAAAATTGTGAAATGAGATTTATTATTATTATTATTACTATTATTATTATTATTATTATTATTATTATTATTATTATTATTATTATTATTATTATTATTATTATTATTATTATTATTATTATTATTATTATTATTATTATTATTATTATTATTATTATTATTATTATTATTATTATTATTATTATTATAAATTCTTTATTATGATAAAATCTCGAAAAATTTACATAAAAAATACAAAGAACATTAGCATGGCAAAAAAATATTTGCCGTCTGCCTGAAATTTGACTTTAACGAGGTTTAATAAAAAGAAAGTAAAAGTTTTGTTTTAAAATACATAAGTACAATACAATAAAAGTAAAACAATTGAGCATATGTATAAAGGCATATTAACATTGCATATAAAAAATTAATCAAAATTGTTTCCATTTTATTCGATGAAACTGTTTCGGTAACCCAAGGCATGAATCATAAAACTATAAAGAATATTCCAACTACAATGACCATTTAAAATATCTTTGACTTCCCCATGAGTTAGAAAGCTCTTTTCAAAGTAAAGCCTTCACACTTCTTGTAAAATTGGGCAATTGGCTAAGAAGTGATTAATATCTTCGGTTTCGTTACGGCTGCAGAGGTTACATAAGGAATTATTGTTTCTGTGAGGTTTGTAATTTAAATTTAACATTTCAGTTCTTGCCTTAAACAGTGTACTTATTTGATTCACTGAAAATTTGCTATCGAAATAATTGTTTACGAAAAGAGCGTGATTGAGCTCTTTATACATTAAACGTATGGAGGAAGTTTTGGGCCTATTCAAGAATTTGAGATAAATTTCTACCTTTGCAATGCATTCGTAGAATCGGAGGGAATATGATTTAGCTTAAGATCAAAACAGTGTGTATCAGCTAACTCATTCCATTCCTTAAACGGAGACAGTTGCCTTTGAAACGCGACATCCATTACTTGCCTTTGGAGGTTTTCGCTCGATCTTTGCATGACTTTTACTATGTAGTCAACGCTGGACTTAAGGTTTCTCAAAAAGATTGGTGGAAGACCTGATTCAACGTGTAAAGCATACGTGGGAGTAGATATTGCAAGTTTAAAAATTCTCTTGAAGAAGAAACGTTGTAACACTTCAAATTCGTCAAGATTTTGGTTACCAAACACTTGGCTGGCGTAGCATAAGCAAGAGTTTATAGTGGCTTCAAACACTTTATATTTAGCTGAGATGCCTATGTACTTATTGCAGAATATTCTATTCCACATAATATTTATTGCTACTTTTGCCGAAACACATTTATCCTTAGCATGAGAGCGGAAATGAGATTTATAATTAAAAAAAACTATCGTTTACCTTTTCTTAATATTTTTAACAAATTACTTGTATGATTATGACTATTCTCCGAAAAATAATAATCAATCATTTCAGTCTGTGATTGGTTATTCAAGCCGGGCTCTAAAAACTTTTTGATAGCTTCAGAATGTAAAGGATTTTTTTTTAAGGTTTTCTTGCTCCCTGTGCCCCTGTTCTGTAGCTATCGCCTTGGCGATAAACGGTGGAAAATGGAACTAAATTCTATGAATTTAGTAGGATTTCGTTCCGTTTTCACCGTTTATCGCCTGCTTTTATCGAGGCGATAGTTACAGAACAGGGGCACTGATTGGTTATAAATGGATCTGAACATGATGGCATGCGATTAATTATATCCGTTAATATGTCTTGTCTCGATGTTTTACGACTGAAATACTCTCTGTACATTTTGAAGCCTTCATTCCGGGCTTATAATGCTTCTTTGCTTAATTAATTAATCAAATGTGTTCTATTAATACTCTATGATCAAGTGGTAATATTTCGGTGAATTTTAAACGTAGAAAGCTCTCTGGTACAGCTTTTTAAAGAGCAATGCCTATACCGATCTGCGACCAGAAAGAAATGCCATTGAAAAAACTAAAAACCCCCAAAAATTTTAAAATGTTGACCTTTGTTTTGTCGTTTTGTATAGAAATTTTTCTATGGGTAATTAAATTTTTCTAGGTAAAATAAAAAAAAATTTGCTCTCTACAAAAACGCTTATGGAAGTGCAACAAAATTTTGCTTCGTTTGCAAGATATATTGAAAAAAACGGATGAGGATGATTCAGAACCCATGTGTCTGATTTGCACCATGTAATTTAATAGCACTGCGAATAGCATTTGCGAATTTTTTTCTTCATTACTAGCCCATTGATTGATTTATGCAATAAAAATCCCCCCTTTTTTCGAGTGACATAATCAATAGACTAAAAAACATTATGAAAATGGTTTAATATTTTGAACACTTAAACACAAAAAATAAAGAAATCATGTTTCAGGAAAACATTTTTTACTTTCTACTTAAGTTTAAGATAAATAATAGATATGATATACAACTTAAATTTTAAAATAATGTTTACCTAATCAAAAAGTACCGCTATTCACCAAATTTCTTAGTATTTTTGTAAGAAGATGTTATTCTTTTTTGTTTTTCTGACACTTTTTTTTATACAGTCGAGCTGAGACTAATGCTCTTATAATATGTGAAAATGCTATGCTATATGTGAAATGTTACGGTTTAAAAAAAATGCCTTCTCGCCGCTTTTCTTAGGCCAAACCCCACAGTGCGACGGACGGTACTCAATCTGAGTGGAGTAAAATATATTTTCAAACCGATTTCTTAGTTGTTTATTTTATGAGAACAATTTTAATAAAAATAAGGAGCTCGATTAAGTGAAGATTGTTTTGTAATTCGACCAAGCTGACTTTGGGAAACGATCTCGAGACATCCTTAGGGATGAAGTTAAGGCAGAATAAATGTGGATTCAAATCCATAAATAATAATTGCCTTATGCATATAGTTATGACTCATGAGCAAGGGCACAGCATCGTTTACTACCAAGAGCTGGATGTTGTGCTTTTGATTTAGAACTCCGATCTTCCTTATTAAGGGGATATAGTGCTCACTGTTCGATTGTATTTGTGTGCGTCTGGTTTAACATTGCGGATATTCAAAAACTCAGCAAATCCCTTCTCTAAAACAAGCACAAAGATGCATTCGCTGGCCAATGCACAAACAAGGTTATCATCATCGTCCTCATTCAGCAAATCGTTCTTGGGGGTGCTATTATTTACAGCAACGATGCATATGATAACTTTTAGGATAAACAAAATTAAAATACCCTGGACATTATCCTTTGAAATACCTACCATCAAAAAATACTAAATCGGGCTCTGGGCTTCGAAATAGAGCAGCAGTTGTCGATTTGATTGCATGCAGAGTATACGATGCCGGTGTGTGTGTGTGTGTGTGTGTGCGTTTCTTTCGCCCACACAACCGCCCGGCAGCAACAACTACCAACCAACCACAAATATGTGTGTGATACAGATGCTTTACTCATTTATTTATTTATCCTCTACGGCAAATCCAATAAAGGGGCTAGAACCGAGGCAATACTAGTGAGTTTTGATTTCTGTTTTCAATCTCTTAGGGATTTTGCCGAAACGTTGCGGGTAAGTCAGAACTACTATATGACCATGCTTTCGACTGTAAGAGTTCATCTGATTCCCAGAAATTGTACACAGAACAGGACGAGTGGTCAAAATAACACAAATATGTAGTTCAATAGTCTTTGCTGGATAAAGTCGTGTGCAGCAAAGCCCTTCAATAAACCTTGTCCGATTTTCCCAGAAGGACATTTGCATTCTCGATTGGATTTAGTTTTGAGGTTGTGTTCTATCTTTTTACAAAAAGCCAGTAGGGTACAACTACGAATGAATGTATTTTTGTTTGCTGTTCTGATTTGTTGATATTATTTTGCCAAAAGGATGTGGCGCCAACCTACAATTATATAAAATCTAAACCTGTCCAAAGTCGTTTAGATTTTATCAATTCGTTTTAAAGTTCTATGTGGTTTTGTGTTGAAATGTTAACCGCATTTGTGTATTTGTGCTTGTAGTCTAAAAATTTTTGTTTGATTCTTTATTTTCTGCCGAATATAATTGAAAAACTTTTTAATTAGAATTCAGAGAAAATGATTTTTTATTTGGTGAATGGAGAAACTTCTATTTGATTCAGGTCAACCTTAAGTCGCAATGGGTTAAGTGAGGGAAGTTTGTGGGAAATTTTAAGTATTTTCTATTGTTAACAGGGGTTTGGTAGTAATAGTAATGAAATTAACGAAATGGAGGTAAATAATGTCGAAAGGGTGGTTTGGGAATAATCCCATTTTGTATGGGAATTCATTTATTGAGTTCGGTTTCATGGGTCACTTTTGAGGGTTTGTTGTTCGAGCCATTTGGGGCGATGTTAACACGAGTACTTTTTTTTTGCTAAGGCTTAATTGAATTAAGAAATGGCTTGCTGCCTTCATTTGCTGGGAATTGAAGAAGGAAGAGAATTCCTATGCAGAAAGGGTAGCTATAGATACCATTAAAAAAGCAGTTAAATGTATGTGGTTGGATGTACTCGTAATAATTAAATATCATTTCTACAACTCGTAGGAAAACTATAACGTCTAATGTTATATATATGTTATATAACTATCCTGTTGTGATTACAAACAGCTTAGGGTTCTATTAGAAGTTTTTAAGAAGGAGAAAAAGCAGTTGATTCGAAAAAAAGACTGCGAAGGTATGAATAAAACCTAAGCGGGTCATAATTCATTCATAAAATGAGCTTTAGTATGCTCTAGCAGACCCGCCCGGTGTAGCTAGGGTCTTAAGGTAATCTAATGTAAACCAGCGCCTTAATTACAATATTGGGGCTTTCAATAATCGTATACGGATAGCTTTTTGTTGTTGGTTACGTGATAAGCATTTAGCAGAGGCACGAACACATTTCTAACAAAAAGTTATATGAGTGCGATCAGCTGATAGAAAATTAATTTTTGTTTCTTTTCATGTTGGTTTTTTATATTGGTGTGCTTTTATCTCAGAATTAAAATCACTTAAGTAGGATTCCAACCGTTAAGCAACGATATCTTGAAGGTTTTTCTGTTTTCAAAAGTTGACTTTTTACATTTCACAGCTCTTGAAGACAGCAATCTGGATAAATCTAAGATATGGGTATCCGGGATATCATATCCAATAGGATTTTGAGCGTGCCCATTTTACATTCATAGGTTAGGTTAGGTTTAAATGGCTGTCAGGAAAACAAACTGACACACTTAGACCAATATTAGGTCCTTTGTGATACCATAAAATTATGCGAGGAAGTATCTCACTTAACAAAACCATTTGGAGCTTTTAATAAGGCGAAGGAGACGCAGGGGATCTGTGTTCGCCAGATCGCTTGGATCATCAAGAAAATATTTTCCTAGATGCTGTTTTCTTTTAAAAGAGAGTGCAGGACATGAGCAGAGGAGGTGTGGGATTGTCTCCTCCTCCTCCTCATCTAAGCAATTTCTGCAGAAGTCATTTGAGGGAACGCCAAGTCTTATGGCGTGTCTTCCTATCAGACAATGTCCGGTGATGACATTGATTACGGAGCTAACTTGCAATCTGGTAATGGATAACAAATGTCTTGTGCGTTTAGGATCTAGTCCTGGCCATATCCGTTTTGTTGCCACGCACGTGGTGATATTGTTCCACCTATGATTTGTTCTATCCATTGCCTCTTGCTTTAGCATAAGTTTACATGTAGCGATTGGTATACCAATATTCAACCTGCTGGTTGAGATCGGTAGAACGGTTTTTTCTCTGGCGAGTTCATCGGCTTTGCAGTTACCCACGATATCTCTGTGCCCCGGCACCCAAATAAGGTGAATATTGAACTTTTCAGCCATCTCCTTAAGAGATAGGCGACAGTTAAGGACGGTTACTGAGTTCGTAGAAACAGCGCCGAGTGATTTGAGGGCTGCTTGACTATCTGAGAAAATCCGGATATTCGTTGAGGATATCACGTTTTCTCTTAGCCATGATAGGACCTCTTTGATCGCCAGAATTTCCGCTTGGAACACGCTACAATGGTTTGGAAGGCGGAACGAGAGACTTACGTTAAGTCGGTTTGAGTACACCCCACAGCCTACCACTTCTTCAGGATTGCAGCGTGACCGATGTTGTTATCGGTCCATTGGGAGATAGCTCTCATACGAGTGGCTGCACTGGCGGCCATTTGTTTGCTGAAGATATCTACTGGTGTTACACCACTAGATATCTAAAAGTGTATTTAGGGCAGCTGAGGGTGTTGATCTCAGTGCTCCGCTTATACACAAACCGGCTGTTCGTTGGACCTTGCTTAAATTGTCGCAGTAGGTCCTTTTATCAAGAGCGGTCCACCATACCACTACTCCGTATGTGAGTATTGGTCTGATGACCGCGGTGTAGAGCCAGTGGGTGATTTGGGGGGAGAAACCCCATTTATTACCAATGGATTTTTTACAGGAAAATAAGGCAACGGTGGATTTCCTGATTCTTTCCTGTATATTGGCTTTCCAATTTAGCTTTTTGTCTAGGATTATACCTAGATATTTGGCTTCAAGTGGAATTCCATTAATTGATGGAGTTATTAGTTGAGGAATTTTGTATTTCCTGGTGAAGAGAACGAGTTCAGTTTTCTGAGGGTTGACCCCTAGATCACATTTTCCCGCCCATTTTACTAGTATATTTAGAGCGGTCTGCTGTTCTAAGTCAACTAGAAGTTCATTGACGATTAGATTCCATAGAAGAGGGGATAGGACTCCGCCTTGCGGTGTTCCTCTACTGACAGATCTCTTTGCAGAGAAGTTTCCTAGAGTAGAGTTGATTCTCCTACTTTTTAGCATTAGATTTATCAACTTCACTATGGAACCATCTACTTTGAGCTTCGTCAGTGCCTTTGTAATTGCAGAGTTGCTGACGTTATTGAAGGCACCCTCTATGTCGAGGAAAGAGGCCAGAGTGAATTCTTTGTGATGGAGGGAATATTCTATAGTACGAACCAAGGTGTATAAGGCCGTTTCTATATTATTATTTTACATTCATAGACAAGGTAAAATGTAGACTGTACGCCACACTATAAGTTGTGTTATCTTCCTAAATTGGTACCTTTTGGTAATAACATCTTTGTTACTAAGGGATATTGTAGCAATTTATTTGTAGCATTCTAATTGCGAAAAAATTTGGAATCGGTCTAGTGTTTTATAAGCTCCCGTTACCGTGTGAAAATGGGTATGAAATATATTCTATGTTACTAGGGAATAGCACCGCATTGCAATGGTAAAAATAATGTTGAAATCGGTCCAGAAAGATTTTGTATCCCCGTTCCCGTGGGAATATGGTTCAGGTTGCTCGGAATATGTAATAAAGTCAGTGTCAATCGGTGGAAATGAAGCTCTTTAACGGTGAAAGAATTGTTGAAATCGGTGCAGCTCCCGTTTTTGTTCCGATAAACGAACATCAATTGGACAACATCTTGTAGCTAAGGAATTCTCCTCCAGTCCTACTGGAAAGGAAACGAGGAGTACGAAAATCCCTCTACAGACGACAAAGCAAGGTCATACAAGGCCAGTCTGATTTTAAATCTAATTTTCTCTTAGTTTTTTCCACAATGCAATGCCAATGCAATTTTTTTTTTAAATTGACGCGATATCAAGGGGTTATGACTACCCTTATAATGCCATAGAACACAGTGTGAGCATTTAGGGAAATAGAAGATTATTTGAAAGGAGACAACGATACACGTTGCTTTTGAGTTTTTGTGAATCGTAATGCAGGGGAAAAACAGAGTCAAGTAGAGCATTTCACATTCGGGTGGTGCGACTAAAATATGAATCTCTATACTTGACTGTACTTCTGAAGTTAGGCTCAAGGTAAAACTGATGAGCATTTCTAGCGAGGCGGGTGTTGCGGCTAAATTTTTTCAGGGGAGGAATACAACTGGCTATTTCACTAGAGCACTGTTTGTGAAGAAAGCGATAAAAGAGAGTGAGACAGGTAACGTTTCGACGATATTCAAGAGAATCAATCGATTCTACGATTGAACTATCACCTTTCAATTTTAACGCTCTAATTTGTACCCTATCAGGTAGGCGCAAGGATGTATGAGGAGCAACTTACCAGGTATCGGAGTTATACTCCAGCTTTGGGCGGATGAAGACCTTATAGTGAAGAACTTGCTGCATCGTCTTAAGAAACCTGAGCATTTAGCAGCGTTTTTGGCGACTTCAAATATGTGGTCATTCCAACGAAGATCATCGTTTACACACATGCCAAATACTGACAGCTTATCGGTTTCTTGGACGCAGGTACCATTCATGTATAATGGCAATGGGGGAACGTTAAGCTTCAACGACAAGAGACAGCATTGAGTTTTCGAAGCATTGAATTCTACTCGGATTTTAAGACCCCATGACACAATGCTGTCAAGGTCAGAATTCAATGAGCTTATCATACGCAACCGTTTCAGCTCTACATTCGAAGAGCAGGGAAACGAATATGAGAAGCCGAATGTCAAGTCGTCAGCAAAAAAGGTTAAGCGGATTAGAAGTTTCAGACAAGAGATCATTTATGAAAATGAGGAAGAGAGTCGGAGACAAAACGGAGACCTGTGGCACACCAGCATTTATGATGTGGGTATCAGACTTGAAGCCATCCAATACAACTTATATAGAACGGACGGAAAAATAGTCTCTAATGCAACGAAGAAGAGACTCATCGATATACCATCAAAAGCACGCATTTTCGATAACAGAGCCAGAGGCCAAACTCTATCAAATGCTTTGGAAAATATCTGCTTCATCACAGAATTTGCAGACTCGAGCTCAGGTGGAGCCAATATGCTATGAGGAAGTGTCGAGTTGGCAGGAAATTGAACTGCGAACAAGTTGGCTTTATTGTCGATGGAGCTAACACATGGATATGGAGAGTCATTGAAGACGAGCGTTAGGACCGACGACGTGGTATAGTTCTAAATGTTCTTGACAAAAGACCAAAAGTTTTTACTTCCTTTTGGACGGAATAGTATTTTTTGCCTTACTTTTTGGTCATGCAAAAACTTAGCCTTTTGTATGTGAGCGTTACAGGTATTTCTGGCCCGTTTGAACAAATTTCGATTTTTTACTGTAGGGTTATCTTCATAAATTCGAAAACTTCTTTTTCGATCCCTAATCGGCTCTTTGCAGCTCGAATCGAGCCACGAATTCTCTTTGGGGATGATACTTTTTGCACTGTGAGGAAAAAAGTTTCTCATGTAGTTGAGAATTACGTTAGATATATCAGCTGATGCGTCAACGTTTCCGTCGAGAAAGCACAATGACCAATTAAAATTGTATTCTCGTGTGGAAACACAAGTCTTTTAGGGACTTTATCTTTTTTTACCGTGACGGAAAACGAAAAATCAACCGATGTGACACAATGGTCCGATTTGCCTAGAGGAGATGATAATATAACCCTGTAATTTTCGGGATGAGAAGTGAGAAATAGGTCAAGAGTGTTGGCCGCATGGCCTTCAATATCTGGAACCCGAGTGGGCTCATCAACAAGTTGAGTTAATTGGTTTAACTCAGCGAAGATCTCAACATATCTTCCTTCGGGTGTTGTCTGGTCAGAATGACGAAGCCAACCAGAATTGTGTACATTGAAATCGCCCGCAATTGCGATTTCAGTGAAATTACTCATGAGATCAAAGCTCGTATTAGAACAAAGTCCGTATTGTGGTAGAAGTTGGTAAGCAATATCATTTCATGCATATACATACATGCGAGCATGCGAGGCCATGAGAGGAATAGAATAATGGCACTAAGCTATATCCATATCCAGGCAGGTTGAACTCTGAGGGATCAGAATGAACACCTACCCTTGTTTCACTCAGTACCAAAACAGCTGGCTTGCACTTTGCAGTGCGTGCGTACACAGTAAAGAAATTACTTCGCAACCAACTAATGTTGCTAAAATCGACCATAAATTTACCCAACATTACGAATCACAAACTCAAAAGAAACAAGGTATCAACACAAACGCTACCTAAGTCTAACCAACTCTAGGCTCTAGTTAGAAAATCAAAGCAAATTACTAGCGGTGTTATGCCCAGCCAGCAACTTAACTTCGGTTCACTAGCGGAAACCCCACCCGTTGGTGGTTAGAGTTTTTAAAAGAATTTCATCAAATTATACAGTTGGCAACCATAAATTCAAGTAGATAATGCAAATAAACGGCATGTACAGAACGCTAAGTTCTGGTGGTAGATAATAACAACATTCATCACACATGTGCTGAATTATTATTATTTGCTTATTAAGTGACACTACTCGCAATGTTGCAAATTCAAATAGAACTCAGCTTAAAATGCGGTAAAATGAAAAATTCTACTAGACCTAGAAAAAAAAAACTAAACTAGAAAAGGGCGCTTTATGTATCTTGTAGAGGGCGCTTATTTTGCCGGGCCTGGTTCTACCAACACTTCAAATGAAATTAATCATCACAAACTTTGCATCTATCCCGTAGTTTAAAGTTGTCCTTAGCACATAAGAGCATATTCGTGGTTCGTTTTTTGAATTCAAAGGTGAGAACTCAAATTCTTTAAAGGCGATTTCCATGGATTCAACACTCGTTTACCTATATATTTCTTTCTGATATGAAAAATAAAGACTTTACAGCCTCCATACGTCTCTACTGCTAACAAATTAACAATACAGTCAATCAAAAATAATGATGAAAAACTTTTGTTTCAGCAAAGTCTTGTTGTTTTTTCGCTATGTTTAACGGCTATGTCCTTCCCAAAGCACAAAACTGTCATCAGTCTTTTGTTGGCTAAATCACTTCCATTTAAAAGTCTTTTTGTTCATAGTTCGTAGTTCTCTTCACCCAATGCCAATCTGTCCTGACAACGACCAGTTAAAAAAAAATTCGTTGGTATTCAGCATTAGGATGATAATTACCACTGATCTATCTATATACTCGTGAGTATTGAGTTTTGATGGGCTTTAGTCAGTGCATTCAAATGGAAAGTGGAAAGCGAATGGATGGGAGCAGTTATTACTTATTTCCTTACGAGCTTATTGTGTGGTTTATTCTGTGCGAACATTGAGAACGCTCGGGGTCACAACTCACAATCACAGCTCAAACAATTGAGTAGACTTATTGATTAGCATTTTAAAGAAAAAAATGAAAAAAACAAATCTGGAAATAAACCTCACACTATTGAACAAAGAAATCACCTACGACCAGAATAACTAATTTAAGTTCGAAAGAACAAATTTTGTTTTTAATCTTTTCGCCAGTCTTTACACAATACATTTACACAGCTTAATATCCTTCATCAGTAAGATAATAAAAGCATATTTTTCCAGGACCAATTTCCGTTTGCTGGAATATAGATTGGGGAACGAGATAACTTCACCAAGAACAGATACATTTATCTGTATATAGATTGTACATACAGTAACAAGTTGCAAAGAAGAAAAACTTTCAAAATGTAAAACGAATTGACGAGGTATTCCTGCGGTGAATAGTCGTTTTTTATCATTTTCTTCACCTGAGGAAATCATGGAACAGGTGAAGTTTATATCAAAGAGCTGAACTTTTATTTAAAAAGTATAAAAACGTTTTCGAGGAGTCGCAGTCGTCTAATTTTATTTTTCCGAGATCCGACCACATTTGCATTGTCAGAATTTAGAAGACCTTTTTGAAAAACAAAGTGATTAGTTTATTTAATTCGCACTTTAATGCTTCACGATTGACTAATCGCTACCGTTACCAGCTGATCCTAGTAGTGTTTATCAGTCTCTAACTCTTGACTTATTCTCAGCTGGTCCTGTTTTGAGGGAATGCTGGGACCTACCATTTTCTGCTGATTCCAAACGGCTAATCGAGAAAGCGCTTTTCATGACTTGCCTCCACACGAAAACGGATTTTAGATTCAAAATTGAAAATGAAAACACTTGAATCTCTCAAAGGTAAAGGTTTTTGTGAAAGAAAACAATTCAATTGCTTTGTAGACGTAAAGCTGTGGACTTTAGTTTCTCTGTCTAAAACCTCGCTCCTCAAATTGTCAACCGATAGAACGTATGTATCTTTTTACCACAGTTTGACATCTTCCAAACGACGGTAAATTCTAGAAGTATACCCGAAACACTTTCAAAGAAAGAACTACTAACCAACACGCTTACACAATGCTGGTAGATATTGAATTGCACAGAGCAAGCAGGGCAACATAACCCTGCAGCATTCCGCTCGATACTCATTCTAAGATAGTAACCAGACTGCCACTCTGTCTGTTCCACACTTTGCCCAACCCGAACGATGATACTATCTTTCTGCGAAAGGACAAATCGATTCGAATTTTCTATAGGTATACTGAAAAAAAGTTATACTTCTCCCCGGCAATCCACAGATTGGTTAAGTAACATGGGCACAACGAGTCACACTAACTGGAAAAAAGAAATTCCTTTTTTTCTGTCCACCTTCTCGCACTGCACGGGATGTAGAGTGAATGATTTCGATTTTAATTCCTTCTATTCCTGTCTCGTGTTTTTGTTACTATTGATGAAACTGTGATTCCATCCATCAGTAACTTCACCTATGACCACTCCGTCACAAGATACTAGAATTTACTATGTGGGTGGTTCCTCAGTTTGTTTGGGTGTATCTCTGTGTGTTCTGTTTGTGTTTGGGTTGAAAAACCGCCAGGAATGTCTGGAAATGCAGATTGAATTTTAATTGAACATCCGAAGGGCGAAGGATAAACTGTTTGTGCCAAAGAGTTGAAGGAGGGAGCCCACACAGTAAATAGGAGAATCAACAACTACACTCGCCTGCCTGTCGATATGTGTGGTGAAATTTATTTGGCAATAGCATATATAGGTATGTGCTATAGTTTTTTGCTTTGTTTTGTGTAAGTGGGAAAAAGCATCAGAACAGATTATTTGCCTGTGTATAACATGTTTGTCCAAAAAAAAGGGTTTTGCCAAAGGTAGAACCAAATGAAATTATTTGAAAGTGGATGGAGATAGCAACTTTTAAAAAAATTAAAAAGGTGTTAATAAAAAACTGAATGAGGTAAAAGTCATTGGCTGAAGCAGGTTTGCTTTATAATTTACTTGCAAATATTTCATTTTCGAATTCTTAACTCCTTTCTAGAAGTTTGTATTGCTTTTATATAGTTTTGGATTTACTTAAATAAAAATTTGGAAGTCGCTAGTTTTTTAAACAACTTCCAAACCGATCGAATTGGTGTCAACCTTGTGGAAAAGCTACTAGGTAACGAAATGAATGAGATATTGTCAGTACATAGAAATGCTCTCCGAATTGGATGCGAGCAGGTGGAAAAAGATACATTCCAACTAAAATTTCAAAACCTACTTAAGGGTATCTTCAATGAGTTTTTTTTCAGTTGGCGGAGATTCGAACGGACATGATTGGAAAAAGATCGAAGGTTATGAAGACTGCCAGAGAGGAATAGGATATTGTACCAGGAACCTTGCTGTTTTTGTTTTATATAGTAACGGGACACATCAAGTTATAAAACACAGTGCTCGTAATTAGGAAAATAAAAGAGGGTTTGATAGGAGACACCGATGCTCATTGCTTCTGAACAGCTACAAATTTTGTGAACTTTCAGAAAAAAATATTCACAGAGGGTTTCAGAAATTTTAATTGAAATAAGACTTTCTCCCAATAGGATTTTTTTTTTGTCAGGAGGAAATCTTCAAAAGACACTTGGCAGCATTCGACACCAAGTAGTCTGGGATTCCTACCTCACTAAAAACTCCTCGTAATCAGAACCAATCTATGAACGATTTTTCTTTCTCAATACAGTAATTACGCATTTAACAGGGGTACGCAATTAAAAGAATCCCGCTTAATTGATTTGCTGTCCCATTTAGAAAAACCCCGCTTATAATTGAATTGAAAACGCAATAAAGCGATTTTTTTACGGCTGTTGCAAGAAAGTCAAAAAGAACCTTTTTTAAAAAACTCAAGAATTTATCTAACGTAAAATTAACATAAAATGGTAAGACATAAAAAGAGAACAAAACAATTTCAGACTAGGAATGATTGAAAAGGAACAATTTTTCATAATGTACACAACACATAAATTATGAATTGTTACATGCGTGCGTATATGTTTAGCAAGCGTACAAGAGGGAATTAGGCAGATTTGCTTTTTATTTGGCTAGAACATTATATATATTGGTAAGAATCTGTAATTTTCGACTGCATTGTTTTCTTACACAGTTTCAAGATTTTAATTTGCAGTCGCTAAACTCTGATGTTTCAGCAAACAATAGGCTCGTTCGTTGAACTTTACCCAAGGTTGACTTAAGTTTTCTTGACAATCCTATGAGTTGTCAAAAATTCCAGTTCTCAAAAAACGCTAAGCCACAAAATCACCACACATCCCTGTCATTTGAATAAAAATATATGCCATTTGACAGCAAATTGAATACAGTTTTGATTTTTGGACCATTTAACCGGGAAACGCAATTAAGCGGAATGCATTTAAACGGGAAATTTTATGTATATTTCTTATGAAATCCTGTGTTTGCCTAGGATTCAGTTCAATTAAGCGGGTAACGCAACTAAGCGGGGGGTATCTATTTATCCGGGGATTACTGTAGTATAATCGCTTTAAGGGAAGCTTAAACTTTTAATGCTTCTATGCATTTTTCTACTATGCAGTCGCTGATTGTATGATACAGCATGTTTTTTTTACAACTTCTGTTACCATTACTATTTGTAGGTCTCTATTTCTTATATACCATGGAGCATTTACTATTCCACGAAGGACTTTGTTTTGGAACTTTTGGGTGATTTCTGTATTTGTTTTCTTTGTACAGCCCCATAATTGGCTGTACAATATGGAATCCCATAGGTCCAAACAGGTTTAAGTACTTGATACTTACGCATTATTTTATTTTCGGCAGATAAGTCAGAATTTCTATCGAATAACCAGTACATTTTTCTATACTTCAAGTTGAGCTCTTCCCTTTTCTTTTTGATATGCTCTATCCATTTTAGCTTTGCATCCAAATGCACCCCAAGGTATTTGGCCGTGTTGGCGTAAGGTACAGCTTGATTGTTTATGAATATGTTAACCTCTTATTTGTAAAGTTTATGTGTGCAGATTTAGCTTCATTGAGCTTGATACGCCATTTTTGGTGCAATCACTAACGGTGTCGACGGCATTTTGCAATTTCTCAGCAGCCTTGACGACGCACTTACTGGGTGCCAAAATTGCAGTATCATCCGCAAAAGTAGCCATAATGGTGTTGTTATCCACTGGAATATCCCTTGTATATAGCAAATACAGGGTAGGTCCTAGGACGCTTCCTTGTGGAACACCGGCTTGTATTTTACTTAGCTTTGAATATTCTTGATCATACCGTACTCTGAAGAGCCGGTTTGAGATATAATATTTTAGTATTTCGTAGTACTGCCTGGGTACGCCAATAGGAAATGAACTCAATATTTTACCTCAAAAATTGATAAAAAACTGAAGTAAAAACAGGGTGTCTTAACGTCAGAAAGTCGTAAAACATTATTTTTAAATATTTGTGCATGTGTATCAAAAGCCTTTCTTTGTTTTGCTGCATTCTAGAGTACAAATGTGCTACTACAGTTATACATTTTAAGTCAAGGCATAAGGGAAGTATGTAAAGTGCCATAAAGTAATAAAATTTAAGAAAAAAAGATTAACAGGGTGTTCTGAAATTTCATGTAAAAAAAAGTTTCGCATAAGGTGCTACGGAAGCTCAGGACGGATAGGATGGCCATCCAAGACAAGAAAAAAAAAATCATTTGGGAGGGGGACTTTTTCAAAATTGTTAATGTTCTCAGTTTTGAGTCAAACACAGAAAGCCGACCTCCAAAACGTAGGGTGGTGGTGGCGTCTTAACCAAACCTAAATGTCTTGAGCTTTTGTCGCAGCAAAAAACCCTGTCTATGAAAATAAACATAAGTGAGTAAAAACAATAATTAATAAAATCTCTCTTAAACGCAAATATGTATAAACTGACAGCTGAATTTCTTTGTAGATATTTCAGAAATAGTACAGGACTAGATTTCCGTTGTGTTTTGACCAAACATTTTAAGGGAGCTTTTTATAACTCAACTCAAAGTAAAAAAACTGAACCATAAGTTTTTCACAAATTTGTGATAAAAAAACAAACCAAAAAATCGTAATTGTTTTACAAATGGTCCTTTTAACAAATTCAAACCAAAACACAAAATTTTTTATCTAGATTTTTAGAATTTAACGCCGAAACCATGAACATTTTATAAAAATAAAATAAAGAAATTTTGACTGCCTCCGAACCCGAATCCTTCGACTGATTTTAATATTTTATTCGACTTTTGAAGTTTCAAAAATTTTCTGGCCCAGTAAATAAACTAGTTTTCGACTTTAAGAACCCACGAAAATTGTATTTTTCAAACACTTCTGCAAAAAGGCTCTTATGTTTTCCTTCTAACTTAAATCATATGTATTTAGGTACCAAAAATATTCAATTTATTTCCCATTACATCGAGCCTTTCCCGCCATTTTATTGTAAGTGATAAAAAGAAAGTCTTACAGGAAGACGTTTTTTTGGTTTTTATCATAAGTATTCAAACGAAAATTCATTTTGCTGTAACTTTTCATAAAACAGTTTTAATGTATAGCTAAAAATACAGAACAATGTAAAATTTTGAATTGTATAAAAAAAACTATTATTGTTAAAAACCAGCCCAAATGCAACACTACACTAATAAGTAAGTAAGTAAATAATTCATTTATTGACATTTTGAATTTGTTACATTTACATAGATTTTTATGAATTTATAAGCTTTGGCTTAGCCGTCAGACAGAGAGATTTATGTGTGGATTTAAAAATACATTTCTCCATGTTAAATTGATGAGACCTTGCGATGCATTACATTTTTCTGTGAGGTGTTTCCTAAAATCCAAAATTGAGTTGAGTTTAATTCCAAGATATTTGCATTCTTTCGCTACATCCAAACGAGTTCCATTAAAAGTTCAAATATTTCTCACTTCACGCTGATTTGATCTTGAGAACACCATAACTTTTTTTTCAGTATTGATAGCGAGACCCCATTTTTCACAATATGCCGCAAGACGATTTATCATTAACTGTAAATTTTCTGGTGACTCTGACAATATAACAAGGTCATCGGCATAGAGCAATACATTTACGATGACGCCTGCAATTTGGATACCTCCGGGAAGATGTTTAACAATATCATTTATAAAAAGAGAGAACAAGACGGCACTGAGAAGACACCCTTGCTTAAGACCAGTATATCTGTTCCAAACCATTGCGAAAAAACTGCTGCATCCCAGACTGTTGCCTTTGTGTCCGTATACATGTTGCGTATTACTCGAAGAAATCGTGTAGAAACACCCAGTTCAGAGAGCTTATACAGCATTGCATTCCGATTCACCAGATCAAACGCAGCTTTGAAATTTACAAAAAATGCGTAGATTTTCTTGTTTCTTGCTTGATATGCTCAAACTATAGATGTCAGGGAGAAAATTTGATCAATAGTAGAATAGTTTTTTCTAAACCCTGCTTGAAATTCTGAAAGGATGTTATTTACGTCCACCCACTCTTCTAGTCTGCAAACAAGTACTCCACAGAATATTTTCGCTATAACATTCATGAAAGAAATGCCACGGTAGTTTTCAACGATGTTCAAATCACCCTTGTAACTTGTGTCTATACATATGTATCTAATAACTTGTGTCTACATATCTCATGCACAGCCGCCATAGAACACCCTTACATATTGATCAAATAAGTTATCATCAAAGCGCTGAATTTATATGTACGTAAAATCCGTTATTTCTTCAAAAGAACATTTAATTCCCAAGGCTTCTATTGAACGCTTTTGTATGTGTATGCTCTTATTGAGCTCGAAGGACCAAACTGTGTTCGCATAATTATCTTTTTATGATATAAAATAAAGTATTCAATTTCATCTCACAGATTCTCAGGGCCAATTAATTACCCACAAAACATACGCAAACACATCAGAAATTGGGACCAATCAAAAAATTTGCACGACAAATCATTAACAGTATTAAATAGCATATTAAGGGGTAGTGATGTGTCAAAATGTGTCGAAATAATAAATTTTAATGTCACACAATTAACAGTAAATAGTCGATAATTTATTTATCCCCAAACCAATTTAGTGTGCGTAATCGTTCGCAACAGTGTTATTAATTAGACTGCTCTCACACTTAATTGGGATTTACCTTCAGTGTCGTCAATACCACAACTATTATGTTGAACTGTCAGAATAGCCCTTTACTGTGACACACAACACACTGCATGTATAAATACCAGAACCCATTGCCTAGATTATGAGGACATAAACAAATTTAACGAGGTTTGCGCATACTACCTACATTGTGTTTGTGCATCTGACATTGATAAACAAAAAGGGTAGTGAAACAATTAAAAACGTTCTGCCTGTAATTTAAATGGCTTAGTTAACCTGAACTGACAATACGTCGCGGCGCAAACATATATACACACTACCGCACGCCGCACCGCGCCGTCACCGTCACTATTATCAGTAAGTTATCTGTTTCCCGTGAAATGAAGAACAAGTGGTGTTCCTATTTTTGTGTGTTAATTTGAACAATAAACTATAAAACTCTATTTTATTTAATCAATTAGGATAAGTGTGTAATTAGTCACAAGATGTACCTGTAGTTGACACAACTAAAGCGATTTTGATTGTAGAATACCTCTGCTTATAAGTGGCATTCCAACTGAAACCGTTGTTCCTCCGTGTTTTTGTTGGTGTTTTGGTGGAGTTTAACACATAGGAACCGGGTCGAGTCGTGAGGTGAAAACGCTTTCATTCTAATTAGAATTGGATCGATGAGTTGGAAAATTTACATGAACACAGAAAATAGATACGATTTTGTATTGACCGGACAAGAGAGATGGTAGTTAGTTAAGAAGGGAAAATGCACTACAGAATCTAGGTTACAGTGGCTGAAGTGTATTGTTCTCACTTTTTTGTTAAGTGACATAAAGCAATTGATTTGGAATCTCGTGCACATTGAAAACTTAAAAAGATTTGCTGATTCATTTCGCTTGAAAGCATACAAAACAAGGATGCTTAACTGATGCCGTATCATCATGGCTGCTTGTTAATTTAGGCAGCATGTCCAAATGCCAAATATTCGTCAACGGCGAGCTTTAAAGGCACAGTGCACCATTGAAAAAAAAAAGAAAATAAGTTGGCGCAACAGAGCGAGAAGCCTCGGGGCTTAGGGCAGTTCTCACAACCATGCTTTGCGAGGAAATGAAAAGGATATACAATTTTCTGCCAAATTCGAAAGGCTAATCGAGATAAAGAGCTTTTCATGGCCATGAATTTACTAACGGAGGGCTTTCAAGCTCCTAGCGAAAGGCGATACTCGTGGAAACTGAAGAACAGAACAGACCTTGATGTTTTAAAGGGCTGCGCTGGTTGCAAAGAAAAAATCGTAAACTGCTATTAAATAAGTGAGTGAATCTCGGAGACAGGGGTAAAAAGCTATTATTGGTTAAAATTGGTTAACAGCAAATAATTTTTTAAGGCAAGTGAAGGTAAGCGTGGCTTTTTTTTTCATTTTCTTAAAGAGAACAAAACACCGCTATATTAGCCGCGTTTTATTATCACAATGATCCAATCCGGATCAGATCTTGATAATAAAACAGCTTTAGACCATCATATTTCCAGTTGGAAGCTGTGAGAGACTCGCTCTCTCAACTGACATTTCAAAAGAGTTGAAGAGTTGCCCTACGAACTTTTTTTCAATGGTTAATTTTTTGTTCTTTTTTTTAGGGAAAAATGATATTCATCCACTTTGTCAAATATATATTTTTTTGAACCAATTCTTATTAATTTCACGAATATGTGTTTTGTTTAGTAAAACTTTTTCATTATGTCATGTATTATACAAAAATGAATAAATGTGAAGTTTCTCGGTATCTATCTAAAATATATTTCATTTCACATAGATAAAAATGTTCATGTGGCAGTACTGTTGTTATTGGAAATATTGGAAATGATACCAACGTTTCAATGGAAAGTCTCCTCTTGTGAGAAATAGAAGAACTAATTTTTAGATCACAAAAATAGATCCAACTAAAAAGCAGGATTTCGCTTTGTTGTTGTAACGCTAATAAACCCATGATCTGATCCGGATCAGATCAATAATAAAACGCGGCTATTGTCAGTGAAATGTAAAGAAGAACCAATGTCTACACGCCTGATTTCCTACCAATCAATCTTTTTTACCAGAAAATGAAAACGACTGTGTTTACCCAGTAATGAGCTGAAAGCAAATAGAGCTTCTATAAAATGGGAGTCAAATGTGCAATATCTGGAAACCAAAGCGGCTTATCTATAAGGAGCACATTAATAAAACAATAAAAAAAAGCCATAATCGCAATAAATATGCTATCTTCAGTTATAAATAGAAAGCAATTTCGTTATATGGATGCCATATACACCAAAGTATACCAAAACAAAATTTTAAAAATTATGTTTAATTTCCCTTCTTATTATTCAAACTGACCTTCATAGTCGAGCAAGTGTTGAACTGATTTGCAGAAGCATACAAAAACTAACTAAACTGTGATATTTCTCAGATGACTATGGTAGTACAATTATCAGTTCAATAAGTTTATTATTGTACTTGTTTATTTTTCGTACGTTTATTCAACTGTCTATCTATTTATTTATTGATTTATTTATTAATTAATCTATTTATTACTTTATTAAATAATTTATTTTATTTATTACTTGTTATTTATTTAATTATTTGTTAATTAGTTGATTTATCTACTTGTTTTACTTATTCTTAATATATGTCTAATTATTTACTTGATATTAAATAAGGCTGTAAATTTTTGTCATTTTAAAACACCTATTTATATAGCTACATATTTCTCTTTCATTTACTTATACTGAATATACCTACTTCTTAACTCAAATAACTGTTATGCTTAAGTGAATGTTTTTGTCATATTTTCCTTTAAAATATAAATCTTCTTTTGAATTTGAAATCATACTAACTTACTTAGGTGGGCATTACAGTTCGGGGTGAACCTGGGCCTCAACCAACATCATTCTGTAACGACTTTGATTTCTGGCGAACTCTCTCCAGTTTTGCTCTAAGTAGGTTGAAGTCTTCATCCACTTGATTGCGCCACCTAAGACGAAGTCTTCCCCTTCCGCGACCTCCCTGCAATGTGCTTTCAAAAACCCGCCCAGCCGGAGCGTTTGGGTCCATCCGCTCACATGGCCCAACCATCGTAGCTCAATCAGCGTATTCTTCTGGCTATGCCAATGTCACGGTACAGCTCATACAGCTCGTTGTTGTATCTTTTTCTCCACACATTGTCTTCGCATACGGGACCAAAGATCATTCGAAGAATCTTTCTTTCGAAACGACCAATCATCCGCTTTCGATAAGGTACATGCTTCCGCGCCGTAAAGCAGCACTGGGATGATCAAGGTCTTATACGGGGTTACCTTGGTTTTTCTGGAGAGGCTTTTGTTTCTCAATTGCCTTCTTAACCCAAAGAAGCAACGCAACGGTTGGCAAGAGTTATTCTCCGTTTGATCTCCGCACTGATATTTCTTCCCGTATATATAGCGGATCCTAGGTAGACGAAGTCCTGTACTACCTCGAAGTTATGTCTGTCTATTGAGACGCTCTGTAAAATTCGTCGATGTTCTTTGTCCTTGTTTGATGACAACATATACTTCGTTTTGCCCTCATTAACAGTCAAACCCATTTTTGCCGCATCTGTTTCAATACTCGCAAAAGCACCTATGACATCACGCTTCCTTCTTCCCATTACGTCTATATCGTCTGCGTAGGCGAGTAATTGTACAGACTTTTGAAAGACTGCTCCTCTGGTGTTGACGTTCTAGTTTTGTACAATCTTTTCAAGTGATGTTGACGAAATCGCATAACTGTTTGTCGCTTTGCCTAAAGCCTTTTTTCGACATCAAAGGTCTCGGTGAGTTCTTTACCGACCTTGACGGAGCAGCGTGAATTCTCCAAAGTCATCCTGCATAGTTGTACGAGTTTTGCAGGGATGCCGAAACTAGATATGGCTCTGTACAGCTCGTCTCTGTAAATACTGTCATACACGGCCTTGAAATCGATAAAAAGATGGTGTATATCGATATTATATTCTCGGGTTTTTTCCAAAATCTGCAATCTAAAGCCACATTGATAAGGACCTATCAAGTTTCTGACGTGGGGTTTCAGACGTTCACATATTACAGCAGACAAGATCTTATAAGCGACGTTAAGGAGGCTTATCGCTCTATAATTGACGCAATTGTGAGGGTCTCCCTTCTTTAAGATCGGGCATACGATACTGAGTTTCCATTTAACGGGCATGCTTTCTTCCGACCATATCATGCAGATCAGCTGGTGCATGCTTCTTTCCAACCGATCTCCAGCTGCTTGGAAAACTTCGGCATCAAGGCTATCTGTACCTGCAGTCTTATTTGTTTTAAATTTTCATATGGCAAGCTTAACTTCTTCTAGGTCGGGAGGACGGGATTCTTGATCATCGTCCAAGCTGAATGTGGCATTCTGCCTGACAGCGGAATTGGTGTCCTCATCGCCATTAAGCAGTCTAAGTGATCTTCCCAGATCCTCAATAGCGACAGTGAATCTACAACTATGTTTCCTTGCTGGTCTTTACAGGCTTGAGTTCGGGGCTTCCCACCCTGGCAGGATCTTTTTACCTTTTAGTATAACTTCCGAACATCGTGTTTGTCATGGCACCTCTCAATTTCCTCAAACGAGCGCATCTCATGCTGCGTATTTTTCTTTTTGAGAATTCGGTGTTCCTCCTTCTTTTATCCTTGTAAAACTCGTTATACTGATCGTAGGCAGCCCTCGTTCGTCATCAGCATTTGTCGTGCTTTTTGCTTGGCAGAAAAACGCAACGCCTGCCTGCATTCTTCATCGAACCATGGATTTCATTTTGGAGGTCGAGTGAAACCCAGAACCTCAGAAGCAGCGGTCCAGATGGCTTCTTGGCATTGCTTTGAAATTATAACGTTGTAAGAAAACGGGTTGGTGACGTTTGCCCCAAAACATAAGCCCCAAACGGAAATCTCCAAACGCAAATTTCCCAAATTAAGATCCCCAGCCCTAAAATCCCAAAAGAGAAAATCTATCGCTCGCACGATTCACTACTTGAAAATATTTGTTTTGGAGATGTTTGCAGGAGAATGTAATACAAAGAGTAAACATGAAATTCCTTATAAGATTTGTTATGTTTATTGAAATGAAAATACATTTTCAGAATTGCTACACATTAGTTATCTACAGATGAGGTACACTTGCGCCTCTTCTAAAATCTTCAATAAGTAAAATAAATAAACACCAACTCTCACTTAACTCGAGATGGGCCAAGCTAAGTACTTTTTTCAGCTGTTCGTGTGACGAATGAAAGGGACTACTATTTTCGTGTCAGTAATAGTCTCAGGTACTTGCCGATCTTCCGCGGGAGTCTCAATAGACGATTACTGCAAAAATGTATTGATCCTTTCACTATAAAAACACTGGCATCACGCATGAAAAATTTCATTGAATCAATCTGGCAATTTTTTTTTTGGTATCGGTTTTTTTGACAGCAGTTACTTGATTTATGCATATGCACTTATGCAGACTTTAGTTTGCCATTTGATCATGGAAGAATTGAAGCTGCAAGACCACTAGGCAAATAAATTGTCTCGAAACGAAATTGCTGTTGACGCCGATTTTTACATAATTTCGAGTTTTAAATTTATTCAAAAATGCGGCGATCTTACCTGGAGTAGTTTTTGTGGGGTTTCTGAAGTCGCTTGTCCATGCAGATAAGCACGAGATGATTAACGCCTTCGGAGAGAATATTTGGCGCTTTATTGCTGACATACGGCCCCAAATGCTACTAAAAGTGATCGAAAATTGGGTTGCGAGTTTCTGAATTAAAAAACCCGTAAGATATAAGCAAGAAGTTGGTTTCAAAATTGAAAAATATTTAATTAATTAATTAAGCTAGCTTGAGAAATAAATATTTATCATTTCATAATTCACAAACAAGCTTGTGAATTTAAGCTAGACTTTAGGTGAGTATTAGCTTAAGCTTTTGCAGCCCTGTATGAGAGTTGACGGCAGCAGCTGGGACTATGAAGTTTCATATGTTACTTGGACGAACACAAGGTGTTCAAACTATCATTATTATTAGAGCCGCTTTATCTTCTTCGGTATGATAAAAAGATGAATAAGGTCTGAAAATTCATAGCATGAAAGCAAATGCAACCATATTATCAATGAGGCACAGAACAATACTAAGCTCAGGAACTTTCCGAAATTGTGTCGCCTGTGTTTGGACGAACTCCAGGACATAAAAAGCGTTTTTAGCTGCATGAGAAGTTCCGATGGTTATTGTCTATGGTTTGACAGTTGGAAATCTCAAACTGAGTTGACATTTTTATTCAGTAAGTTTTCATTCATCATTCATCATGAATCATTTAATGCCAGAAAAACGCAACTCTATAAACAATTAGAGGTTTACTTTACATTAAATTTGTTCGCTTATCATAGAACACTTCCTCTACTTCACGGTCAACAGATTGGGTAAACTGAGCAAGAAATTCGTGCAGTTAATTAACGTTTTCGCACTAGTTTTACTCTTCTCGAATTGGAGCTATCAACAAGACAAAGAAATGAACTGCTTTTTTGTTCGGCCTGTACCCTGACGAAATCATTGGTTCTTATTTCTCTCGAAATGAGAAAGGAGTTGCCGTTACGGTGAATGGCAAGTGTTATTGAGGCATGCTAACTAGTTTTTTGTTTCCAAAAAATAATCAGCTAGGCATCGAGGACATTTGGTTCCAACACGATGACGTAACTTGCGAACTTAACCATCAATTTATTGCAAAATTAGTTTGGTGGTTACTTTATTCCCAAAAGTGGTCATGTTAACTGTACCCCTAGATAACGTTTTTCTATTACTTTTTATGGTGCTATGTTCGGTCATCGGTTTATGCCGACAAACCAGCAACTCTACAATATGCAATTCACCATTGACGCCATACCGCCAGATTTTAAAAAGTTGTAGAAAAATGCTACGGTAAAAGCTTCTATCCTCTTGGAACTTCTGCTGTAGGTCTTTAGGTTTTTTTCTGGCTCGATCGGTAACAGGATATACCTAAAAAAGCATACTTATTGCATAAGTGCGTGATGGATTGAAAAACGATCAGCTAGTGAGTATGAGCATATATCCCTTCTCCTGCTTATACATCGAGGCATAGCCTGACGTTACTAACAAGACCTCCTGGAAAAGTATGAAAGCTTTCATTGAATATATTGAACTATTTACGAGCGGCTGTTGTTGTATCTATTTAAGAAGATACAACAACGAGCTGTATGAGCTGTACCGCGACATGGGCATAGCCAGAAGAGACGTCATCGCGAGGCTATGATGGTTGGGTCATGTAGAGCGGATGGACCTAAACGCTCCGGCTCGTCGGGTGTTCGAAAGCACATTGCAGGGAAATCGTGGAAGGGGAAGGCCTCGTCTTAGGTGGCGCAGTCAAGTGGATGAAGACCTCAACCGACTTAGAGTGCGAAACTGGAGAGAGCTCGGCCGAAATCGAAGTCGTTATAGAAGGATGTTGGTTGAGGCCCAGGTTCACCCCGAACTGTAATGCCCCCCTAAGTAAGTAAGTAAGTAAGTAAGTATTTACGAGCGGCAGAAACTTAGATTTATTTACTAGAAACTAAAGAAGAAACCGCTAGATGCGTCAAATTCCTAATTCAAACAAAAGAGCTGTTATCAGAACTCTTAGTGGCTTTTCGAATGTAAATTGTGAAAATGAATATGAAATGCTGAAATTTTCCAAAACATTAAGTCTTCAACCGTACTCAGGTGAAACATTGATATGGTTTTTGAAGCCGATTACCTAGCAAAAGATAACCATTCGGTTTCCTATACCCACAATCCTTTGTGCAAAACAACTTCATTACTATTCCGTTTAAGGGATTGTACTTTTCACAGTTTGTTTTTCCCAAATTGACTATCAATTTGCATGATTATCTCTAAACCAGTACAGACCTAGGATCATTATCCAATCTATCCATAAAAGCTAGTGCGCATCATGCAAAACCTTTCCCAAAAGGTAACAAGCCACAAAATCAGCATTCAAAGTACGGCAGAGGGACCCTAAAATGTAGATTCCTCTTTACATACACAAGCTTGTTTATAGCAACAGCTTAGAAGCGCATGCAAATAATCACATATAACACGATAACCGACAAAGAACGGGTACAAATGAAAATAAGCATAGCATAACAAACAACGACACAACACAACAGCAAAAAAAAAAAAAAAAATAAGAAAAACAAGACTTGATTACCCGTAATCAGAAATTCAACTCTTTAGGGAGAAATGAAATCTCTTTTCTGTGTTTTCAAAACAGTATTTACCCCAGTTTGTTTCATAATTGCAAAGGATTCAGTGGGATTCAGATTTGCGAAAGGAGATGAGTAGGGGGATTTGTGCAAAGGATATTCCTCTTTTGAATCCCTTGCGTGCTGCTGAATGAAAAGAGTAGCATACCACTGGGCGAACCAGTTTCCAGTGTTGGACTTATTAAGACCAAATGCTTTTGGGCACTTTCTCTCGCAACATCTCACCGCTTTCATGGCCATCATCCTTTTAATGTGCACAACGATATGGGCGGCATTGGCGGAACAAACTGTAATTTTGTGAGAAAAATGAATGCTAAATGGTTGAATGGGAATCAGTAGAATGGAAATCAAAAAGCAAGTACCAACGTATGTATTTTAAGGATAATTCTGTAAACTATCAGGAAACTTTGTTTTTGGACATTATGTTGTGCAAGTTGGGTTTTTCTTTGTTTTTGAGTGTTTTTCGGAGACTGGTGAAGAATTATGGCCTTCACAAGGATATTGGAAAAAGCTCAAAAATGACGTGTTTCAGTGAGTTGATGGAGCTAAATTTTGAAATGATTAGTTGACAGTTGGTGCAACTGAGGTCGTTAATATTAGTTGGCACTAATCTTAGCAGAACTGAACTAAAAGTGATAAGGACTTTATCACAAAGTTTTGGATTGAGACAGAGTCTGGTTTTTAGAATTGAAAAAACTGTAAAAAGTCTAACAAGAGAAAACTGGAAGGCAAAGATCAGTTTCAGTGCTCCAGATCTTCATGGGTGAAGTTCTGAAGTAGGTTAATAGGATTCGGCGAGTGCCGATTTTGTTGCTGGAATAAATAAGACTGGTTTACTCTGAGTACAACACAATATTGGCGCAGTGATTTTATTGTGGCTAGTTTTATCATTAATATCTAAAGATCTTGTCAAACAGAGCACGTTTCAACGAGTTTTACTCGGCGCTTTGTGCCGATGTAACTCACACAAGGTCTTACAAGGAACGCTTCTTAAGTGACAAGAAATTCCCCTCGGGGTTTAAAAGCGACAGCCAAGCGCTGAATGAATTGAAGTTGAATTCCTTATTGAATATACAAGTTGAACTAAAGATTATTTCAGATATTTCAAATCTGATGAAGATTTTATATATTCTGAAACGGTGAAAACCAAATACAGTCCACAAGAAAAGACTCAATTAAAACCAAAGATGTAATTTTCCCCAGTGTTGGGAAATCAAATATCCTCAACACGCAACACGCAGGAACTGTGTGTTCTTAACTTTGATCCTTAAAAACAAATTTGTTCACAAGAAATATAGTTTTTCACATCCAGAAGTTGTTGTCTGAATTTTATTTTTAAAATGTCTCTACAAAATGTTCAAAATTTTCGAGCGCCCATAACCGAGACCAATCAGAAAAATAATCCTAAATTTCCCTTTACCAAAATAAATTTTTCGTAATTTTTGCCACCGGCCGTCTTCAAAAAATCTTAGTGCTGTTTAACTAGGGTCCTTCGGTGATGTAGTATACAGTATGTTTTGCATGCGGTGCGACAAACGCTCAGGCTGAATAGGTTGGGTTAAGGCAAGAAAAAAAAAAAAATGGGCACGATTGGGTCTCACGAACTTGCGATTGTGTGCTAAATACGTTACCAAAATCATAAGGCGGAAGAAAAGGTTATAGTATTCGCTCTTCATAATATATTTTGTGGTACAGGATTGCCCACTACACAATTGCCAATAATGAAAATTGAATTAAATCACGCAAAATATTGAAAAAAATTAAATTAAACATTCCAATGGCTTAAAGCGAAAATCTAAAAACACCATTCTGAAAATTTCATCTAAATCGTTCGAACAGTTTTTTTTAAAAAACCGTTTTTTATTTTTCACTTAAAAAAAAAAAAACCATATTTTAAAGTCAGGTATGCAAAATTTTAGATTTTGATAGAAGTTGTTTTGACAAATATTAATTCTGATGTTTCTGAAATTTATAATAATAAGAAAAATTTTAATTTTCTTTTCTTTTCTGCCTACGACTTCTAAAATACAAATTTTGTCAAAATCGTGTCAGCCGTTAACGAGAAAGTCAATTTTGAAAAAACGGTACTGTAAGAGGTATCGTTTATAGACTTTTTCCAAAACAAATTTTTTAAATCATAAGAAAAAAAAATCTAAAATTAATCCTTCGCACAAAATTTTATCGAAATCGTTGTACACAGCCGTAAACGTAAACCACTCTGTAAACTTCCCAACAGACCCTAACTGCAAATTTTGAAGAAAATCAGTCCATCGGTTCAGGCTGTAGATCCATATACGGAAAGACAGACAGACTTACAGACAGACACACACACAGAATGGCAGGACAAACTTTTTTCATATTCTCTATCACCGTAATGTCATGTTTAATTGTTATCTCAAAATTTTTTTCTCTACGATTGCAAAACTTGTCTTATAGTACCTATAATCACAAGTAAAAAACCTTAAACTTTGACTTAAACCTTGGATTACACTAGATCTCGTTAAAAGAATTGAGGAGAAGAATAAACTGCGCGTAAAATCCAAAAAACAACCACACAATATTGTCTTAAGAAATAGGTATGAAAAGTTATGCGATGAAGTTGAGAAAAAGGTGCTTGTATGCTAAGACAGATATTATACATATGTAGTTGTATAAACAAATTTAACAGAGCTAAAGGGGACTTAAAAAAAGAATGGGCAGTTATAAATGAACTTTTTAACAAAGATGTGTCCTCATCGTCTCCGTCATGTTTAAATTTAAACAATAAAGTTATTGAAGGTTCTGCAAATGTTGCTAATACTTTTAATAGCTTTTTTACGAATGTTGCGTCCAAAACTTTAAGAGATTCTGGTCTAATGGCGGATGTATCAATTGATGAATGCATAGACAGGAGCTTTTTTTATGATCCGATTTCATCTTTTGAACTTTATCAGCAAATTATGGCATTAGACAATTCAAACTCGTCTACCAGCAACAGTTTATCAAATTACTTTTTAAAACAAATGACTAACAATATTGCTTTCGTTCGTTAGTCTTTCCTAACTGTTCGTTGATGTAACGAAGGCTTTCGATACTGCTAATCATAGTATTCTACTATTGAAGTTAAAAAAGGTTGGTTTCAGGGGTTTTATGCTAAAGTAGTTTAGTTCATATCTTGAAAATAGAAAACAAAGAGTAAGAGTTGAAGGTGTTTTTAGCGAATGGCTTGACATAGACACTGGTGTGCCTCAAGACTCTGTCCTTGGACCGCTTTTGTTTTTAATTTATATCAACTCTCTTTTCTCTCTCTCAAGAAGGAAGACCTCTAAAAGGCAATACTATTGGGTTTGCAGATGACACAGCTTGCGTTTACTCCGCTTCATCCTTGTTAGATTTCATAGCTGATATCAATCATGATTTGGAAATCTTAAGACACTGGTTTGTTACTCATAAACTTGTGCTCAGTGAAAAGACCAAAATTATGACCTTCAACCATCTTAATCTCCACTTACCAAAGCTTATATTTCATAGTTGTGAATGTAATAGCATATTTATAAGCTCGAGAACATGCCATTCAAGACTATGCAGTACGTCTTTCAATGAAAATTCAAGTTGTTCCACAAAATGCTGTGTTATTCAAGTTGTCGATGAATTCTTGGCCTTTTAATTGATAGTAAAATGAATTGGTATTCACATACGGAAATTCTTAAAAATTATATGTTAAAAGCTACTTACATGTTCTACCATCTAAGAAATTTTTTTACTGAAAACCTTTTAAATATATTTTATTATGGTCTTGTTCAATCCAAACTACAGTATGGAATAGTTTGTTGGGATTTAACTGTAACATCCAACCTTTGCTTGTGTCCCAAAAACATATCATGCGAATTATCTACAAAAAGAGAAGACGAGAGCATAGTTTTATAATTTTCTTCGCTTCAAATATACTTCCCGTAAAGCATCTTTACTTTTACAAAGTCTTAAAAGTATTTTTTTCTAGGAGTGGTAATCTGTTGAATCAGGGCTCATCAATTTACAGCCTTCGGAGTAATGATAGACGTCTGGCTATTATTCCTAATTACAATACTCACAAGTTCCTAAACTTTTTCTCTTCAGTAGCACCTAGGCTTTTTAACATGTTATACCCTCAAATATTCGAAATATCCAAAATTCTTTTTCCTTTAACCGAGAAATCAAGAATTGGCTGTTTAATTTTGATTTTTATCAAGCTAACAACATCCTTAGATTGGTTGTATAGAATCTTAATGACGTGACAATTCTAAATTTATACTAACTTACTTAAACTCTCTTGGAATATATTTTGAATTTCTTATAAACTCTATCCGGTGCATTCGCTACTAGTTTCTAACTAAAGAATGTACCTAAAATTATTTTTCATTATTATTGATTTTGAATGAACAACACTTCTAGCTTCTACCTAATTTAATGTTATCTTTTGAAATCTTGCTGTATAATTCTTATGCATTTATGTAACTGAAGTCCATATTTGTCTTGTAACTGATAACGAAAAAGAAATAATACTACTACTACTATTACCTCCCATTTAGGCAAGAGAGCACTTTTTTATAAAAATTTGACTTCGTTTTTTTTAAAATGATATAAAAAATCAACTAAGCCTACCATCACGTACAATAGTATTTTTCAAAGATATTGATTTTTAGTTGAAGTTAATTTAGTGAATAGTTTTTGAGTAACCAGGTCTAAAACAAAATTTTTTTTAAATATAGTTTTAATAAAATTTTGCTTTACTAATTATCACTTTTTCTTTCAATAAATCAATGCTCTTATTAATTTTTACTCAAATACAGAACAGGAAAATTTTTCCTAGTTTTTGAGATATTAAAATAAAATGAAAGCTACTTTTCCCCAGAAAATCGAATTTTGTGGGTTTCCTGCTGATTGGACCTTATTCACTGAGCAAAACAGGAGTTCTCTGGACAAAGTACCTTCCGTTTTTTTCAATTTCTCAATTCCTCGGTTTTTTGTGCTTGACTCAATACTGATGAGAGCATTGATTATTTAAAGGAAAAAAAATTGGACTTGAGATTTGATTGCTCAAAAGCCAAAAGGTATTCACTAAATTACCTTGAACTAAAATTCTAATTGAAGAACAGTGTATTAGCTTTCAAAAACAATAGAGTATGTTGAAGTAAACGGGTTAGATGTTTTTAGTAACTTTTTTTTTGTATTTTCGTCAATTTTTTACAAATTGGAGGGAGATAGACCTCCTCTCTCACGACTTATTTCTTGTCCTGACCCATCCTATCCGTTCTGGGCGTTTCGGCACACGGCGTCATTTCTTAGATGCAGGAGGTATGTTTGACACAATGCAATGTGGTGACGAAAATGGGAACTTTCGGTACGCGAATTTGCATTTTTGAAAATCGTCAATTTTCCTTTCAACAAAATACGTGAAATAAACTGTTCACCCTACTCGCCTTTCAATTGGTCCATTGTTAAGCGCGCTGTATGGCATCTGGCATCGTCTTTTTGAAACCACATGTCCATTTACATTAACGTGCTGGTGGTTCAACGTATAAAAATGTAAAGTTCGTGCAAAATTAAGTAGTCCGAATAAAAGTCTCAGTAGGTCAATTAAACTGACCATAAAATCGAAGGAGCGCGCGAATAAGCTTTCTTAAAAGAACATGCATTTTGATAATAAAATTCAATCATTTGCAAGCGTTGTTCGTTCTGTAAGTGTCCTAGCTTGGCCCACACCATTGCATAATGAAACTAAAGTAGCATCACGGCGGGGTATCGCTGCAGCGCGCTGGTATTACCACCTTCAGTCTCCATTAAACCTGTCATAAGATCCAAACTAGTCCAAGAGACAGTCATGTCACAGGCTATGATGGTAACGAGAAGGCAGACATCTTAGCTAAAGACGGCGCATCTAAACTCGGACCTAAACTCTTCTGCGGTGTAAATAAAAGCACCTTCAAACACACTGCCAAGAAAATGCATTTAAAGAAACATCTTCACCAAATGAGGCTAGTCGCGGACCCCATCTGCAGACTATGCCTCGAAAATGAAGAAACTTCTCTGCACATTTTTACAGAATGTCCAGCACTTTTCCGCCTTAGAAAGCAAATACTTGACTATGAGATCATTCCCCTAGATAAACTCTAACTCATTCACCCACAGAAGATTACTAACTTCTGGTTCAATTCAGGAGCAGGAGAACTGCCCTGAAACCTCACATGGGCTGGCACAATAGGTTTCATTCAGGCACCGCAGTGCCCAGAGCTGAGCAAGCTCTACCCGTCCCCTTAATATACATATCTATCTATCTAACTCCATTAAACGTACTACCTTCTCAATTGGAAAAAGCGAATCGTAGAACCTTGGCAACACATAATACATATACATATGTATTATTGTTTTTTGCTAAGGGACCTTTGCTTCGTAAATTTGTAAGCAGTATAAAAGTATGACGTGCTTTTTAATTGTAAATGACAAAAAGATTGTTGTTTTTTGTTTAGAGTATCATAAAATTGTCTGAAAATCATAAGCACATCAAAGTATCCATGAAAATACCATCCACAACCACAGTTAAATTTTTTGAACCGATAAATCCTTTAATAGAGACTGAAGGTGGCGATACCAGCGATTTCGTTGCCGTGATGACTAAGTTTCAATATACAATGGCCCACACTAGGAAAAAAGCCCTCGGATAATAGGTACTTCTTCGACGAACTGAGCGACATCTCTAACCTCCTATTAAACAACGTCCTGAAATTTACTCAGGGCTCCAAATGGTTCAGTGGGGGTTCCCTACTCCAATAACCAAGCCACCTGCCCAACCCTCTACCACTCCAATCTTCCCACTTCCTCGTCCTCTGTTACCTTTCCCGGTAAGCACAATGGATCCTTGAGACCCGAGTGAGGTGCTGCCACTTGTGGCTGTAGCCCTCATCTAACTTAACTTAAACTTTGTTCGTTTGCAAGACGATTCATGGTTAAATTGTAGACCAAACTGATGATGTTTGACAGTGACACAAAACACGAAACGGTTGTGAAATTGTGCCATTCCTTTACTCGTTGTGCAAGGGAAATAGAAAATCACCTGCCAGGTGTTGCTCGGATCTAACCTATTTAAAGCTTTGTTCGCACAAATTTGCAAAAAAAAAAAACAAAAATTCTGAAGATAACCTGAAAGCTTTTATTTTCCTGTTGCCGATCCCATGCGAATATGGGAATGATATATAGTCAGTAATGTTATAACGGCTAATGTAGCATCCTAATGTCAAATATTTTTTTTAAAGTGGTTAACTAGTTAGAGTCTTGCCGCCGTATTAATAAACGCGGAATAGCTGGGTTAAGACTTATTCCATGGATTAAGTGGAAAATGGTATAATGGTAACTTTAATTAAATGGAAAATGGTGTAATGGTAACTTAATCCATGGAATAAGGCTTAACCCAGCTATTCCGCGTTTATTAATACGGCGGTTGGGGTATAGGAAATAGATATAAGCCTATTCTCATGCCTTACGAATATACGCAAAAAAATTAATCAAAATCACCGTTTGAGAGGAGTATAAACACCAACACTGTGACACGAGAACTTTAAGTATTAAAAAATTAAGATAGATTGAAAGACCTGCTACTTTTTAAGAGGCAAAATTTATCATCTCAGATGTCATCGGTGCTCCCGGTGACTTGATTGGTGTTTTTTTTTATCAACAAAGCGACTGAATGAATTACAACCAAAAGCTGATTCTAGATCAGTGAATAATTCGTAGTATAATTCAGGAAATGAAAACAATAATTCTAAACTAAATTTGTTTGATTCCGGTGATCACGAACTTGAACGCAAGATTGACACAAATTTAAAGCAACCGCTCAGCTTTTAATTTTGTTCTGATTTTGTCACTCTGTCTCCTTACCGCACTGTCTTAAGATTGTGGTATAGACTTTAACTAGAAATAATCACCCTAATCTACCTCGTACAGACATGAGAGCCTTTTGTAAAAAGATTCAAGAAACATTTTGGCCACGTTAAGTATAATAAAACAGAAATCGAATGATGCTCAAATATATCCTAAAGAATAATCATAATTTTGAAATTAATGAATTTGATTCTTTCGTTTCCTTTTTAGTTTAGTTTAGTTGGTTTTATTAAATCATAAGTGTTTTTTTTTTTTTTCAAAATTTAACAAAAACAAATGGACTTGGCTTTTGCCGTCTGCCAAATTGACAATTTAAAAAAGAACTTATAAAAAGTAAAAAAGTATTTAGTTTAAAATTTCAGAAACTTCCGGTCATAATTCTTTGTCTGTATGCAAGAGCGATTTCGGAAAATAAAAACAGTTTCTTCATATCGACTTGGTTCAACACATTAAAGCAATCTTCATCCGTTAGAAAACTTTTTCCAAAGACATGCAATCTTGTTTCCTGTAGTATAGGGAATTTTTAATAAAGTGCAGGACATCTTCTTGTTCTTTCAAATTACACAATTCGCAAAGGCATGGTAAATCATCTCTGTGTGGCACATAATTTAGGCTCAAAAGTTCTCCTCTCAACCTTATCATCATGGATACTTCTTGTACGCTGTTGTTGACATGAAAATAGTTTTTCTCTCCCAAATCATGATCTAAACGACTGTAAATAGATCTAAAAACTGATGATTCAGCATCTTGCCTGTATTTAGATGCATATAGCTCATCCACCTTCTGTATCAGCCTATACATCTCGTTTTTCCAGTTGTCTTTATTTCCTAGACTTAAGTCCACTGCCATTTCGCACTGCAGTGCCAGATCTAACCATTCCGCGTACCAACTTGTTCCATCCGCAATATTTTTTAGAGCTGCTCATTAGACATTTTCATCACTTTTAAGATATAGTCTACCTGCAGTTTTAAGGTCTTAATAAACAGAGGTGAAAGTCCCGTTTCGACCATGAGTAAATAGTTTGGGACGTTTGAAGGAATATGAAGAATTCTTTTGATATAAGACCTTAGAAGTTTCTCGACCTCTTCATATTGTTTATGTCCCCATACCTGCGCAGCATAGAACATCACTGACTCTGCAACTGGTTCAAAAACTTTATATTTGCTGCTATGTGAAATGAAACGATTTCCAAAACATCCTTTCCACGTTGCGTTTATTGCGTTTTTAAACTTTGCTAGTTTTTCTTTAAGATGCTTTTGCAAGGTAAAGCCGTTGGTGAGCAGCTAAGTACTTATATTCCGCTACCACTTCCAATTCTACATCATTATAGTACCATCTTTCCTTTCTACTGCGCTTTCCTCCACCTTCCTTACAAATCATTATTTTGGATTTTTCCGAGTTAACGCTTATATTCCAGAGCTTACAGTAGTCATAAAGGCGATTGATCATTAGCTGCAAGGATTCTGGTGTACTGGACAGCAAAACCACATCGTTCGCAAACATTAGGCCATTGGTACGCGTTCCACCCCACTCCACACCTCCAGGAAGTCCATCGAGTAAATCATCAATAAAAAGCGAAAAAAGTACTGGGCTCGAGGCACATCCCTGTCTTACCACCGATTTTGTCTCAAACCATGCAGATAATTCGTCTTCGTTCCAAACGAATCCTTTTTCAAATACTATATTTGAAAACAAAAATAAATTTAATGAACCAATGAAAGATTAGAAACTCCAAATATTTTTCAACAGACTATCTGCTCAAGTGATTTTTTTATTTTTTATTTATATTTATTTTATACTAGCTGACCCGCCCGGCGTTGCTCAGCCCCAAGTTTCCATTCTAGTGGCAGAGTGGAGATGAAATATAGTCTATGTTACTCAGGGGTATTTGAGCACTCTAACGATGACAGAATTTTTGGAATCGGTCCAGTATTTTCCAAGTTCCATGATTTGTTCCAGTCCCCATTCTGTTCTCGTATGGGGATGAAATATAGTCTATATGTAACCTGAGAATAACACCGTATTTTATAGTGAAAGCCGTATTGAAATCAGAACATTTTTTTTATACCCGTTCCCGTTCCCGTTCCTGTGAGAAAATGGTGATGAAATATAGTCTATATTAATCAGGGACAATAAAGCACCCTTACAGTGAAAGAATTTTTGTGATCGGTTCATAACTCTCCGAGTTCCCGCATGTTTTCTTTTCCTGTCCGTTCTCGTGGAAATATTGGGAAAAAATATTGTTGAAGTTGTTTGGGGATAGCGTCGTATTGTAATAGCGACAAAAATCTGATATTGTTCCAGTAGTTTTTGAATTCCTGTTCGTGCTCGCAGTTGTGTCTGATGGGCACGAACTCGTTGCATTCTTAACCTATCCACTCCATTTCCACTCACTATAGAACGTATTTGTGACATACTTTATACGACTATTTTCGTTAATGTCTCTAGCTGGCCATCAGTGCGGTTAGCACGTTATGTTTCTCTTAGCACATTTGATTTTCTATCTACATACATCTATTTATACATACATTTACATATGTATAAAGCTACGCCGGGCGGGTCAGCTAGTGAAATTTTGAATTACTTGTGGAAGTCCAGGGAATAAATATATGAAAAATTGCCTGGATTTATTAAAAGTAACACTTTAAATAAAAAAGATTTAAATCTTTATTCTTACCATACCAGTCAAAAATTAAAAGAATTCTAAGAAACAATCAATCAATAAATCATATTAATTATTTGTTATATATTCTTTTATTTTCTCATTGTCAAAACAAAAAACAAAAGCATTGTTTTAATTTAATTTTTTATTCATTACAGTTATGATTAAAGGAATTCTTACTTTTACTTTAATACCTTTTTTCATATAAACTTACCTTTTAAACCTTCCCTAGACCTCCACGAACATTTCAAGACCAAGATACGATAAATCCGTTCAGCCGTTCTCGAGTTTTATCCAGACTAACGAACAGCAATTGATTTTTATATATATAGATTTAATTTATGTATTTGTAATAATCTCACTGAAGATGAAAAGATCATTTGAAGGAAATATAAAAGCTGTAAAAGCTTAAAAAAAGAACACAATGGCAATTTATGTATTCAGTTTTGCTGAGGGTATATGTAGATATCATCAAAAAAGTGTTTATAAGAGCGCTTATGCTTAAAATGTTTTTGTTTCGTTTTAAATTGTGAAACATTCTTGTAAATTCTATCGTACAACATTAAACTGTAACAAAACCGCACGTGTGCACAAGATATGGTAATGGTAGCGCCGGACGACATCAATGATGGCGGCCGGCGGTACAGCGATGGTGAAAGAACCAGCAAACCACTACAAAACATATGGGTATGTTATCCCATATTTTTATCCTCTTATCTGGTACCAGGCACTCCTTATTTGCGCCAAGAACTATGGCCACACACCCGAGTTCTCTAGATCCTAGACACAACCGCACAAGCGAGGTGCATCTTGCATACACTGCAAAGGGGGTATTTTGGTTTGGGTTTGTCAATCAGAGAGTGTGGGCACAAACCCCAGGAAGAGGAGCACTCTAAATGAATAAGAGCAAACTAAAGAAAAATTCACAGACCACCATGTGAGAGGGAGTTGAAGTGCCCTGTTTGAAGATGAAATTTCAACTGCTGCTTTGCGGTGTGTTGAATGTTGTATGTGGTTGTACTGTGGTTGGTTTTGGTGGTCTTTGTTGGTGCGCTCTACTGTACTTCTGTACTGCACTCATCCAACAGCCAGCACTACAATTCTGGCCCTTTTTTGTTTGTGTATTTGCAAAACGTATAGGCAAGGGAATGAAGAGTACTTGGTTGCAATGTTTATGGAATTGGCCACAATCGCTCAATTCGAAACGAACTGAAGTGCTGTTGCAGCAGCAGCAGAAGTTTGTTTGTTTTCATAAATGTAGATTATTTTATTTTACCACTATTGCTGTTCTGTGGCAAGGTGCGTGTGAGAGTGTATAAAGTCTCGTTCACGTCACTGAACTGGGGGAAAATAAATGCGAGAATTTTCAAACAATGTCCGGAAAATTGAAAAACTTTTAGCTGAGGGAATTAAAAGTAAAAAAAAAAACACAGCCTGAAAAAGTCATATTCGAATTGAAAACTTATTCCGTTGAGACTTTGGAGGCTTGATAAAAAGCAGTTGTTTGTTGAAGGTTATTCGCCTTGTTGCGTTAAGACTCAAAGAGAAACAACATGTTAACGACAGGACACTAGAGCTTTTTCTCACAACTTATTCGCGTTTCAAAGATCAAAAATATTAAGTATGCGAGGGGAACAACACGGATTCATACCCTAGCTCGGATATTTCTTTTACTGTTTCATGTGCTTGGTTATCATCAAATATTTATTTACGGCTATAGGAGCAAGAGTTACTGAAATTTGACGTTGTGTTGCGGGAGCGATTGCTTCCGGCTGGAATGATACATTAGAATATCTGTGTTCTGGAGATGAAGACTTGCTATCAATTGTGGTTGCCAGTTCTGTTTCCTCCTCTCAATAATGTTTCGGCTAAACTGTTTCAGGGGAAGAATGCAACTATAGCTGTTTCACTACAGCACTGTTTGTGAAAAAAGCGACAAAAGAGAGTGAGACAGGTAACATTTCGACGATAATCGAGAGAATCGATCGATCCTACTATTGAACTATCACCTGTTTTGTACCCTATCAAATTAATTTATTTATTTATTTATTTATTTCATTTATCTACAAGCAGTTTTACAGCTAACAGATATAGTGCTCCAAGAATAAAATATTAATATATAAATAAGTACAATAAATCAGTATTAAATTTACTTCTACTAAGGATTGCAAAATCAATTTCTGAAGGCACTTCATTGAAATCAGCTATACATCTTGATAACGTTCCATTACATCCATAAACTGTTCTATGTATTTTTTGAAATAGGAAAATCCTTCTTCTCGTGGACCTGGCAGGTACATATATAGGTAATAGAGCAAGGAGTGTTGGACACTTTATGTGGTAGCATATTAAGTCTCTTATGAGCATTACACCATGAATTTTTCTTCTTGATTCTAAGGATTTTATTCCAAGCAATAGGCATCTAGCTTTGTAATCAGGACAGAAACCCCAGCTCATTTTGTTGAATATGTATTTTGTAAATCTTCTTTGAACCAATTCTACCCTGTCAGAATTAACTTTAAACGCGGGACTCCAGATTACATCAGCGTATTCCAAAAGCGATCTGACAAGAGATGTATACAAAGTTAATAAAACATAAGGATCTCGAAAATCTTTGCCATTTCGTTTTAAGAATCCAACTAACGAGTTAGCTTTTGGTACTAAGTAATTAATGTGATTCCTAAAATTCAGTGAAGAATCGAGAATAACACCTAAGTCCTTAATGTTTGAGACACGATCTAAGACATTAGTTTCAATTGTGTAATTGAACCGAAAACTGGTACATTTTCGAGTAAATGAAATAATGTTACACTTTTTTATATTAAGTTTCAAGCAATTTTCGTGACACCAGTGTGTAAGAGAATCAAGATCAGATTGAATCAGTTGACAATCACCTAAGCTGTTAACTGTCAAGAATAGCTTGAGATCATCCGCATATAACAAAAAACAAACACCTACAATATTTGAATGCAGATATAATGTCATTGATAAAAATAATGAGGAACAATGGACCGAGGTGGCTTCCTTGGGGAACACCCGATGTACACTGAATTTCTCTTGAAAAAGAATTTTCAATTTTAACCTGTTGTTTTCTACAGTAAAGGTACGAGGATATCCAACGAAGGAGTTGAGAATGAAATCCAAACATCTCAAGTTTAGCAAGGAGTATTTGGTGGTTTACAGAATCGAACGCCTTACTAAAGTCCGTGTATACCGCATCGACTTGAAAACCGCTTTCCAAAGCATTGGTTACAAAAGAAGTAAAATATGCCAGATTTGTTATAGTGGATCTACCAGATACAAAACCATGCTGTACTTCCGATAAATATTCGCTTGTGAAGAAATCTAGTTTATTTTTCAGGATACTTTCAAACAATTTGGGAATAGCAGAGAGTTTGCAAATTCCCCTATAATTTTGAATATCACTTTTTGAGCCTCATTTATGGATCGGAATTAAATTAGAAAGTTTCCATTCTTCGATGAAGATTCCTTCTTGGAGAAACTTGTTAAATAACATAAGTAAGGGAGTGCAAATAGAGTCACAACATTCTATAAGCACTGTGGCAGGAATGCCGTCGGGACCAGAGCTAGAACTAGATTTGAGAGATAAAAGTGCTGTATTAACTTCTTCGAAACTGAACTGAATGGATCCAATATTAATGCTACTGTTCAATTGTGTGAGTGAACTTTTATTAAATCTAGATATATGGAATAGACCGATTCAAAGAAGTTAGCAAATAATTCGAGGTAAAATTAGCTTAAGAGAAATTATGCGATTTTAAATCCTGTTTTACATTTTTTGATACAAATGTATAGAACTCTATTTCAAAGAACAATTCCGTGTGATGAATAGAATCATTCAACAAGGAAAAGGGAACATTAAATAAATTAACTTTTAGATCTTCACAACATCTTCTTCTTCATTTCCGGCGTTACGAGTAGTGATCTTGAAGCGATCACAACTCTCCCACTTTTCTGCTTCACACTAGTGATCCGCCTGTGGGGTACGCCGCAACATATGAACACTAAATCCAATATCTTTCCTAAAGAATTGGGGATATGATTAAATTGCATCAAATTTAAAGAATATAGATAATCTATAAAAATAATTTCAAAATTTTGTTTCATATTTAATGAAAATAGCATTTTCTCAGATTCTGAATAGTTCCACTTTAATTCGGCTAAGTTAAAGTCACCTAAGACACAAATATTGTCTGAGTCAATGCAAATACTGTTAATAAAATCAATATTGGATATATGTTTTTCGTACAATTCTATAGAGCTACTTGGAGGCACATAACTTACAATAAAAAATAGATTTGACTTATGTGGCATATTTAATTTGAGAGAGATGCAAACCTGTTCAATGTCATCAGATGGCAAGTTTACTTCTATACAGCAAAAGTGCAAGCGAACAGCAACAATAATCCCACCTCCTCTGTCACTAGCTGATTGACAACGATCACGACGATAAGAGTATTATAAAGTCTACAATCAAAAAGTTCTGTGGAGGCGATACCATTGTACAGCCAGGACTCGACTATGAAGATTATGTCGTAATAAATATTACTCGTATTCTTAAAAAGGTCAGATACTTTAGTTCTGAGACCACTAGCGTTATGATAATATATCTTTAAAGATGATAAACAAAGACTTTGAGTTGGTGGTTTAAATAAATCCGCATGTAGAGCATCGTGTGAATCCCCTTCAGTTAACGTGGGGTCTTCGTTTCTTGCCACGAAAAAAATCGTGGACAACCTTATGTAAAGGCCAGAGCGAGCTGTCATTTAGCATATTATATAATACGAGATCCCTTCCAACTTTAATCTCGAAATAAGAATAATCTTTTTCAGGAGACATATTAAACTTCCTTATGTTAATGCTTGATAGATTTACAGTTGATGGAAGTGTTCTTCTAAGTTAGATACATTCAAGGCTGGGTTGTTATCAGTGGGTGGTATTACTAAAGTGTTAGAAAACCCCTCATCCACAATGGAAGCTGTTGGGGTATCTAGTGGTACTTTAGCAACTAATCCACTGGCAAGATCACACACTGGGGTTGAGCTACTTCCGACGTGTTTATTTGCTGAGTTTTTGAACGTTCCAGATCTTAGTACTCTGGGTTCAGAAGTTGCTTGACATTTTCGTTGACGTTGTTTTTGTAGTTGTTGTTGTTGATTTTGTTGTTGATAGGCGCAAAGTTGTATGAGGAGCACTTGATCAGATATGATAGTTATAGGCTTTATATATCGTAGCCATGTTTATATTTATCCACCGGTCATAAATACTTTCTGTGCTTATAAAGCTGCTCATCGGGGCGAAACATTTTGAAAACGTAATCAATTAATTCGGCAAGGCCAGAATCAGTGCTTCCTATCATACTTGGTTGGAATAGCAATTCGGTTGCTCGTATTGATTCCACTCCGACGTGTAGCAAAAACATTCACAAGAACTTTTTCAAAGGTCATGTTCACAGCCAATTAAAAACTTCGTCATCGATTTATTTCAAACTTTGTCTAAATAAAATTCTTCTATTTTCAATTTTATAAAATTCTATTCAAATGGATGGCACACGGCACAGTAAATACACAAAACAAAAAACCATAGAACTGTCAAAATTTCGCAAGCATTTATTGTCCCGGAAGATAAATGATGGACGGAAAAGTGTGTAGAGTTATAAAAATTGTAGTAAAAAGATCGACTACAATTATCCACCTATAAAACCCTTTTCGCAGCAGCAGCGTACTGCACGACGGAAAGGTGAGCGAAATTTTTCGTTTACGATTCCGTCCTATAATTTTTGTATGGGATTTTTCTTTTCGTTTCAGCAGCGTACTAGGCTTTGCATTATATCCTTTATTTAGTTTGCAATAAAAAATAGAAAAGAAAGGTTCTGTTTGAATTCGAATCGGTTGCTTCACAACAGTGTGAGTTATGCACTTATTAATAGCGTGACCATACGTCCCGCTTTGGGCGGGACAGTCCCGCATTCAGACAGTTTGTCCCGCTGTCCCCCGCGAGGCTGAAATTGTCCCGCTTTTGCAATTTTTGTGAGGGTTGAGTTTCTTTTGATTCGATAAAATCTAAGCAAAAACTTTTTCATTCTTTTGTATATTGCTATTAACTCGGAATGCGTGCTGGCAAAAAACTCGAGGTTAAAATTAAAAAATTAAAGTTGTGCAAGTAATTTTCGTGAAGCTGTGTGTGAGTAGCTGGTGGACAAATGCCACCATGGCCAGAGATTGCCATCTTATTAATTAGTTATCAATGGTTTTGTTTCAGTTCAAGTAGTGTTTTGTTACAAAACAATAATGCCTAAACGCAAGTGTTCCTTTAATATTAGTTTGCAACAGAAGTATCCATTTATAAAACAAAGAAAAGATGACACCGCAGACGTTACATGTGAAAAATGTCGTACAGATTTTAGTGTTGGACATGGTGGTGCCAGTGATATAGAAACACATTTAAAATCAGAAAAACATAAACTTGCCGATCAAGCCGCTGCTTCAAGCTCGTCAATGCTTAATTTTTGTAAGAAAACCGAGTCGTCGACTTCTAGGAATTTGGATTTAACTGCAGCTGGGGTACGTGGGCGTATCACACCGTGCAACATAATCACATTTTTCGCTCAAATGACTTCTTCTTCTTCAATTCAAGCATGTTTTGAGCAAAAATTTAGATGTGCACGTACAAAGTTTCAAGCTATTGTGGTAAATGTGCTGTCAACCATGGCAACTGAAGATTTAAAAGAGCATTTTCCTAAACCCAATTGCAAAACTTTATTAATGGATGCTTCAAATCATGGCCCAATCAAATTATTCCCAGTTTTAATTCGCTATTTTTTACTATATAGGAAGGCGTGAAAGGTTAAGGTTTTAGAGTTTCGGGAGCAGCCAGGCGAAGCAACGGATATTATTGTACTTATTGTATTATTATTTTACAGAAGGAGGTATTGTCTTTTAATGACTTAAATAAAAAAATTGTTGCGTTTTGTGGAGATAACACGAACTGCAACTTCGGAGGAAAGAATAGGAGAGGAAATAATAATGTTTACCCAAAGTTGAACCAATCACTCGGCAGACAGTTTATTGGGATTGGATGTGGAGCCCACACAGCCCACAACGCGATCAAAATTGCCGCTGATTGTCTTCCTGTGGATTTCGCATGCATTATAGTAAAAATTTAATCATTTCTACATCTACAGCGTTCGAGTAGAAGCTTTGAAAGAGTTTTGTATTTCTACTGAGACAGAGTACCTATCACAAGCTGCTGGGCTTTAGTAAAATAAAGAGGCTTGCGTTAATGCCCGCGCTTGAGAGAGTTATCAATATGTTTCAGCCTTTGAAAAACTATTTTCTGAGTATCGACAAATGCCCAAATATTTTAAAGACGTTTTTCAATAATCCCAGCTCAGAATTGTGGTAATATTTTTTGCACGCACAAGCAGCGATCTTTCACGAAGTTGTTGAAAATTGAAGTATTTTTTTTATTATTATTGTTGTTGAAAATCGAAGTACAAAATGTATCGGCTATAGAGTCTGCCAAGGAAATTAATCGTCTCCGAGATAACCTAACACTAAAAGAGAATACGATTTTCCTTCCTCACATGGTCCGATGCCAGATGGTAAAATTACAAGAAAGAGCAGAAGAAAAAGCAGCAGTAAGCCAGAACGTAAAAACTACGGCGGCTGAGTTTTATAAAACAAGCAAGGAATACTTGGACCAGTGCCAGTGGTGTTAATTTTACACAGAACTAGAAGTGTTCGAATGGGCAAATTTAACAAAAGTGCCTACGTGGGAAGAGGTACAGAAAGTGATTGATTTACTAGTCACGCAAGGACGAGTTTTCACTTATTTTAAACTTTGTTACAGATGAAAACATTTCTGGCTTGAATACCGAGAATGTTTCAACTCAAAATCGTTGGGTCGATTTATTCCAGCACTTTCGTGCCAATAAATCTAACTTTAACAAATTTTTCTACGATTATTGAGTACGTTATGTGTCTGCCTGGAAGTAACGCACGGAAGAGTTTTTTCCTCAAATGCTCAAATGAACAAGGTTTGAACAAGTGATAAAACACAGTTGAGTGTCTCAGTAATGAAAGCTACTTTGGTAACGAAGATAAATATAAATAAATCGTGTACTGATCTTCACACTTTTCTAAAAACAAGACCCGATATTTTAAGACAAATTTGTTCAGCCGATAAATATAAAAATACAAACTAGATTTCACGCCACTACTTATTTGCTTTGATTATTTAAAAATAATAATAATAATAAAAACCTTGTAAAACACTAGTAGCTTTTTTTAATTACATACTTAATTCCGAAGATGTCCCGCTTTGACAAAAAAAAATAAATGGTCACGTTACTTATTAACCATGTCGCCTTTTTTTGTTTCGTAAAGTAAACAATTTATTCGAGTTCGCGACTCAATAATTTTAATCCTACTTGCGGAATTTATGGAACCGAAATTCGACTGTCCAACTTCGGGTACTTTGATTACAAAAAGTCTCAGATTTCCATTTTAAATTTTTATTTAAGCAAATAGTTTGAAAAAAAATTTTTTGGCGCCCACCCTTGGTTTTTGTCGAACGCTTTAGATTATTCAATTTTTAAATAATTGTGGCCATCAAATTATTCGATCAATAAAAAACTTCACGCCTCAATAAAACCATTCTATCGTCAAACATTCCCTAGCTGCCCTAGCTGAGTAGCCGTGCGTTGCCAGCATTCGTACTTGCTGCTTGGTGCACTTGACATTTCTTCTTTTTTCAAGCCAATCATTAACCAGTCAGTGGCACTTTGCACAAATTTTTTTTTGTTATTCTTGAATTTGTTGTTTGCGTTATTTTAGGTTGCTCGATGTCATCCTATTTTTAACGTAATTAAACATATTCAGTTACTTATACATAACTAAAAAAAGGTCTGAGAGAAGGGATGACAAATGACATAGCGCTACAAGCTGTATACACGGATTTATTAGTATTTTTATTCCACTTTTCCTAATGTTATTATAAAAGTAGGTTGTGCACCGAATTCCAAAAGCTTTGCCTAGGCACAACTCACAACTACAGATTCAGTTACACAAACGTTTTGAATTAAAATTTATCAAACACGCGGGTGTACCTTGGTTGCAGTTTGATTGGATTTAAATCCCTTTATTAGAATGGATTTTTAATTAGATTCTTTATCTAAACAACTCACCTAACTCAACTAAAAAGGGGACTGCTGATAATGGTGATGGTGACAAGTCATAGCTTACATCACGCGTACGAGACATAAAAGTGAATAAAAGCTCACGAAGCAAGATTATTATATCACACAGATATCCATAATCATTTTCTGATCCAAAAATGTATACATCTACACACTCGTACATATTTCATTCCCCCAATTTCCATAAACGTCTTTTTTAAATTCGTTTTTTTGAACAAAAGATACCCATACACTGGCACACACACACCAATAACTTGAAATAATATCGCTTTTCAATTTCCTCTTGGAATTTCAAATAAAAATAAATTAAATCCCCCTTCAGAAAAAAATGACTATAGCTTTGAAATCTAGAACTTATCACACACCCACAACACCAACTATTGAAGACCCACTTTCTCTCAGCTCTTTCATTGCGAATGAGTTTGAAACTAAGAGTTGGAAGATGAAAAAAAAGTAAAACTGAGAAAGTCAAATATGACTTTAGAAGATGACTCTAATTTTTGAGCGCATCATGATTTCAAATTTTAATCCGCCGACATTGCTTCCGCTTACCCGTCCTTCGTTTTTCTAAGCATAAGAGCCCTCGTCAGCCCATTTCAACACGACGAACCTCCCTTTTTTCAATTTGGGAACTCAAATGGCAGAAGAATACAACTAAAGAAAGCGAACCTCCACAGCAGGAGGAGTGATAAAGTGGAACACTTTAGTCAGACAAAACGTCTGACATCATTATACCGTTTGTATATCCGGATAATCCTTTTTCTGTTTTCCTCATTCTTAAGTGCGATTTTCTAAAGGAGGCAGAGATATGCAAATTTTGTTTGCCAGCTTAAGCAGGGTAAATATAATACAATGGCAATAGGAATGGCAACGGCAACAGCCAAGCGTGCTGTTGTAGTTGAAAGGAGGAAATTTGTGTGGCACGCACTTGACTTCATGAAGCTTCTGCAAGAACTATAATTTTCAAGAAAATTCGTTGATCTCAAAAGCCGCTCTGTCATATTAACCCAAATTCTTTTTTACGATGCTGACAATTTCACACCAATACGCTACTTATTTATTGGAGACTAATTTTAAAACCAACGCCAGATCCAATTTGACTCGTGGCGTGGATATTTACCTAAGTTATCAGCGCAAACTTAGAACAAGAAGTGAGTTTCAGTGTAGATGAAGGGCTATATGTTTGTTTTAAGCCTAATTATGTTTACTGAACATTTTATTGGTTTTTAAGTGGAAAGTTGCTAATTTTTCAATTATAGCGGTTATGAAGGGCTTTTTTCCTGATGTGAGGAATGTTTATGATTTAATTGCTAGTCGTTTGCGCAAACAAGCTTTATAAAATCAGGAATGAAGTTTGTTAAGTGGGGCTTAGGTTTAGTATTTCAGGGATTCTGACGAAAACTGCTGTTGTGACTGGAGAATATAAGACTGCGTTTATTGAATTTTAATTTTAGACCGACTTAACTATTATTTTTTTTTTTACTAATATAGAACATAACTTAGAGAATGGGTGGTGTATTGGGAGGCGATCAATTATAATCGCAACCAGATAGATTTTTTTTCGCACCTTCGGTAAGAAAACGCGTTAAACATGTCAATGTGCCTTAAAAACAAATTCCTACCTGTAGGAACATAGACACTCACTACATTTAGTTAACTTTCGCCAGAGGGCAGTAGGGTCTTTGTACCATTCGTTCGTTTTTTTTAATAATATTGGAGCCTCAAGGCCATAAAGGTAGGTTTGCCTTTTTTTTGCTTTACATTCTGGAAAGACATGGTCACATTTGTGTACTTATGCCTAATTTGACAGCACATATTAGACAAAACCAAGTGCTTATTTTGGTCACAATATACAAGTCTAAATAAAGGGCAAAAAGGGCATAATTGCAAACATACCTTATTATTTCATTAAGAAATATAGTGAAATAAATAAATAATACACTCTTTTGAATTGCATAACTTATATTCACAAAAATAAAAGGTATATTTCTACAAAAAAAAAAAAACTATTTAACATTAATATGGGCAGAAAAACAACATAATAATCTAAAAAAAAAACGTATAAACGTCTGTCCTGAACAATTTGAAAATTAGCACTTCAGCCCTTGTCTTACCGAAGGTGCATTTTGTTAACGTAAATATATGCCAAAAAGCTATCAAAAGATTCCAAGCTATCAGCTGGAACATTTCTTTTGCTTCTTCATGTTTTTTCTTATTTTGTGTTCTGAAATTTCAGTATCAGAGCTCGTATAGTTGCAAGGTAAATCGGAAATAATTAGTTCCAACGGTAACGATATTTTGAGTGTTGAATTTTAAAATTTCTCAGCTATAGTCGACAGAAATTTCGAAGGACGTATCTGAATCTTTCAAAAATGCATCTTATGTGCGCGTATCCAAGATATACCTTATCCGATAGGTTCTTGTTCGGAGTTCATTTATTTAGAGAATATGAACCTACTTACTTACATACTTACTTAGATGGGCATTACATTTCGGGGTGAACCTGGGCCTCTAACAACATCCTTCTATAACGACTTCGATTTCGAACGAGTTCTCTACAGTTTCGCACTCAAAGTCGGTTGAGGTCTTCATCCACTTGATTGCGCCACCTAAGACGAGGTCTTCTAATTCCGCGATTTCCCTGCAATGTGCTTTCAAAATCCCGACGAGCCGGAGCGTTTGGGTCCATCCGCTCACATGGCCCAACCATCATAGCTCAACCAGCGAACTCTTCTGGCTATGCACATTTCGCGGTACAGCTCATACAGCTCATTGTTATATCTTCTTCTCCACACATTGTCTTTGCTACGGGACCAAAGATCATTCGTAGAATTTTTCTTTCGAAACGACCAAGGGTTTCCTCATCCGCTTTCGATAAAGTCCATGCTTCCGCGGCGTAAAGCACGACTGGGATGATCAAGGTCTTATACAAGGTCACCTTGGTTTTTCTAGAGAGGGTTTTGTTTCTCAATTGCCTTCTTAACCCAAAGAAGCAACGGTTGGCAAGAGTTATTCACCGTTTGATCTCCGCACTGATGTTGTTGTCCGTCTCTACAGCGGATCCTAGGTAGACGAAGTCCTGTACTACCTCGAAGTTATGTCTGTCTATTGTGACGTTTTGTCCAATTCGTCGATGTTCTGTGTCCTTGTTTGATGACAGCATATACTGCGTTTTGCCCTCATTAACCATCAAACCCATTTTTGCCGCTTCTGTTTCAATACTCGCAAAAGCACCTATGACATCACGCTTTTTTCTTCCCATTACGTCAATATCGTCTGCATAGGCGAGTAATTGTACAGACTTTTGAAAGATTGTTCCTCTGGTGTTGACGTTTGAGTTTCTTACAATCTGTTCAAGTATGATGTTGAAGAAATCGCATGACAGTTTGTCGCCTTGCCTAAAACCTTTTTCGACATCAAAGGTCTCGGTGAGTTCTTTACCGACCTTGACGGAGCAGCGTGAGTTCTCCAAAGTCATCCTGCATAGTCGTACAAGTTTTGCAGGGATGCCGAAACTAGACATGGCTCTGTACAGCTCGTCTCTGTAAATACTGTCATACGCGGCGTTGAAATCGGTAAAGAGGTGGTGAATATCGATATTATGTTCTCGGGCTTTTTCCAATCAATGAATGTGAAAATTTGGTCAATTGTGGACTTCTCTGGTCTAAAACCACATTGATAAGGACCTATCAAGTTGTTGACGTGGGGTTTCAGACGTTCACACATAACAGCAGACAAGATCTTACAAGCGACGTTAAGGAGGCTTATCCCTCTGTAATTGGCGCAATTGTGAGGGTCTCCCTTCTTTAAGATCGGGCATACGATACGGAGGTTCCATTCAACGGGTTTGCTTTCATCCGACAATATCATGCAGATCAGCTGGTGCATGCTCCTTTCCAACTGATCTCCAGCTGCCTTGAAAAGTTCGGCATCAAGGCCATCTGCGCCTGCAGTCTTATTTGATTTAAGGTTGCATATGGCAAGCTTAACCTCTTCTAGGTCGGGAGGACGGCATTCTTGATCATCGTCCAAGCTGAATGGGGCAATCTGCCTGACAGCGGAATTTGTGTCTTCATTGCCGTTAAGCAGTCTGCAGAAATGATCTTTCCAGATCCTCAGTAGCGACTGTGACTCTATAACTATGTTTCCCTGCTGGTCTTTACAGGCTTGAGTTCGGGGTTTGCCACCCTGGCAGGATCTTTTTACCTTTTGGTAAAACTTCCGAATCTCGTTCCTGTCATGGCACCTCTCAATTTCCTCAAACGAGCGCTTCTCATGCTGCTTCTTTTTCTTTTTGAGAAGTCGGTGTTCTTCCCTTCTTCTCTCCTTGTAAATCTCGTTATACTGATCGTAAGCAGCCCTTGTTCGTGTTTGCATAAGCATTTGTCGTGCTCTTTGTTTGGCTGCATTTGCCTGCCTGCATTCTTCATCGAACCATGGGTTTCGTTTTGGTGGCCGAGTGAAACCCAGAACCTCAGAGGCAGTGGCTTCTTGGCATTGCTGCCACTGGTCTTCAATGCTTAATGCTGACGGCATGATGGGATTCAAAGATAATTGAAGGAACACTCGATTGGAAAAGGCATTGGCAATCTCTTGCGATTGTAGAATATGACCAGTCTCGGAAAAACGGTTCGAAAAACGCTGAAGAGTTTGGTGGTTTAGCGCTCGTTGCACACAAGTTTGAGAACACTTCTCGGTTGCATAAATATCTGAGAAAATTCATGCATATCAATGGTAGGTACTCAAAAGATTAATTTTGCAAAGTAATACAATAGCGCGCCGCGCAGCTGCAGCACGTCATTGAGCAATGGTCGCTCAAATACTCAGAACTTCGTCCATTATACTCCGATCGACTTGAAATTTTAACACAATATTCTTGAGATATTATGCATTGATTTAAATATTTTAAATGATTTAGATACTCATTCTCTTAAATTCAATAAAATAGTAGATTTGTTTCTAGTTTTATAAGTTACTATTTTTGAAAAGGCAATTTAATTTATCCCATTAAGTTGTGTACTGCATGCATTCTAGAAAAAAATCCAAAAAATAATTATTTTTTTCATTTTTAGTCAATTTGAAACGAAAATTCTTCAAGTTATTGAAGCTTCGGTTTCGGCTTAGGCTTCGGCCGAAGGTTGATGTTAAGCCGAATGTTCGGCTCCGGCTTCGGCTAGAAATCGACCTTCAGTCGGACACTACTAACACACACCATTAGTTCGGTCAATTTAGTTCTAAAAATAGGGATGCCCGTGCAAAAATTAACAGAAATTTGAAAATTTTCATAAGTAGATGTTAGAGACACCATTTCTATAGAACTGTGAAAAGTCCCAACGATCCTTTGTTTTAACATTTCTTTCATAGCACTAACCATTTTTGAGAAAAAAAATTACAAAATTTTCTTACGCTATATTGTCCGTAACAAGCATGACTAAGCTGTCTATGACCTTCAACCAAGTTGACCATGTTGCGATCGACGCACTCTTTCAGTGTGATAGATGTCCGAATTTTCCGAGGTGCCAATGCCTTTTTCATTCGACTATCCCTCAGTAAAAAAAAGGATGACAAATGTTGATGCAAAAGAGAACAAGACAAGACGGAAAGGGAACACCGAATCTCGAAAAGAAAAAGAAGCAGCATAAAAGAAGGACATTGAGAGATAACGTGATAGGAGTGAGACTGAAAAGGTTTACCCAAAGGTGAAAAGCTAATGCCCAAACCCCAAACTCAAACCTATAAGGACCAGCAGGAAAACATAGCCATAGAATCGCAGTTAGTACAAGGGATCTCGATAGACCACTTGCAGATTGCTTAACGGCAGTAATTCTGACAATAATCCCGCTCGCAGGCAGAATGCCCTACTCAATTTTGATGATAATCAAGAATTTCTGATTGTCATATGTGAGCTTATATATCAAATCAGACTGCAGGTGCAGATGACCTTGATGCCGAACTCTTCAAGGCAACTGGAGATCAGTTGGCAGCATTCAGCTGATCTGCAGGATATGGTCGAAAGAAAGTATGCCCTATGAATGGAACCTCAGTATCGTATGACAGACCCTAAAAAAAGGTGACCCTCACAATTGCTCCAATTATAGAGGAATAAGCCTCCTCAACACCGCGTATAAGATCTTGTCTCCTGAAATATGTGAACGTCTGAAACCTAACGTCAACAACTTAATAGGGACTTATCAATGTGGTTTTAGACACCCACAGCAGACCAAATTTTCACATTACGGCAGATCTTGGAAAAAACCCGAGAATATAATATTGATATACAGCATAAGAGAATTTACAGAGACGAGCTTTACAGAGCCATGTCTAGTTTCGGCATCCCTGCAAAACTCATACGTCTATATAGGATGTCTTTGGAGAATTCACTCTGCTTCGTTAAAGTCGGTAACGAACGACCTTAACGAAGATACGATTGATGTCGAAAAAGGCTTTAGGCAATGCGACAAGCTTTCATGCGATTTCTAAACTTCACATCAATACCTTGATCATGCCAGTCCTGCTTTACGGCACGGAAGCGTGGAACTTATTGAAAGCGGATGAGAAAGATCTTTGGTTCCGTATGCGGAAACAATGTGTTTAGAAGGTACACCAACGAGCTGTATGAGCTGTTCCGCGACATTGGCATTGCAAAGGAGTACGCACCGCTACGATGGCTAGGACATGTAGAGTGAATGGACATCAATGACGGGTTTTCAAAAGCAAATTGCAGGTAGATCGCGGAAGTAGAAGACCTCTTCTCAGAAGACACAATCGAGAAGAAAAAGACCTCAAACGGCATAGAATGCAAAAATGGGTAGAGCTCGCCCGAAATCGAATTCGTTATCGGAAGATGTTGGTTGAGGGTCAGGTTCAAACCGAAATGAAATGTCCACCTAAGTAAGAAGTAAAGTCTGTTTCTTTCGGACTCCTTTTGTATGCTAAAACAAAACCAATGTACATCAAATGTGATGAGAACCTGGTGTCGAACTACGGCATCAGTGATCGAGTGAGTGAGTACTATTTTTCTTTCAAAATTCGCTCTACATTACACAACATCAGTCTGCTGTTCATTTATCGAATTCAATTCGTTCAATGATGAAAGAATGCCAAATTGTTATCCTAAAGTGTTCGATAACCGGAGCAGCAATGCCAAAAGCAAATAATTTAGCCACGTACGACTCGATCAAGTGTGCGGTAATTCGGCTGAAGAAAAGAGAAAGGTGTTTCAACACAAGAATTTCCATTTGAAAAAAGAAAACAAGTTCCTTACACTGACGCTGAAACTCTTCAACTCTATTTGGGAGAGAAACAAAAAAAGTTCCTGGCACTGACGCTAAGATTCATCACTAGAAGTGCTCACTAACACAAAGAAAATCATTAACATGAAGTCTTCGATCGTTGACATTAAGCCTTAAGTTCGCAAACTAATGAAGCTTTAGAGTCGAAATTCGCCAAATTCTATTTCAAGAAAGCCGAATTCTTGTGAGTTATTTTTCTTTAAAGAAATAAAACTATAATCATCAGTCTATCCGCAATAAGTTTATGTTCTAAATTAGGGCGCGAAGCGTGTACCGCGAAAAGAAAACAAACCAGCTAGTAACAAATCAATCCAATTTATTAATGTTCTTAAGACGTAGGTAAGTCTTTTATCATATTTGACTATTAACTAGATGAAAAAAAGAATGTAACATACCGACACATCATAAATAAGTTTTGTATGTTGATTTCAAATTACTCCTACCGAAGTGAACAAGTATATCCACTAAAATTGAATGACACATAACAACCGTTATCACATAAGCAAACGTTCAAAATTCAAATCTAGACCAAAAACAGAGCCGCAAAAGGCTCTAATTGGTCGAGCACGACTTTAAACAGAAACAAGGTCCACGAGGCATACCAACTTCTACCAACAAGAAGAATGATGTGTGATGTGTGGCTTAGTTCGACTTCTTAGATTGTTTTCAATGACACGAAAAAACGAATCAGTCGGTGATTGTGTCTCACAATGATAAAATAGTAGTATCCACAGTATTTAAAAAAAAAACGAATTAAACTTGAGTTGCCGCACAATAAAACCCAAAGAAAAACAAAAGTAATATTTAAAAAAAAGAACTACCATTTCAAGTGAAGTTCGTGTACTGGAAAGAAAATTTCCTTACATAAAAATCAATTTTTGTCTTTTCTCGTAAAGTTGAAATCGAATCGAAACAATACGATTCTCGAAGAAAATTTAATTCGTAGGGATAGGAATCGTGATTTAATAGAAAATTATTTTAAAGGACAAACATCTAAAGAGAGATGGCAGTAATAAAGATTTATCATCATCATCGTCATCATCATCATCATCCCTGCTCAAGCAAAACCATCATCTTGTTGATGCTCCTTAGGCTCCACACAATAACAATGCTTACGATTGTCGAATCGTCATCTGGAGATGCCAAATCTGAATCGTCGTTATTGATAAGTAGTGAACGCTCTTCGGTGGAATTCTCGTCAAAGGAAGCGGCTCCATTGTTGACATTGTTGGTAAGATCCGTGAATAACGGTCCATTGAAGCAATCAGATCTGGATAACAATGCTGGCATTGACAAAGCAAGAGGTGAACTCCAACTCTTACCAAAGGATAATGAGGGCGATAACAATGACAGTAATGTTTCATCGGAGTTCGATTCTGATACCGGTGAAGGACTACGATTTCGAAGAGAAAACGCACCAGAGCCTGGACTAACACCGCCTGGAGGAGGTAACAGCAAAGTCATTGCGACTAATTGGGGTACTTATGAAGAACAAGCACCGGTTGTTGTCCATTCAGGCAGTCGTACGGCTGATGGAAATAGTGGCAGTACTGAGGCAACAGATGATGATGAGTCTTCTGCGTTCGGTGATGAATATCAATCAAGGGAGAGTGAAGACTCGAGTGAATATGATGATGGTGATAGGTCTGTTTTGTATGATGATGATTACGAAGGCGAACGCTCTGGAGGAAGGCAATTCTATCCGAATCAAGGTAACATGGATGATGAAAGTGGGGAACAACACGTGCCTGATGGTTATTATCGGCAACAGTATTATGCAACAAAAAGGCCTTTGAGCCAACCACAGGCAGCAGTGCGAGTTGGAGATTCCCAGAAGCAGCCTGGATACAGGTGAGTTTAATGGTATGAAATTGGAAAACGTAACAATTTTTTTTTTTTTTTTTAAAAGATAGTAATTTGACAGTGAGTGAAAAAATTCCTCAAATTTTTAAGTCGGAAAATAACAGAGAATTTCGTGGGAAAGTATTTTGTGTATTGCTTTTTTTGTATTGACATGGTAGTAGTATTTGGTGAAAACTAAGTTCAGAAGAAGTCTAAATTATCAAAACATACGAGTATATTTTACGTATTTTATTGTTCGTGTAATTTGTAGAAACGATAATTTTTATTCGGAGTAACTGAAAAAGCTTATGATTGATAAAACGTTAGTTTAGTTTGAATTCAAACTATTTTCAATTAAAATTTTTAGAAATTTTTATCAACCTCATTGCAAATATCGACATCAACTGATTGGCGATTGATAAAATGTATCAATTGGAATCGCAATTCGTATTGCGAAAACTAATTAATAAAATCTTAAGCTATTGTGAATGACTACGAAAAATTTGCGGTTTTGTGAATAAGATGTAAATAAAATCGACATATTTCTATGTTTTGTGTCAAATTATGGAAATTAAGTATTTCAAAAAATTAAAAACTTATTTAAGTGACTGATACTGTGGTTTCATTTGGAATTTTCTTTTTTATTAAAAATTTTAAATCTAAAAGTCGATGAAAATTCCTGTTGCTTTAAATTTTACCACAAGTTACACATTCATTTTCTACTTTTTCTGCGGCCTCAAAGTGCGATAATGTGCAAAGTAACCCTAGTCCATCAGCTGTTGGTTTACTCGAAGGCATCTTGAAGCAGGTATTTTTCATTGAGCTAGCGGATAGCTGGAGACGACAGCATTAAGTTGCTGACAAAACAAACCTTATACAATAAGAAAGAGAGATGTGGCAACTCCTTGGTAAAAGCCAATATCCCTACATAGCGGTCAAAGAGATACATAGTTAAAGTCGTAGCTCGTAGGTCGATCAAAACTCTTGTAGCGTTAAATTTTACCACTAGCTACACCTCTATTTTTTCCCTTTTTTTTACCGCCTCTTCTTTTTGTTGCGGCTTCAAAGTGCTAGCAAAGTACAAAGTAACCCTTGTTCATCAGCTGGCGGTGTACTATACGGCATCTTTAAAAAAATGCACAAAAAGGTGATTCTTAATTGAGCCAGCGTATTTCTGGAGACTCAAACGGCAGCGTTTGAAAAATTCTGGAGACTTCCACCAATAATAGGAGCAGCAGGTTACAGAAAACATAACACTTAAACAATAAGGAAGAGAAATATGGCTACTCCTTTGTAAAAGCCTAGATCCATTAGTACATTCTCAAGCTCACAACAAAAGCACGTAAAAACTTACATCTTAGTAACTTTTCGTACTGGAGAACAACTTGTCGACTAAAAATTTCCCGCTGAAAAAATAATGACAAGAAGGTTGAACACAATCGATTTTCATAATACCGATTTTTTCATTCACAATAGATGTGTGATTGATACGATTTGACAATGTGTCAATAACTCATTGACAATTGATAGTCAAAATACGATTTACGAAATTTCAATTAATTAGTTACTTGATAGTGGATCTTCGCAATAAGGCTGCATATAAAAGCTTTTATAAAGACATTTTGCCTAAGGGATACTGTAGTCTAGATTTCTTTTATTTCTTTTTGTTTCGGGTTACATCCTCGAAGGATGTAATAAATACTCACCTAGACTCTTATTACAGGTCAAAGTAATTTCTCTTCAGTTTATAAGGAGAATTTGAACTATTGATACTTATAGATTATTGATTTTATACTTAAAAAGAGGAAACAGTGGGTATTTTCATTTCAGGAAACAGTCAATGGGTAAATTATGAAGAAAAAAAACGCGAAATATTATTCAATCAAAGGGTGCAAAGCAGGGATGAGAATACAGCCTTATCATTATTTTCAATATAACTCGCAAACGAAGCAAAATTTTAAATTTAAATTTAATAAATTTTAAAAGACTTTTTTGTAGAAAACTAAATTCTGCATCGAAATGACTTATTTGAAAATCAATAAAAAAAATGTTCGATTTATTGTTACTTTTCTTTTATATGTTAACTTTTCTGTATATAATTAGCTTGGTCAGAGTTGTGTAGGTATAGAAATCGTTATACATGAAAAAAAAGAAGGAAAACGCGGAATCCCATAATTTTGTGTTAAAAAAACTTAAGGGTTGCCGCTATCATAGGACAGCTATATTTGGTATGCAAGTAGGTCAGAGAATTTTTTATGACATGGAAGGGTATTCCGTAGATATGCGTTTTCATATCATAGTTCGTATGTTTACTTTTAGTCAACTCTATAGCTTTTTTTGTCAAACTAGTCAATATTATGTTTTGTTATTTTTTCTACGATTGAAAAATCCATAGCCACTCATTTTATTAAAAACTCTCGTCCCGACTTGTATACCCAATTTTTTTGGGTATACTCTTGCGCTGACGGCAACCCGCGTCGTTAATGTAGGTACACTTGTCAGTTAATGGGACAACGGCCTTATCAACCGAAAAGAGTCGGTTCCCATTAGAACACCGTAATTAAATCGGAATGAGCGCTGTTAGTGACAAGATGGGGGACCGCCCGTTACTACTGCGTGCTGTTGTCATGTGTTATTTGTTCTATGTAGTATTTGTGTAGTTAGTCTTGTGGTGTATCAGCCAAATGGTCTTTGTCGCCCGGCTGCAACCCTCCTACTCCGCAGATTTATGTGTGGAGTAGGTTTCATGTAAAATGTAAAATTAAATTGGGTATTTTAATTGAAAGAAACAGTCAATGGTTTAATTATGAAGAGAAAACGCTAAATACTATTCAGTAAAAAGATGTGAATCAGGGATTAAAATCCAGCCTTTTCCTTGTCGCTGTCGTCGTTGTCGTTGTCGTTGTCGTTGTCGTTGTCATTGTCGTTGTCGTTGTCGTTGTCGTTGTTGTTGTTGTTGTCGTTGTCGTTGTCGTTGTCGTTGTCGTTGTCGTTGTCGTTGTCGTTGTCGTTGTCGTTGTCGTTGTCGTTGTCGTTGTCGTTGTCGTTGTCGTTGTCGTTGTCGTTGTCGTTGTCGTTGTCGTTGTCGTTGTCGTTGTCGTTGTCGTTGTCGTTGTCGTTGTCGTTGTCGTTGTCGTTGTCGTTGTCGTTGTCGTTGTCGTTGTCGTTGTCGTTGTCGTTGTCGTTGTCGTTGTCGTTGTCGTTGTCGTTGTCGTTGTCGTTGTCGTTGTCGTTGTCGTTGTCGTTGTCGTTGTCGTTGTCGTTGTCGTTGTCGTTGTCGTTGTCGTTGTCGTTGTCGTTGTCGTTGTCGTTGTCGTTGTCGTTGTCGTTGTCGTTGTCGTTGTCGTTGTCGTTGTCGTTGTCGTTGTCCCCCAAAAGACATGGCATAAGGAAATGCGCTAGGTTCTGGTGAACACTTTGCTATTGCGCCTCCCTAATTATTTGTTTATTTATTTACTTGTGAAAACTGTAGTTGTTCATTGCAAGGGAATGATGAAAAGGAGTACAGACCTAAGATTCTTGGAATTAGTTTTAAAAGAGATTGAACTCAATAGTGATGGGTCGTTGAGTGCACTTATAAATGATTTTTTTAAATATTGTTTTGTGCATCAGAAACATTAAAAAAAACTTTATGTTTATCAGGCATTTTATGAAAAAAAGAACTCAAAGTCAAAATTTTGCTCGGTTAAGAAAATTTCAACGTCATTTAAAATTGAAAATCTGGCATCCCTAAAATCATATGATCTCAATTTAAATGCAGTTTTAAAGATTGATATTTCTACTAAAAATAAAGTCTAAAATTATGTCTCATTATGTACCATCAGCATTGACAGAGAAATCGACATAGATCAGGGTACACTAAAGTTAGCCTTTTTTTTTTTTTTAATATTTAATCGAAAAGTGATGTGGAGAAGTTACTTTACTGCGAAACAATTTGTTTCTAAGATTATGCCCAAGAATCATAGCCCAAAGTGTGTAACACGAATTACGGTACACCCTGTACATTTTCTTTGAGTCAAATAAAAATTAGTACTGACCAAAGAATTAAAAAATGCGGAAAGCCTACGGTTTTTTGTAGAACGCTTTTCTAAAATCAGTAGCAATAACATCAACTTCATTTCCTTTATTTAAAGTACCCAAGTCATGGGAAGCAAAATGCACCAGATTGGTCTTAGCTGAACAACCTGTTGTTGTGATATTTCTCATTGTTACTGCCCTTGGCAATTTATATTAAATATAAATTATTTGCGCTTTAAGAAGTTCGTAAAGTAGAAAAATATACGTAAATCTTGAATTCGTAGACAAAAAGTTATCAATTGTAAGCCACCGGTATTAAAAATATATCCCGATTAAATTATTGTTCATATCGAACGATGCAGTAGTTATAAAGCTATTTAAAAAAAGGGTAAGTTCTAAGCTTGATCTTTTGTAGGCCTCTAAATATTGATCTTCCAAGAACATGGAAACAATTTCCTTTAAAAAGAGCATAGGGTTTCCAACAAAAAGGTATTCTAGAGGAGAAAAGAGATTTTGTGACTACTTCTATGAAGCTTTTCATTAGCGAGCCATTCCATATGAAAACGGTCAATCCGAAATGTTGCTATACCTATGTAAGTTTGTTGCCATCTAACATACAAACTTAGCCACCATTATGACTACATTTGCCACATCTCGTACTTTGATAAAAACTACTTGCTTTATTAATAACTAGTGTAAATGATTTTACTTTTCAATTATTAATATTTTGTTTTGATATATAATTTTTCATTCGTTTTCAATTGTTCAAGAAGTTGGGTTACAGAACCCTAAGCCGACATAATTGTTGATTTAGGTAATTAAAAATTATTGTTAAATTATATTATTAATCTATAATTAAATTTTAATAGTTCTGTTCTACATCAACTTGTGTCGTTATTGACCTATTGGATTAATTAAAACCCATATAAGTTTCAAGCTATAAAAACTGAAACTTACACCTATACTAAATTTTTTTGTAATTTTCTTCTCCCCTCCAGCCTTACTCAAAGAACCGAACATATTGATTTTATGGGCTTCAGATTTTGCACTCTAAAATTAGTCTGTATTCAAGCGATTAGGACGATTAGGTGTCATTTTAAAGCTGATAAAGTATTCTTTTCAAATCAATTAAAAGGTTTAAGATATTTGAGTTGCTTTAGAAACCTTATCCTTTCTAAATCAACACATTTTATATAAATTTTTGCCATTTTTGAAGAAGTCCTGTGGCGAAAATATTAATAGTAAGTCCCTAAACATTTACCTAATTAAACCTTACAATAAGTACAAAATACAAAATTCAAAGTTGGTTCAAAAAAACAAAATTTTTTTATGTACTTTACATTCCTTTCAAATTTTGAGTTTTTGAAAGAAGCCAATCTTTGGGCACATATTTGGGAATGTTGACTACCAGATATCAAAATGGGAGTAGGCAGGATTTAAAGGTCTATTCTTCAACTTTAAGTCATTTTGTTATTCGCATGCACACTGAAGTTACAGCTAATTAAAAACAAGCTTACAAAAAAAAAATTAAAAATTTTGGATAAGATCGATATTAAAAATAGTCTTTAAAACTAGTAATGGTGTTCTATTAAAAAAATAAGCTAATAAGATTTGAAAAGAATACTTTATCAGCTTTAAAATGACACCTTAATCTTCCTAATCGCTTGAATACAGACAATTTTACAGTGCGAAGTCTGTAGCCCATAAAATCACTATGTTCGGTTTTTGAGTAAGGCTGGAGGGGAGAACAAAATTACAAAAAAAAAAATCCTTTGACTATTTTGTATTTCGATAGCAAAGGAACATTTCTACAAAGTTTGAGCAAAATCAGAGGTATAGCAACATTTCGGATTGACCGTTTTCATATGGAATGGCTCTGACCTAGAAAATTTTATGCTTTTTTCAATTAAAATTGGTTTCATTTGTGTATGATCATGTATAGTGACTCCTTCCAATGCTGTTCTTATGGAAAACAAAAACATTTTCGACGACATATAGATATAATGATCTGGGGTTTAGTAAGAACTTTTCTTTCCTGTGTAATGTCCTATCAAAGATCTAACAAAAAAAAAAAAAATAATAATAACCCTACCTGCCTTGACAGTCTACACTCTCCACTGTTCTTAGTGGCTTCCTCCCCAAAAAGCAACGATTTCTAATTCTAAATGAAACCTTCGTTAGCAAGGACTGTGTGTTTCGTTTTGTTCAAACATCCGTAATATTGAATTAATATGTTGTCAGCTCAGCCTTTAAGAAGCTTTTACGTATTCCAAATCATTTCACCAGAATACTTAAAGTCAATGCTGAAACTAGAGCTCAGACAAAACAATTGCGAAGGTGGAATCGCTCTTATTTCACTTCATTAAACTCAAGGACTTCTCCATCCCAAGAAATAGTTTCATTTATTATCAGTCTGACTATATCTTATTTGTTTCGTTTTTTGAAAAGAGGTGCTATTGCACCCTTATGTCTAAGAGAATACTGACTACGTTCGAGCATTCAGTTTGTTATCCGTTTAATTACAAGCAATCTACTCGCAAATTAAGTAGAAGCAAAAAAAAGGGGGAAAAAATAATTGAAATGTTATTCATAATGAAACCATGAGGGAACATTAACACAACCGCCCTAGTGCTGTGCACCTCACCAGATAAGGAGTAAACACCATGCCAAACTCTTTCATGTATGGCTGTCAAACACCATCAGCATACATCAGCAGCTTATCATGGAGCCATAATAATTATCAACGAATTCAAAAGGGTTAATGAAATCCACCACATATAGCGCTAAAGACTTCTATAGTTACACTCCTTCATTCTCTTCATTACACTTCTGCAGCTCGGCTAGCATTCCCGGTTTTTCATAACGGTACAGAAAACACACAAGCACACCCACACAAGAACTTATGATTATATACAAACTTAAGACCAGAGACACAAAACGCACTTGAGTCATAAATTGAGGCTAATAAATCCTTATGTTTTCATGCTTAGAAGGATTAGAGACTCTCATCTAACATTTCAAGAGGAAACGATGCCTGCCACACCCACTCACTACGTCAATTCACTGAAGCATCTACTCAAAAGTGTCGGTATATTAACGCTTTTGAATAGGACGTGTAAGGTTTTGCAAACTGTGAATTCTATAAAAGCTTCTTATCCATAGGTATATGTATCTTAAATCCAAAAATTACGACTAAGGAAGTAAACGAGGAATTGGGATGGAAAGCAACCTTCCATTACTAACCAGACGATAAGAACGTAAGCAAAATTGATGAATGGGGAAAGGGTATATGAAAAGATATTGAATTGCTCCTTCCTGGGAGAAAAGTCTACAAAGCGCACAAATTCGCCTTGTCTGACAAAAAAAAAAAGGTAAGAAGCACTGAGAGAAAAAATTCAGTCCTTTGTAGATAAGCCTCTATCCTTTTTCAATATTTAATGCAAAAAGGTCTATGAATACGTTGATTAATTTGTTTATCCATTTTGCTAATACAGAAATTTCCATCTGAATTCGTTAGACGAAGATTAATTGGAGTTGTACGGGGTATTATAAATGAAAATAAAAGAAGGCAAAAAAAAAAAAAATGAGAATCAAAAATGGTAAACATTTCAATCAATGAATTTGCCTTTCTCGCAAAACAAAACAAAAATTCAATTAGATTTTGGTTGGGACAGTTTGGCTTTGAAAGGCGATTAATTATTTTGAAACGAGTTCCCATTCGAAATTGATACTTTTCGTCCCAGCTGGGCTTATAAATTGTAATTGATTTGATTGAGTCTGTTTCCGTTATTTTGTTTTCAACATTATGCAGTTGTCGGAACAAAAAAGTTTTAAGTTTATTTATAAAGATATTAGAGTTCGAAGGACTTCAATGTCAGAACTTTTAAAGCTTTTTAAGTTAAACTGCAAGCAAGTTTGGATTTAATTTGCCTGCCCACGTTATCCATTGGAGCAGTCAAAAGACTCCAATGCAGCCAAACTACTGCATTACTTTCAATACAATCAAAAGACTTCATGACTGCAAGAATGTAAAATACTTTTAAATGACTTTCAAGAATGCAACCAGTTAAAATTTGTTGCATTCTTTTAACTTCAAGTCTATTGACTGCTCTAGACGATTGGTTTACTAAAGACTTCAAAATTTTTTATTAAAGTTAAGTACTAAATTTTTTTTTTTGTCAGGAGGAAATCTTCAAAAGACACTTGGCAGTATTCGACACCAAGTAGTCTGGGATTCTTACCTCACTAAAAACTCGTAATCAGAACCAATCTATGATAGATCGACAACAGATTTTTCTTTCTCAATAGTATAATCGCTTTAGGGGAAGCTTAAACTTTTAATGCTTCCCATGACTTTTAGACCATTAGCTCGTGTGGCTTGGTTCTTCTTAATCTCCGAACATTGCCTCTCGTATTTAATACGGACTCCATTTCAGAGTTAATACGTGTGCATCGCTGATTGTGTGATACAGCATGTTTTCTTACAACTTCTGTAGCCATTTCTATTTGTAGGTCACTATGTAAATCGCTATTTCTTATATACCATGGTGCATTTACTATTCCACGAAGGACTTTGTTTTGGAACTTTTGAATGATTTCAGTATTTTTCATTTTCATTTTATTAGTAGTATAATATTTCTTTACAATTTTTTAATTAGTTTTGGTTTCTTAAGAGTTACAGAAAAATAATTCTTTACAACTTTAATAAATTTATAGATATAATAAAAAGTATAATGCCAAATACAATTACGAATTCAAGGGAAAAGCTACTAGGAAAAACCCTTATATGACATACTTAAATAACTAAAAATTGCACATAAACCCAAATCTCGAGAATAATAGAAAAAGCTAGTTTATTAGACTTAGAATTAAGTCATTGTCCGAACACGAACATTTTGTAATAAAGTTTCCTTCAAGTTTTTTTAAAAGGGATTTTATAGGTTGAACATTTGCTTTATCGTGAAGCCTTGCTGTTGAAAAATGCCACGGAAGGTTAAGCATTAACTTCAATATTTTATTTTGTTTTACTTGTAATTTTTTTAGATGGGTCTCAGCACAGTCTTTCCAGACTGGTGCACCATAAGTAAGGATTGGTTGAAAAATTGTTTTAAATATTATTATTTTGTTATGCATACTAAGCCTTGATTTGCGATTAATAAAAGGGTACATATCTACTTTATTTATTGTTTTTGAAATATGTTTTTCGAACGTTAATCTTTTATCAAAAGTGATACCTAAGTATTTACAGTTTTGACACCATTCTATACTTTCAGCGTTTAGTTGAAGCATTGTCTGAGGGAAAAAATTCTGCTTTCTACGGCGAGTGAACCATATTGCCGTGGATTTTGTAGCGTTGGCCTTGATTTTCCATTTTCGAAAAAAGTTTGGAACTCTTATTGAGTCCTGTATTGAGTTAAGAGCATGTTCTGGGTTAATGCTTGATGCAAAAACGGCTGTGTCATCCGCAAACATTGCAATATGAGCGTTAGGATTTATATTTGGGATATCGGACATGTAAAAATTGAATAAAATTGGGCCCAGCATAGATCCCTGCGGAACACCAGACATAATATCATGTGATAATGATCGTGTGTTTCCTATGTAAACACTGTATTTTCTGTTTCTCAGGAAGCTAGAGACTAGTTTGATGAGATAAATAGGAAAATTAAAATAGATAAGCCTATATATAAGTCCATCATGCCAGACAGTGTCGAATGCTTTTTCTATGTCCATATGCTTATCATGAAAACTATTCCTGATGTGGTTTTTAATTCTAAGGATCTGGTGGTTGGTTGAGTAACCCTGTCTGAAACCAAACTGCTCCTTTGGATACACATGTGAGTCTTCAATGTGCAGTAAAAGACGTTGTTTTATAATTTTTTCGAACACTTTACTGAGAGTGCATAGTAAGCTAATAGGCCTATAACTCTGCAGATTTATTTTGATCTTGCCAGGTTTACAGATAGGTATAATTTTAGCTGTTTTCCAATCTTTGGGAAAGTAGCAAAGTCTTAAACAAGAATTGAAAATAACGTCAGAAACTTAATGCCTTTATTAGGTAAGGGTTTAAGTAGTCTATTGTTAGTTCCATCAGGACCAGGAGACTTGTTTGGTTTGAGTTGTTTGACAAGTTCTTTAACAGTTGAGGTGCTAATAAGTAAATGGTCATAAAAATCGGAAGGAGTATTTGCTAATTCACTTAGTTTTTCACTGACTATATTTTCAGTTGGGATATCACTGAGATGAGCTGATGTTGTGTGGTTTTGGCTAAAAGTTGCAGCTAGCAGATTTGCCTTTTCCACTTGCGTAACATATGATTCGTCATTGGATTGAAGAGGAGGAACGTTTGATCCCCTTTTTTTTTTTTAATAATTTTTGTTATTTTCCAGAATGGTCTGGAGCCCTTATCAAAACTAGAAAGTAGAGTGTTCCATTTACGATTTCTAAATTTAGATGTTTGATCTTTGATTTGTTGATTCAATATTACAACATTATTTTTAAAAATGTCAAGCCTATAGCGAATCCACTTTCTTCTTTCTGAGTTACGCGTTCGAATCAGCTGCAATATTGGTTCAGGAAGTGAAGTTGTATTCGTGTTTGGGACACGAGTTTTTGGTATGGCAATATTAGCCGCAGAGTTTATTGTACACATGAAAGAGTTTAAATAAGTATCAATAGTTTCCACAGATGTGACATTATTCAAAGTTACCTCATCTGGATTCAGGTTTTCAGATATAAAGGAGGAATATCTGTTCCAGTTTGCAGAGGAGAATTTAAACTGACCATTAAACTGGTTGATATTGACAGTTTGGTTAAGCGTAATGGAGACTGGTAATTGACTTGAACTTAGCGCATTTATTGTAATAGGTTGTGAGAAGCGGCTAGTATTGTTAGTAATAAAAAAATCAAGAGTCGAAGGACTTGTATTGGGAGAGCTAGGTATAAATGTTGGTTCTAGAGGATGTAATAGTGAAAGTGATCTGTACACAGCAACAGTGTCATGCAGAATGTTTCCCCAGCAGTTAGCTCTCAGGCATCCCCACGACCTATGTCTAGAATTCAAGTCTCCACTTGTTGCTTGTCCTAAAAATTTTTTGAATATCCTTTTTAAACTTAGTTTTCTTCTCAGCACAACTATTTCCACCCGGAAAATAGACGGAAAAGATACTTAATTTAGAAGAATCCTGTAGAAAAATTTCCACACCAATTGCTTCAATTATTTCCAGCCTAGCAGGAGGTAAAACAGAATGTTTAATTGCCTTATTAATTAATATGTCAACTCCACCTGCTCTTGTATTCTGCCGATCAAGCCTACTTGGACTTTGTTTTGTCATAATTGGATTCCATAGGTCGGAACAGGTACGAGTATGTACTTATTTATAAAGCATTATTTTATTTTCGACAGATAAGTCAGAATTTCTACCGAGTAACCAGTACATTTTTTTATACTTCAAGTTGAGCTCTTCCCTTTTCTTTTTGATCCTAAGGTATTTGGCCGTATTGGCGTAAGGTGCAGCTTGATTGTTGATGAATATTTTTACGTAGCTTAATTTTTTATTTTTAAAGTTTATGTGTGCAGATTTAGCTTCATTGAGCTTGATACGCCATTTTTTGGTCCAATCACTAACGGTGCCGACGGCATTTTGCGATTTCTCAGCAGCCTTGACGACGCACTTACTGGATGCCAAAATTGCAGTATCATCTGCAAAAGTAGCCATAATGGTGTTGTTATCCACTGGAATATCCCTTGTATATAGCAAATACAGGGTAGGTCCTAGGACACTTCCTTGTGGAACACCGGCTTGTATTTTACTTAGCTTTGAATATTCTTGATCATACCGTACTCTGAAGAGCCGGTTTGAGATATAAGATTTTAGTATTTCGTTGTACTGCCTGGGTAGGTCCCTTTGCAGTTTGTACTCTAGCCCCTCATGCCATACCTTGTCGAATGCTTGAGCAACATGTAAAAATATAGCCGAACACACTCGTTTTTCTTCTAATGCTTTTTCAACAGCATCCGTTATTCTATGAACTTGGTCTATCGAGGAATGTTTATTTCTTAATCCAAACTGATGATTTGGGAAAAGATTTCTTTCTTCTATGACTTTGCTTAGTCTTTTCAGTAGCAATTTTTCAAAGACTTGCCATTATTGGTATAAGCGACATTAGTCTGTAAGACGTCACTTCTGTTGGTGGCTTACCTTGCTTTGGTATAACAATTACTTCAGCAATTTCCCAATGATGTGGGACATATTGGGTCTTAAGCATGCATATATTATGAATTGGAGTTTTATGAAGGCTTTGGATGGCATTTCTTTCATAACCTGAGCAGTTATAAGATCGTACCCAGGTGATTTTTTGGTCGACAGTTGATTTCCACACATACTTTCTTTTATTTCTTTGAGTGTGACAATTGGTATGTCAACTTCATCTACTTTATCAATAAACTGTAAGCTGTTTTCAGATGTGTTTGCTGGGAATGGCTTAAAAACATTCGCAAGATGTTCTGCAAACAGGTTAACTTTTTCTTTCAGATTTCTGATCCAATTCCCGTCTTGAGATTTCATTGGCGGGTTTTGTAACTGCGGTCTTTTCAGGCGCTTAACTACTTTCCAGAGCGAATAATCGGTTGAAGCATCAGTCGTTAAATTTTTTAAGAATCTACTTAATGAATCGTTTTTGAATTCGTAGATTTGTTTTTTCAGTTCGTTGCTTAGACGGTTAAACGCTATTTTGTCGTCTGGAAATCTAGTATTTTGTCATTTTCTTCGAGATCTTCTCTTCTCCAATATCAACTCTCTTATCTCGACAGGGTATTTTGTTTCAGTTTGCCTCCTACTCGAGTAAGTTGGTGTACTTTCTTCTGCAGATTGTTGAACATCGGCAATGAATTGTTCTACTTCAAGGTCGCTTTGCTCTTTTGTTTCCAAAGGGGATCTGAGATTTATATAGCTTTCAAGCTTTTCTCTGAATTCACTCCAGTTTGTTTTATTATTTACAAGCTTAGGATTACTTTTGTCCCATATCTCTGATTCATTAAGTGATAAAATCACCGGTGTATGATCTGATGATAAGTCATAATTACCTTTGACTCTTATATGTTTTCGTTTGATGCCTTTAACTATGAAAAAGTCAACAAGGTCTGGTATTTTACTAGTATCCGATGGCCAGTAAGTTGGTGATCTGGAAGAATAAAACTCGCAATTGTATTTGAGGCATGCTTTGTAAAGCCTTCTGCTTTTTGTTGTTATAAGTCTGGATCCCCAATGGGTGTGCTTAGCATTGAAGTCACCGCGAACAAGGAAGTTATGTCCTAGTAGATTTAGCAATTCTGTATAATCATCTTCAGTCGGGGAACGCCTTGGTGGGCAGTGTATTGACGCCAACTTGAAGTCTTTCTTTTTCATACCAATACTAATTATTGTTACTTGCATATTCTCGTTTGCAGACATAGCTTCTTCGTGGTGTTTTAAGCTCTTTTTATCAGGATTGCCGATCCACCTCTAGCCTTATCAGCTGGATGAGGAGCGTGGTAGCAAATATAGTTTGATATTAAATCATCAAGAACCAGTCCACTTGAGAAATGAGTTTCGGACACCAGACAAATATCTATGTGTTCGATGTCTAAGAAGATTTTTAATTCTGATAAATGGTGTAAAAGACCGTTTGCATTCCATGTTCCAATTTTTAGTGTTCTGTCCATCATCCATCATTGTTTTTTAAGAGCGACTTCTTCACTTAGCCGTTTGATGTTCAAATCCTGATTGTCAATTCTTTTAAGAATAAATTCAAGAATTTCTTTAATGGAAGTTTCTTCATTCCGCACGTTTTTAACAATCTGTGAATAGGATTTATTTTCGTCGCTTTTGCTTTTAACAACTTCCTTCGGAAGTTCTTTCTTACCTTTATCTTCAGCTTCAGGAGTTCTTTTTGTGTTTGCTGAATTGCTAGGCTTTATTTCACCGGATGTCATTTTGCTTTTGGATTTTTGAAATCTTTTAGCAACTAGACAGCCTCTATAGCTTGCAGGGTGATTACCTTGACAGTTTACACATTTTGCTTTCTGTTCTTTGCTTGATGGACAGTTTTTAGTTGCGGGTTTTCCTTCACACTTAACACAAGCAAACTCGCGGTTGCAATATTTTTGGGTGTGGCCAAATGCTTGGCATCGTTTACATTGCGGAACAATTTTTGATTTTCGCAGTGGTTCAATTTTGACTTTTATGTCCAAGATTGATCGAATACTATAGACATTTTCAAGACTTTGTTTGCTGTCGAAAAATAGCGTGAATAAAGTACTAACATGAAGTCAAAATATTCAAAAGATAGGTCTTTTTCAGCATTTGACTACAATATAAAAAAAACGCATTCTTTTACAGCTCTGTGTCAGTTTACACACTTATCATTTCCAGCGTTGACTTAGTGCCTCTTAAGCAAATTTATCTCTCACTATTATAGCATATTTTAATTGATAAATTCTAGGCTTTTTTTATAAAACAAAATATCAATAAACTTATTGTTATAAATTTTCATGCATGATACAATAACAACAACTATATAACAACTTTCTGTTTTATCAGAAGCCGAGTTTTGACAAAAAAAAATTTGCAATCCCATTGAAATTTGTTAACTGAACATTTACACGTACATATGCATTCCAAGATATTTTCGGGGAACTAAATTTAGTTTAGTTTATTTGTCAATCAGAGTAAGTCTTATAGACCAGAATATAAAAAAATTGAATAAATTATTTAAATTACAATTATACAATGAATAAGAGTTTATAAAAGCAAGGAATTGCGAATTTCTTATTAAAGATTAGCTAATATAAAAAATGTTTATTTTTGAAAGCATCTCTTCAACAATTTTCAAAAAATCTATTAAATTGCAAACTCAGTTTGCCTCTTTGATGCACCTTGTTAATGGTGAGGGGATGCCTTATTAATTTAAATGAAATGAACACTTTATACGAAAACTAAGAATGTCACGAACAAACATAATCGAGATATATTTTCTTCTTATGATGAGAGATTGCATTCCCATTAATAAGCACCTAGTATTATAACACGGGATTCCACTATTCCAACTGAGTTTAAACACAGCGAACCTATAGTAAATCGCTTTTAAACTCTTTCTATTCTATCAGACGCATTATAATAAATAGAATTCCAAACAATGGAACAATACTCTCAAACGGATCGAAATAATGCAAAGTATAGTGCTTATAGAGTATAGATCTCAGAGAGCTCCCGAGCGTTTCTTTTAATAAAGCCTAGCATCGAATTGCTTTTGCTAATAATCCATATGAGGTATAAAGGTTAGTTTTTCATCAAGAATTCGGCCTTAATTACTTTTTTTGATGAGGTCTTTCCAGGATTATATTCTTCAAATTATAATTGTAATCAAAAAAGACTTTTTTCCTAAAACACTTCACTATCTGAACACGTCCAGTTAAATAAGATTCAATCCATTTTAGTAAATTAGAATGGAAACCAAGGCAAGCGAGCTTATGAACTAGAATTGTGTGTTTCACTCTGTCAAATGCTTTGGCAAAATCAGTGAAAATTATATCTGTTTGCGAGTTGTTTTCGAAATTCGAGATAACAGAGTTGACAAAGATAACCAGATTAGTAGCCGTAGATCTGCCAGGCATAAAACCATGTTGAAAGACTGATATGTGCTCTCGGACAACAAAAATGGTTTTTTCAAAAAATTTTGGAATTGTTGAGATTTTGCAAATGGGCTTATAATTGGAAACAATTTGTCTAGAACCTGCCATAAATATAGGTGTAATGAACGAAACTTTCCATTCGCTCAGAAAAAAACCATTCTCCAATGATCGATTCAATAAAATCGAAAGAGGTTAGGCAATAGAATTTGCTGTATTTTTAAGAAACTGGGATGAGAATCCATCCGGCCTAGCTGGTTTTGAAGTATCGATTTGCTTTAAAGCATTTCAGAATTTACTTATATCACTGAATTAGCAGAATTGCTTTTTCTAATCTAGTGAAACCAGTAGGTGAGCTTAGTGAGTAATCACATTTCACAAAGTGAAAAAGCTAAATCTCGGCACTCCAGGTGACTGAATACTGGCCGTCGTGTCGCGTCTATTTCTAAATTTCACGCCGCTAAATTAGGTTAAAAAATTTAATAGGTCTATATCCCTTTCGGGACACATGTGTACCAGTCAGTGGCGGATCCAGGATTTGGACATGGGGGGAGTCTATTACTCAAAACTTTATTTATATTTACGAGGCTTAGCAGATTCAATCAGAAATTATTTCCATGATGTTGGCGTCGATTGCTCATATATGTATGGCCAAAGGATTCGACGGAGCTCCAGCAATGAGTGTCCAATTTATTGGTGCACTGGCTCATCTGAGATCGTATTTCCCCCTGGCAATTTATGTACATTGCGCTGCACATAGCTTTAGTTTGGCAGTCAATGCAGCATGCGAAGTGTCAGGAATTAAAAATGCATCTTTTGACAGCGATTTCGATGGTTGAATCCCAAATCGCCTGTCACATTATGGAATCAGTTAATTCGATTGTTTTGCCTTTGAGTCGGGAATTGCAATCTAAAAACCAAGATCTGGGTGTGGCTACTAAGCTGGCAGATGACGCTTTGAATGGTTTTACGTACAAACGCGAAAACGCAGATTCTACTTTCCACGTTATTTATGAGCATGTTGTTAGACTTTGTTTTGAATACGAAATCACAATGAAATTGCCACGCGCGCCGGCCGCCAGCCGCTCCTGCCGTTGCTATCAACAAAAAAAATCGTTGTAACGTTCAAGCACAAAGTATTGAAGACTACTACAGAATTTCTTTCTACATTCCGTTTCTTGATACGTTCATTTCTCAACTCAAAAGTCAGTTCTAGGAACACAAATCCATTTTCCAAAGTTACGGGCAACTGTTTCTTAAACAAGAATTTAACGAAAAGAAATGCGCTGACCTCTACACATTTTACGAAGATATATCGGATTGTTCGAAAGAAAATTTTCTGTCAGAAGTCAAGATATGGAGACAACGAATCCACAGCCAGAACATCTAAAATGCGCTTGATGCTTTACTGGTTAGTATCTTTCGATCAAAAATTTACATGTAAAAAAGTTTATATGTGACGCGATCCGAGAAAAGGCACCTTTTAGGCAAAAGTGAAAGCTTAACGCTCTGAAAGGCGCTGATGTACCATTCAAGCTCATGTAAAAAATCGTTTCTCTGCATTTATATTTTGTGAAATAATAGCGATGTTACAATTTCTGATTGCGCTTCATGAATATTCAGTAAGAGAACTTGTGTAATCAATCATGATCCAACAACCGATTTTTTGCCTAGTAAGTCCCTTTTATTGGATTGAGTCACATATGCAAACATCAATCTGACGATATTTTTCAGGTTATCAATAGCAAGTCGTTCAAGAATGTCGATTATATTTTTAAAATCAATAAAGTTCTTGAATTTTTAAAATAATATTACTTCTCCTTTACCTTTTTGTCTTTGTCATGCTACATTTTCCGTCCCGTAACGAAATTTGAACATTAGGAGCCGATAAATGTTACAAAAAACATCTTTTATTTTCCGGACCCGAAAACCCCCCCGTGGATACGCCTATGGTACTAGCAAAAGTTCTAATATTCCTTAAATTTGATATGATTTTGACCACTATGTACTAGTCCAATTGTTCGTAGTGTTGTACTGACGCCCATCAATAATTTCAAATCTTATTTTTTTCATTGATACTATTTTCAACCCCATAATTTATTCCAATATGCAAAACTTCTGCAATCTTGCCATTTGAATTGCGTCCCGAAGTGGTTATCAATATGGTTTAAAAGTGTTATTTTTCGTACTTACCATTTAACGTAATAAATTCAATTGAATTGAACTGAGTCAAACAAATTCTCATAATACGGCAGATCTCGGAAATCTGTTTATCGATTTCAAGGCCGTGTATGACAGTATTTACATGTCATGTCAACATCCCTGCAAATCTCGTGCGACTATGCGGGGTGACTTTGGAGAGTTCACGCTGCTCCGCCCACCCTTCAAAGTTGTTAAAGAACTCACCGAGAACTTTGTTGACTTTACTTGACAAACTGTCAAGCCATTTTTTTAATATCATACATGAAAAGATTGTTCAAAATTCAAATGCCAACACTAGAGGAATAATCCTTGTACAATTAGATACTCGCTTACGCAGACGATATTGACGTAATGGGAAGTAGCTAACTTGATGTGAAAGTTGCGAGCATTTAAACAGAAGCGGCAAAGGAAGGTTAAATGTTTAATGAGTTTGAAGCGAAGTTTATGTTGCTGTCAAACAAGGTTAGAGACATTGACGAATTGGACAAAACGTCACAATAGACAGACATAACTTCGAGGTAGTACAAGGACTACGTCTACCTAATGATCCGCTATAGATACGAAAAATAAAATCAGTGCGGAGATCAAACGGAGCGTAGCTCTTGCCCAACAAATAAAACCCTCTCCGAAAGAACCAAGGTAACCCATTATAAGACCTTGAATACCAACGTCCAAAAAATCTTTGTTTCTGTATGTGGTAGAGAAGAAGATTCAACAACGAACAGTATCAACTTTACCGTGACATGGGCATACCCTAGAAGAATATGGATCGCTACCGCTAGACTACGAGGGCTGGGACATGTAGAGCAGATGGAAACCAATACTCCGGCTCGACAGGTTTCTGACAGCACATTGCATGGTAATGGAAGAAGGGGAAAACCTCGTTTTAGGTGGCGCAGTCAAGTGGAAAATGCTCTCTTCTCCTGTAATAGCTTACCAAATATTCGTAGAAAAGCGAGAACACGCTGCCTCGATAAGGGGTCTTGGTTTCCAGCTCTCACCATGTCTGTGCCAAGTTTCTGTAACCTGATTCGGGAAAATCCAGGACATTCACATTATCGTATTATCTCGCTATGTTGTTTATTGCTATGTTAATTAACTCATGGATCTATAAATACTCGATATGATAGCACCACTATTCACGACTCAACTGTCATTACTCATTACCCGATTATTATTTATATATATGTATACTCAGAGAAGCTTACTTCACTGAATTGTTAACTTGCGAAGATTAGAAATGCATTGAACTGGAATTCGTTACAGATCAATTACACAACATTTCACCAACACGTCGGATATTCATATCAAACGTTGTAATACTTTTTAAAAATGTCTACAATCAAAAAACAAGTTGGGACGTGAAATCGTTGATTTAATGCTTCAGCAATTGAGCAATTACCTCCTTCAATTACAGACCCAGATACCATCTCATCTTCAAACAGGACTACCAAAAACTGATGTAATTGGCATTTCTCATCCTTCCTTGTGTGTTTATTTAGCTTATACTCCCAACATATCCCTTCAACTTTATATGCAGGTGAATTCCTTATACATAAATGGAGAAACTTTTTCAATCATTCATTGCTCATTTGTTGCTGTGATTGTGCTATTTGTATGTGCATCGAAAAACACCATTTTGCACCGAGAGAACGAGGATAAAACAAATGATGGTTCGGTTAATAGAAAATCCATTTCGAACGGGATATGCATGCACTTTGTTGTGCGACTGCGAGTGATGTGTGACAAACAATTCGTATCCAATTTTAACGTTACAAATATACACACACGTGCATACACAGTATTTGATTCGATTGGGATTTGGGAATAGGCATATACAGCATCTCATCTGTTATCTGTATAAAGGAAAGGTTGGTATGCATCCTCAGCTATAGGAGGATGCAAACTATAATTGCCCCTCACTGTAAACGATATGTTTTTCAAGTGGTTGCAGGAACAAAATGGGAAAGATAGTGCCTTCTGCCTACTGAGAAGTGAAAAGCTTGAAATGCCTTTTAATTGGCATGTAATTTGAGATTATTGGTAAAAGCATGTCGGAAAATGGAAACTGTAGGCAAGGATAAGTCTTTGATGCAGTTTGTTATGATTAAGAGGCAGAAAGTAGGTTTTAACATTCAGAATTCATTAATAAAGATTTGTTGGTAAATCGATATTTGAAAGCTTTTGATGTGGAGTGTAGAGGCAGGGTATTCAAATACCAATTCCTTTTTTTTTTTTGGTTTTCTAGTAGCATATAGGTGAATGACTTTCGGAGGAGTAGGAATTAAAGACTTGTTATACAGGGTCTCTCATTGAGCGCTTACTACCTTATAATTAAAAAAATTTGTGAGAAATATGAGTATCATCAAAACGTTTCATTAGCTTGAAAGATCTTGATGTTATCATGAGTCGATCATTACATCGTTTGATGTTCACCACTGCTTCTCTGGGTGAAGCGCATTCTAAATTTACTCAATTTTCCATGACTTTGGCGCATACACCGGACTGAATTTGACCGATGGCATGGGTTTCGTTCGCTTGGAAGGATTGCTGTGGCTTGTGCCTTATTCGCATTCTCGGTAACTTTCAGCCCCTGGGTCAGTTGCATTTTGTACGGTTGCAGACCCGACGCAAAATTCGCCAAGCTGTGGTGTGCGAATGGCGGACTTCTTGCGAGCGATACGAAATCGGCTGCCTCGGATTGTCTAGCACACTTTCGTGGACAGTGGCGATGTTTTCGGCAGTTTCGTTCACGTGTGAGTGTTGGTCGATGGTATATTGAATAAGTGGACTCAAATTTATCCACCACATTGCGAATAGTTTTCTGGGTGGACGATGATGGAAACCGTAAAATGGGCGAAGCGCGCAGTAACATTAACACCAAATCAAAAAAGGCTTTGAATCAAAGGAAAAAGGCAGCATATAGGGTCCGTTAGCCATATTTTTGTTAAAACAAAAGCAAAGCGACTTTAAACATTAAACAAAAACTCAGTACACTTAAATACGTTTTGTCTTTGAATTTCCTAGTGGAATAAAAAAAAGAAGCACTCCGGGAGCGCCGACAGAAGTGAAAACAGAATTTAATTTTTAGTAAATATTTTAATTAACAGGAAAATCTTTTAATTGAAATGTTTTTTTCTTATTGCTTATTATAAAAATAGACAAATAATGTCAACATTTTACTTAATGTTATATAATATACCTGTGTGAACTTGGCACCCGAGTTTCGAAAAAATTACTTTTTTTTTTGTTTCTGGTAGGTTTTGGATTGTAGTAGATTGTAGTGAAAAAATTTTTGTTTATAGTAAAGTAGAAGTCAGAAAAAATTTCGGTCAAAAAAAACTTCAGCACCCCAAATGCGAAAATTAAAAATTTTTTAATTGAATTTGGAAGAAAAGCGTTTGTAGAGGTTTGTAGTGATTTTTTTTTTTTTTTTTTGTAGTAGAAGAAATATTTTTTTTTTTGTTAAAAAAAAATTTTTTTTTCCCCATACCAATTTTTTTTGTTGCTGGCTATTGGACTACTACAAACAATGTAAACCCCTTAAAATCACTTAAATATGTTCCTAGAGGTTTGTAGTACAAATATTTTCGTTTGTAGTAGAACCCAAAAATAGTTACAGCTCATTAATTAGACCATATCATTCATATGCAACTTTTTTCAAAATGTTCACTCTTTCGCTGGCTATTCGACTACTACAAACGATTAAACCACTTAAAATCACTTAAATATGTTCCTAGAGGTTTGTAGTACAAACATTTTCGTTTGTAGTAGAACCCAAAAATAGTTACAGCTCATTAATTAGATCATATCATTCATATGCAACTTTTTTCAAAATGTTCACTCTTTCGCTGGCTATTCGACTACTACAAACGATTAAACCACTTAAAATCACTTAAATATGTTCCTAGAGGTTTGTAGTACAAACATTTTCGTTTGTAGTAGAACCAAAAAATAGTTACAGCTCATTAATTAGACCATGAAATGAAATTTATGAGTTTTCATACACAATTTCATCGTATTCCAATACTGAAATGATAGGTCTATGGTAACTAAAATAGGAAACAAACAATTTTGACTCGAATCTATTTAAATATATTGCAAGGACTGCATCAATTGTCGATTTACATATATTAGTACGGTCATTCGTCATTGTTAAATAATATTTTCTTTTAAAAATTGAAAAAGTGGCAAATTTGTAACATCGGCGAAGTTGATATTAAAATCACCACTCAAAATCATTGACAAATCATCAAATCTCTCCCCAATTTGATCGTGAAGGAATGCAGAAGCGTCTTCATAATTAATAAATAAATTTTTATATAAAAACTGTCGTATTACACTTAAGGACGGTGAAATATAAACGCCAACTATTGTAACTTGCTGCCCATTTTCAGAGTGGCAACGACAAACACACAGATCGCCGATATCAAAAACAGTACTAAGACAAACAAGTGTACCTCGTACGCAAATCCATATGATTTGCGCAAAATATGGCAGTTGTATCAGACAACCTTTTATAGATAGTTACTCCTGCAGCTGGATGATCGTGTCTACTGAAACTTGCAACTAAATTGATATCAGGAATATCATATATTTCTTCGTCACCCATGTGAGTTTCTGTTAAAATTTTTTTTAACGATAGTGTCTATAGATCTTGTAACTGCGCTCGTTAACTTTGACAAGTTTAGTTAGTTTAGTTTTTAAATGATATTTATTTCATGAAATTCACAATACTTTTGTTTAGCTTTCATTATATGACATGGCCTGCGCCGTCTGTCAGTCGGCAAATAATACTTAAATAAATGTGTTATTACAATGTGTTCTTTTTTTTTCTTTCTCTTTTTATATATATATTTTGTCTATTGTATTAGAAAAGTTCAGTGAGGATTCGCGTTCTGTAGCTCAGTGCTATTTTCAAGTATCTGTGCAAATTCTCCCATTCAGTTTCTCCATTTAGGATATCAATAATTTCAGCCGCAGTAAGGTAGTTCTTTCCGAATAAGCTTCACCTAGGTTCTACAAGCATAGGACATCTGCCTACAAAATGAAACACATTCTCTATTTCTCTAAGGTTACACATATCGCAGATTTCTTGTAAATCGCTCCTGTGAGGTATATGATTCAGAGGGAGTAACTCTCCCCGTGTTTTTAAAACAAGTGACATGAGATCGGTTGAAAACTCCGCCCTGAAGTAGTTTTTAGCTCCTAAATTATAGTCAAGCTGAGCATAAATATTTCTGTGAAATGAGCTTCTGACTTTCCAAATGAAATCTTCCCGTTTTTTCTTATCTACAAAGCTGATTAAATTGTAGAGTTGGCTTTTCCACGTGTTAATCGAGTCATGATCAAGATCGAGTGATAGTCCACAGTACTGGGCTAAATTATTCGAGGACTCAAACCAAGAAATTCTCTTCCTGATCACCAGCCTTGTTATCTGCTTAGGCAATCGTCTATCTTATCTTCCATTTCAACCTGCATTTTAAGTGTTGAGATAAACATCGGAGAAAGACCTGTTTCCAGCAAAAGGATGTGGCTAGCTGTACTGCTGGGTAGTTTCAATGTGCGCTTCAAAAAGTATCTAAGAATTTGCTCCACTTCTTCGAATTCTTTGTGTCCCCAAACTTGTGCAGCGTAGAACATTATAGCTCTGGCCGTTGTTTTGAAAATTTGGTATTTTGCTTCATACTGAACATCTCTGCTGTGCATCACACTTCTCCAGGTCGCATTTAGTGAAGCTTTTGCCTTAGATAGTTTATCTGTCATGCGGTTCTTAAGGTTTAGATTTCTAGAAATCCGCATACCAAGATAGTTGTATTCACTTACGATTTCAATGTTGTGCTCTCCAAACTTCCATTTTTCACTGCGACAATTCCGCCCTAATCCGTTTCGAAAAATCATAACTTTTGATTTGTCGAGGTTCACCTGGAGTCTCCATTTGTTGCAATAAACGAATGATCGATTTATCATAAGTTGGAGACTTTCGGTTGACTCAGCAATATACCATTTTTCTGCTCTGCTGGAAAGCGAAAATTCAAGAAATCTAATAATTATTTTATCTGATTTTAACATAAATATTCTTGATTTGAATGAATTTAATTCTAATTATTTATCTCTTCTGGCTTCACATGGACTTTTTTCTTTTATTAATGAACCGACTAGAGAAGTGTCAGGCAGTTGTTTAGACCACATTTATGGTCGCTTTTCTAACATGTTCAAATATGAAATTGAATCTCTTGTGTTAGATCTTTTGACAACTGATCATTCTCTGACAGGTTTACTTGTAAAATGCACTCATAAAATCAAAAGCAATGCACAAGTTTTGTGTTCTTCTAATTTGGAATGTAAGCGTAATATTGATTTTTGCAAATTAAACGATACTCTTTTATATGAGTTCTGGGAAAATGTATACTCATGTCAAGATGCATCAACTTCCTACATGTTATTTATTCAATGTTTGAACCTTCATATTTTCAACTCATTAAACTTAGTTCATCCAAAAAAGATATGCCATAAATTAAAACCGTGGATTAGTAACCATTTAGTAAACAAAATCAAATGCAAAAACATGTTAAAACTTAAAAGCTATAAGTACCCTAATAATACTGTTCTTAAATGAAGACTTAAAAAAATTAGTACTGAATTGAAAACCGAAACCGAAACCAATTTAACTCCGCCAAAGGTGACTTAAGAAAGGAATGGAAAATAGTAAATAGCCTGTTAAACAAATCCAAGTTATCAAAAGCTCCCGAGCAAATCAAAATTGAGGGTTGTATTATCACCGACAAATCGTTGATTGCAAATAAGCTTTTAATGAATATTTTATTAACGTCGCTGGTAGATTTCATCACTACTGTGAACGTTTTTCTGCAACTATTGAAACAATTCAAGGCCATAGTTTTGTTTTCGAACCAATTTCATCTTTCGAAAATGTGAAAGCTTTAAACGGCAAAAATTTGTTTTCTTCGGGAGCTGGTAAAAAAATATCTAATTTTGTTGCAAAAAAAATTGCGTGTTTAATTTCTGATGTTTTGGCTACTATTTTTATCCATTGCGTTTTTGCAGGAGTATTTCCCGAATCGCTTAAATGTGCTATTGTTCTACCTTTGTTTAAAAAAGGTTCTGCAGATGATATGTGTAATTGTAGGCCTATTTCTCTTCTATCGGTTTTTAATAAGGTTTTTGAAAAAGTTGTCAAAAATAGGATGTTAAAATTTTTAGTTCGAACTAAGTTCTTTAACCCTGTTCAATTTGGGTTTCTTAGTGGAAAATCCACTGAAGATGCATTGCTCCAATTCTGTGATCAAATTATGTTCAATCTAGACAGTAAAAAAAAGGCATATTATTTGTCGATATTACAAAGGCTTTCGATATGGTCAATCACAAAATTTTATTAAGAAAGCTTTATAGTGCTGGCTTCCGCGGATTCATGTTTGACTGGTTAAACCTATTTAAAGAACAGGAGCCAAAGTGTGAAAGTGTTTGCAGTTGAGAGTAATATTGGGTACCTTAATATTGGGATCGTTTTTGGGACCAAAACTGTTTCTGGTGTACATAAACTCACTATATTCTCTTAACTTTAGAGGTAAGCCTACTGCGTTCGCAGATGATATTGCTTTATTTCATGGTGCTAATTTGGCATTTTTCATTTGAGATTGCAATATGGAATTGTTTGTTGGGGTCATACACTCAAACAAAATAAGGCCATTGTTAATTTTGCAAAAACAGGTCGTAAGAAAAATATGTAGAATGTCAAGAAGACATCCAAGTTTCTCCCTTTTCCAAGAGCAAAAAATTCTTCCTGTTAGACACTTGTACTGTTTTAAAGTGCTAAAGACGTTCTTCATGAAATCGGGAAAACGTAACTTTCGTTTGATATCTAACTATAATTTACGTGGAAACTCTGCTCATTTGTTAACTTTACCATTGTTCCGCACAACATCATTTCGAAATTTTTACTCAATTTCCTCGATTTGTTTTTTCAATAAACTTCCTTATTCAATAAGAGCAATTACTACTCCTGGTTTGTTCATTCGAAGATTAAAAATCTGGCTCCTTAACTTAAATTATGTGGATCTTGATTCTTTTGTTTCTGATATTCTGGCTTAAATATTTACTTTTTTTGCTTTGTAATACTCTTATAATCAACTTATAATTTTGCCTTCTATTCTTTTTTTTTTGATAGTTATATCTAACCAATTTCAACACATTGCATTTAAAATTTAAATAGAATGTATATTTTAAGTGACACCCGAGACCCCACACATATGAAATTTATTGATTGTTTTGTATTTTTTTTTTAAAGTGGCATTCAAATCTTTTTGATCTCTCGATCAAAAACAGAATGTCTCATTTTTTCTTATAAATGAATTATGATAATTTTGCATTTTATTTTATTTTTTTTCTCTATCAAATAACCTAAAATTGTAATGAATTTATTAGAAACTAGCTGAGCCACCGGGCGGTGCTCGGGTCTGTAGTTTTAAGGTTCCCGTTCTCATTTTTCCGCTTGAATGGGAACTTGGGGATGAAAAATAATCGTTTTTACTTTGGGATTATGATGCATCCCAATGACGAAAGAATTTTTGAAATCTGTCCAGTAGTTTCTAGGCTCCCGTTCCCAGCCCCGTTCCTGTGGGAATCTTCCGTTACCTTGGAAATATGTGAAATATAACTCTACGTCATCGAGGGATAGTGTAACATCATAGAGTTGAAATAATTTTCGAAATCGATCAAGTAACTTTAAGGTTCCCGTTCTCATTCCCGTTTCTGTTCCAGTGGGATTATAGGGATGAAATATAATCTAAATTACTAATTGAGGGGGATAATCTAGCAATCCTAGTGCAGGAAGGGGAAGGGTTATAGAAATCTGTATAGTAGTTTCTAAGTTTCCTTTTCCAAACCCGTTCCTGTCGGAATATCCGCGCAATTTTTTAAATTCCGTTCCTGTGGTAATATGGGGAACAAACCTTGACAGGAACCATTTATAAGTCATTGTGACTGAGGAATAATGTAACATCCTAGAGTTGAAAGAATTTTTGAAATGAATTGTTAAGCTTTCGGTTCTCGTTCCCGTTTCTGTTCCCGTGGGATTATAGGGATAAAATATAGCCTAGGTTACTCATGGAGGGGGATTATGTAGCACTCCTAATGCCGAAAGAATTTTAGAAATCTGTTCAGTAGTTCCCAACCCCGTTCCTGTGGGAATAAGGGGAACAAACCTAGACAGGAACCACTCATAAGTCCATGTCACTGAGGGATAATGTAACATCCTAGAGTTGAAAGAATTTTGGAAATCGGTCAAGTAACTTTAAGGTTTCGGTTCTCGTTCTCGTTTCTGTTCTTGTGGGATTATAGGGATGAAATATAATCTAAATTACTTATGGAGAGGGATAATGTACCACCCCTAATGCTGGAATCGTTTTAGAAACCTGTCTTGTAGTTTCTAAGTTTCCGTTCCCAAACCCGTTCCTGTGGGAATATCAATTTTTAAATTTTTTATGTCATAAGAACCTCCTCCTGACAATAACAAACAAAACAAAAAAAGAATTGGCCAAATTGGTCCAGGCGTTGTTGAGTTATGCGCTTACCAACACATTTTGCGATTCATTTTTATATATAAGATAAAATTATATCTATCTATCTATCTATCTATATTATTCACAGTCAGTTTTATCCTTGTTGCTTTCGCTCTCCGAAATGAAATATAAGAAACTTTCATTTATTTGAAAAATTCCATAATTTGCTTATATACTGGGACTTGAACTCGAGTCTTTCCACACGCTAGTCAATGCTTACATTACATTAGTAATCAAATTTTTGTTCTAATAACTTACTGTTTGAAATGTTACTTGATGTAGTTGGACCGTGTTCAGTATAGGCCCCTATAAATACTTACATATACGTAAGCAATGACGCTACTACTCTGATTTTATTACGCTTCTCCTTTGATTTTAGCAGTTTTCGCATTTGATTTTCTGTTAAAAGCTTTTCTCTTTCGAAGTAAATATTTTTACTTTAATTTTAGTACTTTTCGCGTTTTGATTTCTAACAAAAGCTTTTCGTATATGAAGTAACTGTTTTCGCTTTGATTTGAGTGCAAAACACGTTTGATTTTTTCAAATGTTCAAGACTTTTGTTTTTTAGTGATGTGATATGTAAATATCACACGAACTTTTTCTTTTAGTGAACTTATTTGACAGATGTAGCTTCAACAACATAGTTTTTAGAAGACCCTACAGTGTGTCTGCTACGTGGGAGCTTGAGATTGAAATTCAACAAACACCCAATTAATTTTACTTGTATCGATCGCCTTTTTCTAAGAATTGGCAAGACCTACAAGATTAGTTGCAGTGCAGTGGAAACCGCTTTCTTTCTCACACAGCCCTTCGGATTAAACACATAACAGGTGTCTGAAATTTGTTGGGTCCTGAGACTCACAGATCTATGTTGTGCTGTAAAAATTGACAAATCCTTCGAAAATTCATTGCCATGTACTTTCTCAATCGAAATCAGCAGAAAATTATAGACAAATACCAGCAGTGAAACGTTTCAAAGTGCCCTAATAGAAATATTCAGAGATTCTGCAAAAAATATTAACCTAAAAGCACCAGGAGTTTTCTTGGATTAAAGTGGCATCGAAAGCTGTTAGCAACGAAAGAAGTTAGCTCCCCCTGGTCTGTTTTCTTCTTCTTCTTTAGCTGATTTGAACAAAACTAAAAAAAAAAAACTAAAACAAAAACAAAAAAAAAACACGGTCGAACAAAGTCATTTGCCAACTTTCATCCTTACTTCCCCCTTTATAATACTTTACAAGTTACAACTCAATCAAGCTAACAATTTCCAAAACAAACATATCATATGCAATCTGCTTGGCAAATAAATTGCTCATACCTTCACACAAAAGAAGCCAAAAGAAAGAAAGAAAGAAAAGCACTCCATCCTTGTCTCCCCACGTAAAGAAGTATTTTCCCTGTGGTAAATTAAAACCAAATACGAACAACATGAATTTTAAATCCAATTTCCATCATTTTTTGCGTTGCTTGTAATTTTTACCTTCAAATCCTGTATTCGGGATAAGAAATCAGTTATTTTTTATTTGGAAAAATAAAAAGGAAGCCGAAGGAAAAGTAATTCACATCACGCCCGAACGTAACAAATCAATTGCCTTAAGGTGTGTTTATCTTGTCAGAGACGCGCACCTCTGTCATTCAAAAAACACGCTCAATTCACTCACAGTCACATACCCGCAATAATCCCCAAGTCTATAAAATGTTTTTATTTATTTATTAATAGGCACCAGGATAATACTAGGATTAAATGCCACACATCCATTGAATTTCAATAAGCATCCCCGCCCGCTAAAAAGTTAAATAAATACGCAGCACAGTTCAAAGTGTGAGAGTAAATACTTAAAGTGAAATACCATAAACAACAAAAGAAAATAAACTCGAACCAAAGCCGATATACCATTCAGGATTCAGTATCACTTTAAGAATGAAATGGATAGCGGGGGGACCTGGAACGAACTCCCATCCGCCAGGCCAATAAAATTATTACGTTCTCCATTTACAATGAGTTGCTTGTGAGGGAGTGAGCGGAACGTACCGCGTTCTGCACTTGATCATCTGTGCGGATGGCACAGATCTCAAACAAAAAAAAAAAAGAACAAAAAATCACAAAACAACAATATTAAGGACGATTTTTCTTCCACCTTCATCTGTGATAAGGGTGTTGTGTAGATTGTTGGCAGCAACAACCTTTTGTTGTTTTCGAAGAACAACTCCAAACCTTTAAGAGGAAGAGAAAAGTTTTTCCACGTCGGCGTCGTCTTTCTCGTTCCTCGGGACGAGTACGCTGGTGGTTAAGTTATCCACATACCCCTACGTACCTACATATAATCCGAATGATGCAAGGGATTACAAAAGGACGCGGTATTGTGTGGCTTTTTTTCCTACTGTGCCTTTTTCACGCTTCATCTCCAAGCGTAGTTGACTGGCAGCTATGTGAGGGTGCCTAACCTACCTCTACACCTTTGGGGATTGGATTGGCCCAAGATGAAAAAGATTCTTTTAAATACCACGTACACATTCACTTGCACACTTACGTACAGCAATGATGGTGTGGATTGGTTAATCTTGGTAGCGTTTTCGCGCGTGTGGTTTCGGGCCAAAATAGCAGAGAAAAGTTTTCCTTTTAGCTGCAAGGTTACTCGTAAATTTCTTTTGTATTTTTACTCACTGCTTGAGGATGAGGAAGTCTCTTGATGGATCGATAAGGGCTTTCATCATCATTAAATGATAATAGGGAATATTTAGCGATACAATAGTGTTATTTGGGGATTTTGTGTTTACAAGTGAACACTTCCAAACGGTGTCAGTCAAAAAGTTTGTCTAAGGAGGAAACTTTTTATGGTTTATTGTTATATTCACTGAAGAAGTGAGTAAGCAAATAATTAAAATCAAGGAAACATAACTGTCTACTTAATTCAATAACAAATTTGCGATCGGGTGCTGAAAAACAAAGAAAGATTTAGAGTACTTCAACTTGAAGACATAAATAGATAAGATCAGAGTCAATAAAAAGCCAACTGATCTGAACAAACTTACTCCGTCTTGTGAATGTAAGAGAGAAAAGCTTTGCTGATGATTGAAAGAAGGGCACCCTTTATGACAGTTTTACAAGGTTTGCGCACTTTTGTCGAAATAAAAACCAAGCAAAACAATAGTCTCTTGAAGACTCTCTTAAGAGCTCGTAGTCTTTAAATGTTCAGTAAGAGCTCTGACAGACCTTAAAGGCGATTAATGAGTAGAAGTCAAGTGTATAGTACGAAGAGTAGTTATAATAGCAATTGGAAGAGCGCATGGTAGATGTTTTGGCATTGAGGCTGTTGCCTGTGTGAGAAAATTAGAAAAGAAATCGATGAACAATAAATATCTCTCCTCTTTTATACAAATACGAATAGAATATAGGTACAAATGTACTGTATGAAATGAACTTCAGCAAGACGATGAAGTGTGTGTTTTCCTTTGCAGCTTGATTCACAAGACTTGTAAAACGCAAAACATTCTTACGAATACACACTTGCAAATGCAACGAACGTGGAAGATCTTGTAAAGAGCCCGTACAATAAGAAGCGTTACGTACGTGCGGTGCCGCTTTCAGTTCGATTAAACACACGTTCTCGCGCAAGGCAACATAAGAGCGAGGGAGAAAAATAACTTTGGTTGTTGATGTCAAAAAGTTTGTGGCTTCGTGCTAAACGTATCTTGAAGCGTCATAAAACTGGTTTAAAAAGTCTTCCTTATTCCATTTGAAGTTTGATTCAATCTGAAGTGGAAACAAGGTATTTGAAGAATTCATAAATATACATTCTACATACCAGTGAAAGCCTCACTCATCTCTAGTTTTAGATATTCTTAGTTGGGTTGACGTTTGTGTTGGCTATTTCAAAATAATTTTAACAAATACCAAACCTTCAAAACACGCAGCCGGCTTCATTGGGTCACCCCTATAAGTTGCGCATGGCAAAAGGCACCGCATCTGTTGCCACGATTCTCGCACTGCGTTCTTTGGGCCGAGCCTTTAAGGCAATGATGGGCAATGTACGGCCCACGGGCCAACTCCGGCCTGCGAAAGCATTTAATCTGGCCAACCGACGCGACGCGACGGTCCTTCGACATGAATAATATATGACCCGCGATAAATTTATTATGTAATGAAGCAGTGGCGGTATTTAAGGATTTTAACCTCGATCGCCATTTTGACACAAAGCATGCTAAATATGCTTTGATGAACGACGCAGAAAAGAAGGTGAAAGCAGAAAACCTAGAAAAAAACAACGACTGGTCAAAGTAATATGTTTTTGAAGCAAAACATTGTTCAAAAGGTTTCTACACTGGCTGGGTATGTTGTGGCAAGTGACACTGCTCAGTTATTGATCTTCATTAGCGCCGTACACGATAAATTTATTATTACTGAAGAGCTAGCTTGTTTGTAATCCCTAAAGAGAAAACGGTGGGCAGATAATTTATAACGAGCTTTCTGAAGGTCTTAATGCTCCTATTTCAAAACTCAATATAACTACAGATTGTGACCCAAATACTCGTATGGTTGGAAAAAACGCGGGATTTTTAGGTATTTTTCGGAACCAGAATCCGAATCAAAATGTTGTATTTTTACATTGTATAATTCACTACGATGTGCTTTCTAAAGCTGCAATAGATATTATCCATTTACCTAATGTGGTTATAAAACATATTAATACTATTCGATCCCGGAGCTTGGTACATCGGCAATTCCAAGAATTTCTGATTGAAGTCGACGCAGATTATATTCGGACCTTCTATGCTACACGAAAGTAAGATGGTTAAGTTGTGGGTATGCATTTGAACGGATATGGAATTTAAAAGAGGAAATACAAGATTTCTTGAAGAATAAAACAGACTGATTTAAAACAACTACTCTTAAATTTCACAAAATTAGAATTCAAAGAGCACTGCCGAGAGCTGAATTCCCAAAGATGATTTCTCATGCCCAGAAAATTATGGCGATGTTTGCGTCGTCGTAACGTGTGCGAACAGAATTTTCGAACATGAAATTGCGGAAAAACTCAATCAGAAACCGACTTACTGATGAACACCCTTTGCGCTGCTGAAAGTTACTTCGTCACAGCTTAAACCTGCGTTCGAAAATATTATATTAAATCAAGAGAAATTCCATATACGTCTCACACGCCTACCACAACAGGGTCTTAGAATAAAAGTTGAATTGTAGTTTTGAACATTTGTGTAATGTGTAATGCTGTAATGTTTTAATATGATTAAAAGTTTCAACACAAATTGCATTTTTTTAATAATTCTGGTCCTCCTCTGCGATTTCTTGAATTTTCTGGCCGCCCATTAAGAAAGTTTGCCCACCACTGCTTTAAGGCCAATGTGCGATCAACAAGAATGATTTTGAGGCTGACATTTTCGTCGAAAAAGAGGGTGCTTTATATAATGCAATACAGAAAATAGTGTGGACGAATCATTGGTGTTGTGGACTAAAGCATTGCTTATGAAGAGATCCCTTAGCTGTTTGCAGTAGAGCACAAGCTTTAATGAGTATTGAAAATGATTATCAGCTGTAGTAAGAATTTGTTCTCCAACAATATCCTTCAAGTTGAGCCTTTTCTCTTAACGAGACATAAAAAGTTGACTCAGCTCCAACTCGAACTTAAGAGCATAAACCCTCTCTTTTTTAAACAAAGTGAAACATACCGGAGGAATGCTAGATAACAGCTTTTTGGATCCAAACATATCGAAACGTAAACTGCCAAAGTACTGTCAGTTTTCTTGGCTTGGCTGTGTTATTGAAAAGCTTCTTCTATACAGCTATAATATAAGACCAATCATTTCCTATGCGTCAGTTATTTTCGCTATATCGCCAAATTTCAAATAACTATGTATTGGGGCCTTCTCCTCCGTTTGCTGCTTCCGACACACAACTTAACCTATTTCCTCTTGATGCTTTACATCTGGTCATGTAATTTCAGGACCTGTTTTCGTTTAATAAGATGAGTCGCGCTGACACTTTGTCGATCGCCCGATTAAAGAGCAGGACTTCGTAATTTCACAAAAACATAATTTATTCAAAAAATGAGAACAATCAGAGCTCCCTAGTGGCATTTTCAGTGTACTTATGTTGTTCTGAACATTTCGTAGAAAAGAAAAAAGTCGAAAATGATTCACATACATGCAGTTCAATGCGATGATTCCAATAATGAATCTGCGGTAAACATACACGGTTACAGGTACGCATCACAACCTGAACCAGAAAATGGTTTTGATCGAACCTTCATAGAAGTTTCAGAAAACAATGATGGATTTGGTGCTGATGCTTTTGTAATGAAAATTATGACATAAGGCTGCCCACCTCGTTAGTATTTGCGTCTGCAACGACAGCAAAGCTTGGTTTAAGCCCTCAATCAATCTAACTTCAAAAGTGATCGAGGTCTGCAAAAGACTGAAGGAATTAAGTATTTATTGAGTTCCAAGATATCACGACATCACTATAGGGACGAGTTTGAGTTTGCCAGGTACGGATCTCAAACATCTTTTCAAGACATGTTAAAGGTGTCTGAGATCCGTCCAAGGTCCAACGATTGGATCTGTCATCAGAAACATAATAAACGATAGATTTATAATCTTAACGTTAAGGGGAGGTTTAACTGTAAGCCACCAAATTTTCAATGATTTTTTACAGCAGTAAAATTTATTCAACAGTTTTGTAATTTATTTAACAATTTTAAATTTTACAGCCGAGAGGTCAAATTTCCGACCACTTTTTGCAGCGTTTTGGTTCGTATGTCACCAATAAAGCGTTGAATATACTCTTCAAAGGCGTCTATCGTCTCGAGCTTATCTGAGTAGACAAACCGCTTCACATAACTCTACAAAAAAACGACAGTGTTAAATTTTGGAGAACTCTCAGGTTTAAGACTCGAAGTTATTTAAAAATTAGATTCCAAAGCGATTTCGTTTCGAGGCAATTTAACGAACATGCGCAGTGCCCAGTGATTAGGAGGCTTCAATTCGTCCACGTTAGATTGACAAACTAAACTGCACTCCGGCTCCGAAAAAAGTATTGCCAGATTGAAACCCTGACTATTAAAAAAAACACCCTTTATAGGGACCATACAATACGCAAACCGTTTGTGCAAACAAAATTTTGTTGTAAAAATGTTTGCCCAAACTTTAAAGGTTGTGTGTAGCGACGTTGAGTGTTTGCACAAACGGTTTGAAGAAATTCATAAAAAACATGTTTGAGTGGTGTGTGTCGAAATTTGCTCAAACAGATATCAATTTTCATGAAGTAAAGATGAACAAACCACTCTTTACACCAAATTCTTTTTTTTTTTGTTTTTTCAATTTTTTTTAATGGCTAAGGCAGTAATTAAAGCTGCGCATGCAGCTCATTGCTCCGTATACCTGATTGAAATGAAAAACGGCAAGCAACTAGCATATCTCAAGTCTCAAACATGTTTGTGTAGTGTGTGGCGAAACTATGTTTGCACAAACACACGTTTGAACAAAAGTGTTTGCGTAGTGTATGGGCCCTATTACTTTAAACCCCTCCGAGAAAAAATGTTGAGTCTTTTGCTCAAAAGCGGAGTTCACACTGAACAATTAGTTGGACAGACTTTGGTTTTGTAAGAGCCCGATTCAATTTATTAAAATCTTAACATGCAAGAACAACTAATGACATGCAAAAAGATAACGTGCAAAAGGAAAATAAAACCATAGATCTTCAACGTACGACTGCTTTTATTAGACTGATCGATAATGTTACAAATTGGGAAGAGCTTGCCAAGAAGCTTTACAGTACTGTAAATTACTACATAAGATAAGAAAACTGTCTCAACTCATCATGCGATCTTTCGGTTATGTTTTACCGATAAACATATAAACATTAATGTGATTACATTAATACAAACGAACAGCAGAAAGCTTTTATGTTAGCATGCATGTGATCGTAAAAAAGAGTACTGGCAGATGAATATTACTTGGGATTTCAAAGATCGTAAATGATTAAAATATATCTCTTACAGTTTGAACGACCAATGTTGGATAATGTGAGCCCTCAGACGACTGCTGTCCATCTTGTTTGATGGTTTTCAAATATTTTTGAAAATAGGTGTGTTTTTTTCACAAGACTGTTATATACATAACATCATTTTACATGCAAAGCAATAACAACATCCCCGACAACCGATGTTGTAGATAAAAGGATGGTTAAGATTTGGTCGGGGAAAGATTTTTGACGTTTAGTCGAGTATCGAATGAGTTTTACGACTTTTCATTTTTTAATGTTGGTGCGTCTAGAGACTTTCATGTATCTTGGACAAAAGCAAAATGGGTGGCAAAGGGTCTGTTCACAAATGTGTAACTGAATAAAATCGTATGCCCACTCTAACACTCCGTAATTTAGTTTTTTGATTTTTAGAATGTTATTGATTTCAAGAGTTAGATTAGTAAATTTATACAAAGATACATAAACCAACGTAATAGCAATTAAAAAAGGTCTGTTTAGTGACTTAAAGAACTTTTTGTATATCTCTTTTCACATTTTTCTGTGAATGTTGACATTATCTTTCAAAGGTAATTGTTAAGTATGTGTCCCTTAGGGTAGCCATTTAGGACCATTACTGTTCCTTATCTTTATCAATGATATTCCTAATATATTCTCAAAATCTCAATGCCTTCTTTTCGCAGATGATCTTAAACTATATCGTAGTATAAACTGCCTTGATGATTGTGCTTTATTGAATGCTGATTTGAATGAATTAGCAAAATGGTGCAGATTAAACTTTTTGCATCTAAACATCTCGAAGTGCCAAGTTTTGTCATGTTATCGTAAAACTTCACCGATTTTTTATGATTATCAAATTGATAATACTTCTTTAGATCGTGTAGTGCAAAAAAAAGATCTGGGTGTTATTCTTGACACCAAGCTTTCTTTCCTTCCTCATATTGACTACATTATAAACAAATCTAACCAAATGCTTGGATTTATCAAAAGAAACAGCAAAGAATTTACAGATCCATATACTATTAAAACTCTGTTTATAGCTCTCGTCCGATCATTACTTGAGTACTGCAGCACGGTTTGGAACCCTTACTATAATAATTCATGCGTAAAAATAGAAAAAATTCAAAAAAATATTTCGCGGTTTATGTACTATAAACTTCACTGGAATAATGGCATTCCATCATATGAAACTAGATGTCTCTTATTTGGTATGCAAAGTTTGGCCAATCGACGTACATATTTTGCGATAATGTTTATTAGAGATATCCTTACTTACCATATAAAGTGCCCCCAACTTCTTGCACTAATATCTATTCGTGTTCCTAATTATAACTCTAGAAGTCTTGTACTTTTTCACGAGCAATATCATAGATCAAATTATGGTCGCAATGAACCAGTTTCTCGTTGCATCAGAGAAGCCAATTTAGTTTGTACTAGATTAGAATTTTTTAGAAATTGTACCAGAGATACCTTTAAAAAGTATGTTCTAAATGTACTTAGGGAATTTTGAATTTCATGTATATTATATACAATTTATTATTTAGTTAATTTTAATAGTGTTCCTTTTGTTTTAAAAACTGTAATCCATTAGTCTATAAAAGTTAAAAGAATTTTGTTCTTTGAATGATGAAACGAAATAAATAAATATAAAAATATTACTTCTCTTGCTTCACAAAAAAAAAAAATTGTTTACCCGCATTAATTTGACTACGGAATATTTTTATTTTCCCCTCTATACAATTGCTTTGGGGTTTTAACAAACATTTTTTGCGTTTTTGTGCGAATTTGGCAAAAAAAATTCATTTGTTGACTTTTATTGGTTTGACAACTGCTCAAGAACACCAACCCACAAATAATATAAAACGAAGGGTTTTTTTGGATATCATGTTATGTACATAACATCCTTGTAAAAAAAAGCCTAATTTTGAAGTTGGACTGAGCGGAGGAATATATATCACAATGTTGGACGACAAGTCTGATTAGTCTGAGCTTAAACTACATCCGAACATCCAACATCCATCAAACGAAGTCTGTCCAATTAATTGTACAGTGTGAATTCCGCTTAACACAAACATTAATTATTTTTTACTTTCATTATAAGAACGTGACTATTGTTTTGCGGGCTAAAATTAAGTTTTTCAAGATATAACAATGCTTTTCTGACAAGTTTCATACAAAACTACGGATTGCAAACGTAAACATCAAATACAAAAATTATTCTTTTCTAACACCTATGCGCGCTGCGCCCTACATTTCAAAAATACTCGTCATTTTTAAATTCTTCTGCATGCAGTGTTTGCTACCCGGATTTCGAGCTCTTCGTCTACTTCTTTTGCTCATTTGAAAAGTGCGAAGGCATCTTTTGTTCTCACACCCACACTATACAAAACATACCTGGAAATTAATTAATGTTCGTGATGACATACCAAGTAATAAATGGCATATTCCATTTTGGTGGCTCCTATGGAAATGAAATATTCAAAAATTTCTATGATAAATTTCTATGACTCCTTTCTGCATTCCAGTGCGGTTATGATAAATGAAGAGAAAAGCACCCTCTGGATGCCAAAGTAACAAATGCACGATATGAATTTCTAACGAAAGAGAATTTTCAAAATTATAAATTGCATCTCACTGCAAATAGAAAAAATGTGTGCTTTGAAAATATCTAATACTCGGGATAAGTTTCTCGACGCGCAAAAAAAAAAAAGAAAACCGCCAAGAGTTTGTAGGCAAAGTTAGTTTCCGACACTTCTATCAACCAACTGCGTTTCAAAATACTCTAAATAAAACACCACCTCTCTACAAAAAATGCACACAATGCCTGCAAGCTTTTACATTCGTCTATCTAACTACTGATTTTATCCATCCATCTTGTAGGTGCTGCCTTGCAACATTTGTCAGATCTTCGAGAACGCTCCAAAAAGCCCCAACTACATTTTCGCAAGCATAACAAACATGTGGTCGAACAAATGAAAATACTCACATACAGTGAAGAGCTTATACACTTTTCATAAGGTATACACACCATTACACAAACCACACGCACCACAAGGACTTCCACTATGTGTTTTACTCCTTATCTGTTCTATCTTTTGTAGGAATGAGGGAAAAGAACAAGTCTGTGAGTGTGGGAAAAGCCGAGGAAATTGTGAAAAAAAACTCATAAAACCAAAGGAAAATTTACATTTTGATTGTTACTAAGAAATTCTCGAAGGTGGAATGCCTGTCAATCTACTCCTCTGGCGCGTACTTGCTAATGAGCATGGCCTACATTACAGGGCACTTTTATATTCGTGTAGGTAGCATTTCTAACGGTTAGCAGGGAGTAAATCTTTGCATATTCTTTCCATTATCATTATCATCGTCATCATCATCATCTTTTCCGTGAAAGAAGCAGCAGCAGGATTGTATAGTAGTGCGATGCCAATGATCGCATCATCAAATTATCAAGCAAAATTGCCAAGTGAATGAGTTTTAAGCTTTTTTTATTCCTCCACCTCTTAAGGAGGTTGGGTAGAATGGAAGGAATTATCATAACAAGGGTTGCCATGGCTTGGTTTGTTCTTAAAAGATGTTGTGATGCATTAACTTTATTTCTAAAATCACTACACATAAAGCAAAATAACTGCCGGATTTTATGTGGGAAAAATTTAAAACTCATTTCTTTAATGATAAAGTGATAAAAAGAGGTCGGTTGGAAACACTGCGTCGGAAGTAGAAATAGTTATAAAAATTGTTTTTTTTTTGGCTTGTCATTTCAATCTGGCAAACCTTTTTCAGAATTGGTCTTTTGACAATTGTCACTCAGTTTAATTTGCCATTTTATCGTGGAAGAATTGAAGACGCCTAATCACTGTACGTTCGATAAATTGTCTCGAAACGAAAGTCCTGTTGACGCCAATTTTCACATAAAATCGGCTTTTAAACTCGTGACCCTGTGAGTTACTTCAAGGTTGGGCTATTTAACAACGCTGAACAGTTTATGCTGGGGTTATATCTACGCAGATAAGTGCGAGATGATTGCGTTATTGCTGGCCTCAAATGCTGCAAAGAGTGGTCGAAAATTTCTGCATTGAATAAGTTCTTTGCTCTGTGATGAATAAGGAATCTTTGGACATACATAATGGAAATATTTCGGTTGTCATGATGCCACGTCCTCAGAGATGCGGGTCATAGAAATAGATTCAAGTACTTACTCTTCTTCGTTTGGGCTTTCGTAGACGCCTTGTGTTTTCTGAAGTTTCACATCTTTTTAAATTGAGCACATTTTTTTATTCAGTTTTTATTTATAATCGTTTTTTCATTTTCTTTTTCCTTGATTGCAACACTTTTCTCTTTTTTTTTTTTTTTTTTTTTTTTTTTTGATATTTATGTTTGCAACAGTAAACGTTTCCACGAATTGCAATCGCGATTAATTCTTCTATGTCTTCGCCTACTGCGCTGACTTTCCGGCAATAAATGGGCCACCATTCTACTGACCAACGACTGACGTTGGACATTAGAGGTGCGGCTTATCTGTCTTATATATAGATAAGCCGCATACATGGGACGAATCCAATGAAAATGACCCAAATATCTAGCCATCGGTATACATCTTCGCTCTTTGGGGCACATCATCACATCACCAGCCGCTAAAATTGGACATGATTTTGTTCAGCTCGGCAATTTTGAACAAAAACAGTGGCGAATGGAAATTGCTTAGTAGTGACTAAATGAAGCAAACAAAAATGCACGTGTAATTACAAGCGAAGAAACTTTGGTTTACGGATATGACGATAAAACTAAAGATCAATATTCTCAGATAATGCATCTTAACTTGCCAAGACCGAAACAAACAAATATTACAAACGAAAGTCGACGAGCTCATGAAAACACGGTTACCCGTTATTTTTTGAATACACCTTGTCTATAGCATGTCATATTTGAGTAACTAATCAAATGTCTTTCCAGATCGTGGAGGCACGAATACGTCCACTGATATCTAGCTTCGTTTGATTGAGTTTCAGATACGTTTTGGAACCGAACTGATTTTGCGAAATAAGCTCATTTGGAACGGTGTCTTTTGAGAACCTTTTCGAATAAGTTGCTTATACGCCAAAGAAGATTTACTGACCGCAGATTTGCCAGATTAAAACAAAACTTCAGTTTTGGAAGGGCTTTTCAGTAAGAACATTTGAAATTCAGCATAGGGTCTCAATGCTTGAATACTCAATTTAGAAAAAAAAAACAGCTGACATGAGAAACCAAGAATCAATATTCCCTTGTCGGCTTCAAGCTAAGAAATATGCACCGAGTAATGCCTTTGTCTTGCGATACGAGTGGGTCGATGCTCGATACTGTGGAGACCACGATTGTTTTGGCGTCCGGAAAAAGAGCTGTTTATTATTCATTCCCTAACGCCAAGGGCAATCACATGATTCATCGTGTTCATTTTGAAACAGGCGCGGTGGAAAAATTTCAAATGACCGGTTTAGTCAACAATAAACCATACTTTTCTACTAAGGCTGCCATTACAGTTCGGGGTGAACTTGGAGCTCAACCAACATCCTTCTATAACGACTTCGATTTCGGGCGAGCTCTCTCCAGTTTTGCACTCTAAGTCGGTTGAGGTCTTCTTACACTTGATTACGCCTCCCAAAATCCCAACACGAGGTCTTCCTTCCCCTTCCGCGATTTCCCTGCAATGTGCTTTCGAAAACCGAGTATTGTACAGACTCTTGAAAGATTATTCATCTGGTGACGATGTTAAAGAAATAAAATGACAGTTTGTCGCCTTGCCGAAAGCCTATTTCAACATCTAAGGTCTCGGTGAGTTCTTTACGGAACAGCGTTATTTCTCCAAAGTTATCCTGCATAGTCGTACGAGCTTTGCAGGGATGCCGAAGCTAGACATGGCCCATTACAGCTCGTCTCTGTTAAAACTGTCATACGCGGCCTTGAAATCTATAAAAATATGGTGTATATCGATATTATATTCTCGGGTTTTTTCCAAGATCTGCCGTAATGTGAAAATTTGGTCTATTGTGGACTTTTCTGATCTAAAATCACATTGATAAGGATCCAACAATTTGTTGACGTGGGGTTCAGACATTCACATATTACAGCAGACAAGATTACGCTACGATAAGGAGGCTTATCCCTCTATAATTGGCGCAATTATGAGGATCTCCCTTTTTAGGGTCGAGCATACTATACTGAGGTCCCATTCACTAGCATGTTTTTTTTTTTTTTTTTTTTTTTTTTTGACACTATCAGAACAGCTTATTTCAAGCTTGTGAAACAATGTATCTTTTCTTCAAGAGTTTTTTCACCATTAAGTACTCAGAAATATGTATCACTGTCATCATTTAGCGAGGTGTTAGTTGTTAGTAAGCAAAAATTAAGTCTAACACACTAAAGACAACAGAACTAAGAAATATTACAAAATTATTGATAAACATATACAAAAACAAATTAGATAGCTACATATAAACGTAAAATTAATTATTAAATATGACAATTATAAAGATATAAGAAACATAAAAAAAAAACATAGTCAAGAGAGTGGAGCTCTGGTTCGAATTAAGGACTTTAACGTAGTTTTACTAATATGAAAATCGTTTAAATTTGAGTTTAGGATCAAAACTTTTATCATACGAGTAATAGGCTCATTCAATCCATAATTAGTTCTATGATAAGGACAGTGAAGTAACTCCAAGTTGCGCAGTTGGTATGAGCCTCCCCGGTAGTTAAAACCTATGCATGCGAGCAAGTCAGGAGCATCAATTTGTCCTGTTATGAGCTGGTGAATAAAGACTAAATCATTATTTATTCGGCGATTCGAAAGCAGTTGCATCTGCAAAAGTTGAATACGATGCTCATACGGTGGAAGGTCATAAGGATCAGTCCAAGGAAGTCCCTTAAGAGCAAATCTAATAAATCTTCGCTGTATACTTTCTATTCTTGAATTGTGGACTGCATAATAAGGAGACCATACTTGAGAAGCATATTCTAGATGGGGTCGAACATGACAGTTATACAGCGAAAGAGTGACGTAGGGGTCCGTAAACTCCTTAGCCCATCTTTTAATAAAGCCAAGCATTGAATTTCCTTTACTAACGATGTAATTGATATGAGATGTAAATTCTAAATTGGAGCTAAAGTAAACGCCGAGGTCCTTAATACTGGACACCTTGCATAATATTTGATGAGAAATCAAGTAATTATGCAAAGCCGGTGTACGTTTCTTCGAAAAAGTTATACTTTGACATTTGCTTGGATTGAGAATCAATCCATTTTTATCGCACCATGTGGCAAAATTTTCAACATCAGATTGTAAAATAAGACGATCGGCTGCGCAGTCTATTTTCTTGAAAATTTTCATATCATCCGCGAAGATCAAAATTTTGCTCGATGACAAGCTAAAAGTAACATCATTAATGGCTAGTATAAAGAGAATAGGGCCAAGGTGACTACCCTGTGGTACTCCAGAGTGCGCCTTAAAGGAGTCTGAAAGAATGCTTCTAAATTTTACCACATATGATCTATCAGTAAGGTACGATCTGATCCAATCAACGAAGGTTGAAGGGAATCCATATGCATTTAGTTTAAACAATATAATATCGTGAGATAGTTTATCGAAAGCCTTTGAAAAGTCAGTATATACAATCTAACTCTTGCCCGCTTTCAAGCGCGTTTGAACATTTATGAAGGAAATATACAAGGTTTGTTACTGTTGATCTTTTCTGTACAAAACCATGCTGCTGTTTTCAAATTATATTTTTAATATCGAAAGTTAAGCTTTCACAAACAACTTGTCATAGCAGCAACATTTTAGACCACAAGTTTTCCGAAATGTTTTAAGGACACTTTTTGCTCTTGCGGGCTTGAAAATGCTCTTTAATGCTTGACTGGACTAGAATAGAGAGCCACAGGCACATACAGAGCAGCAACCGTATTGAAAAGCTCAGATGCTTACAGAACACAGCTGTATGAGTCAAAAGTTATAGCTAACCTGTTTTACGTTGTTTGAGATGATAGCAAAACAACAATCGTTCTTTCATCTAAACACATGATTCAAGAAGCAAAGTGTTCATACGTCTACCGTTTTAGGGTACTGCCATACACCGAGAGCCACAGAATTTAGGGCACTGCCATACGCTGAGGGGCAAACCACAGAATTAGAACGAAATTGAAAACTGAGTGGCATCGTTCTAATTTTGTCACTTTGTTGCTCATTGCGTGGCACGGGTAGCACTTTTTTATGTTGGGCGAAGCAGTACTGTATAGTACTGTTATGTAACAATATCATCATTCGTCTCACTATCGACTGCTTACTCGAAGTGGGCCTTAATCTCACAGTACAAACTGCCCTTTCGAGTGCTTTCGTTCGAATCCGGTTAAATAACACCCGAATTTTATCAGAATCCATCAGAAATGTCCATCACAGTTTTTTCAACGTCGCGTCGTAAACGTAAACGATAAAACTCTTGTTCTGATAACCTCAAACTGAAAAAGTCCATTCTTAAATGATAAAATAAAAACCACCGCACCGTCGAAAGCTTTGCAACAGAGTGGACTGTGGATCCTTCAATTAGAAAAGATTTTTTTTGTTTCATCTGCTAATCTGGCAGCTGTTTTCGAATGGAATCGGTTGCACTTTATGATGTATCATCATTTGCCTGTAGAAAGCATCACGAGGTGAAAAAGTCAGAGGTGCCTCTAATTGAAGAGTGGTGGCAACCCCTACTAGCCACTGCAGCTGTTGAAAATTCGAATGAAAGAAAATTGTGTGCCTCCCTGCACAAATTTTCTTGTGGAATAATATTTGTCTGCTCCTTCTCTTAAAAAAATAATCGCAAGTAAAAAATAACACATTCAGACTGAGCACAGTGCAGAGACAATGTATAGATAGTTTAAGGATTAAGTATAGAAAGGATGCAAGTTTCTTGGTTGTCGCGCCACATATTTTTGGCCTCGTTCCCGGTTTTTATTCTCGATCCAGAATAATTGTTGTTTTAAGTAACTGTAAAGCGTTACACAATACTCGTACCACATTGTGTCGCTGAATTCGAAATGCACAATAAACATCCTGTGCTGTCAGTTGTAGTAAGAGTAACAGTGGTTGGTTGTTGTGAGGTGATTCCTTTTTAGCACAAAATAAAAAAAAAAATTAAAGAGAGAAAACGTTGCATATGCAATGAATGTCAGTGTAATACCATTCCTGTGCAGCAAACACACATGTCATTTGGGAGCAAGGAATCATTGTGCATGTTGAGGAAAAGACATTTTATGTGCTGAAAGTAGGTACACTGGAATGGGGGACAGATGGAGATGCAATGGTATTGAAATGTTTTGATGTTTGAATTTAGTGTCGGGTTTCTTTTCGAGTTGAAAGCTGTCACTATAGAATGATTTTATACTAACGCTATAAAGGTGAGGTTTTGAAAACACTTTACCCATCCTGCCCTCAGGTATGCGTTGTTCTGTCTGGCTCCGTTTATCGTCGCAATACATGTCTTTCAGTAGATAAATATTATACTATGTACTATCAGCTTTTCTTTTTGATGATTCCACTTTATTCGAAAGTATCGATAAAGCAACACTGTGCATTTTTATGGGAAGTTGTACTGATTTAACGCACTTTGTTTTTATTTAAGAATCTCCCATTTTACCACCGTTCAAAGTGAAAAACTGATATGTATTTTAATTGCAGACCTGGATACCGAAATCGAGTAGTTCCGCAGCGACCACAGTATCGCCAGCCCCCAAAGCAACAAGAAGACAACTCCATTGGAAGTGGATTCATGAGTTTCTTTCAAAAGGCCAAAACTTTCTATGATATCTTCAAGGCAATGAATGCCGCATGGAAAACAGTCGAGGACAATTATCGTAAAAATAACCAAGGCGATATCGAGCACCAAAACCAACCCACCCAAATAACCCAACGTAAAGACATTTTCTTAAACAACACAAGAAAAACCAACAGCAAAAGACTAAGAACAACAGAGGTACCAATTACAGTTCCCTCGGAGGAACAAGAAGAAGAACATCATCATCAGCCACAGGTTACACAACAGGAAAAAGATGAATATCGTTCACGTCGTTCATGGTTGAATGAAACTGTCGACAACACAGAGTCAACATTAGAAACAGATTCTGACGAAGACGAATCCCAAATCACGGAATCTAATTCGAAAACAGATTCATCATCAAACTCCTTATCGTCAGCTGTAGCGGAAGGACGCTACATCAAGGGTGACCCTCTTAAAGGTTATTATGATTTCGTAATAACCGAAGGTTCCTATAAATTCTGGGCCGCATTTCAGGTGAGATTTTGCTTTTCAACAACTTCACTACTCTACCCTGCCTTTCACTCTATCTCGTCTATACCAATCCTGAGCTTGTAATCCGTTTGTATTTAAATGAAGCCCCTTTCGCATGCCAAGACAACATTGCCCAAACAAAACATCCAGATGAAGTTCACATATACACTAAGTCTCGCTCTGCTGTACAAAACATGAAATCCTCTTGCACATTTGATGGCAATAGTGGTGGATCCTGTCCATTGGCATCTAATGAATAATTCCGTGAAATATTGAAAAGCCAATTGGCTTGCCGGGGCTTTTTGAAGCTACACTAGTATTTTGACTGCGGTGCTGTGTATTTTGGTGTACCGTAGAGTAAATATCCAGAAAACATTATAGATAGCTTCATCCTAATGGTATACTGTGGGAGGGGAGTCTTTCTGGTGGGAACCAATAAACAAACGTAGACATATGAACAAACAGAGATTTTTAGAGTTCAGTTAGTGTGTGTCCCGGAATTGGTTTTACGTAAAGGACACCAGCTTACAGTGATTATTTCCGGGTTGCGAGTCATTGTTCTGTTGAAAGTATATATTTTTTCTTCTCCATCACAAAGAGTATTCGATATGCAGTTCGATGAATTTTAAAGGATTTCAATAATTTGTGGGCATTTTATGGGTTGGACTGTCAATTTTATTGCATCGAAAGCTTCAATGCATTTTAGGATTTGCATCATTGGAAAAGTAGTTTCTTTTTTAGACAGCAGCAGATTGGAATTGTTAAAAGCGTTCACTTCTGTCAATTACAAAACTTGGACATTGAACTTGTATCAAGTTGAACGAGGTTGTTCTTGTTCTTGATGTGTGTGTGTGTGTGTGCACAATTGAGAATGTTAGGTTTAGTGATGTTTTTGAAAATCATTTTGTGATCTTTTGTTTCAAAATAATGCAATCCACTTTTCTTTTGGCTTCAAAAAGGCTACAGTCATGAATGCACACTGCGTGTAGCCTTTTGCATTCCTTTTGCGGGCTCGTGTGTCACACATTTTAACGGAACAGCAGAATGATGTCGTCCGTGATGTAAGTGAAAAAAGTGCTAAATAAAAATGAAATCGTTGAAATAACGTTTTCGGAAAATTTATTTTATGTATGTCCTTTTCTGTAAGATTTATTACAGAGACATAAGGATCAATAGTTGCTCGAAGCTTTTGAGAGCAAGTTACTTAGTTTGAAGGAGAAGTCTCAGTCATGAAAGATGTAGAAATATCGGTTCCCAAAACACCGCAAATTAAGGTAAATAACAAAATAAATTAAAAATGAAATATTTATAGTTTAAAACAAACTAAGCACACACATTCGAAAACATCCAACCCAAAAAGTTTAAATTTAAATTGACTAACGAGCTCCACCCTCAGTCATGTACATACATTTAAAAATTCATCATAGCCAAACAGTTTCTGGCGAAAAAGCCAAATAAAGCATTCGCTCCAACCTTTACGCCTTTAACCTCGCAACAATAATACGTCTCTGGTCCTCATTACTGCGCGCAGAGGAGTTCACTGGCACGCCTGACATGACAATCCAATAAATTGGATGAAATATTAATTTAATGCAGACTACCTACTACGAACAGAATGAAAACAAATACTCCGACGCAGCCTACGTTTCGAAGCCCGAAACATCAGTATCCTTTTAGTAAAAATAAAGCCGAATACGAGTATAACAAAAAAAATTATAATAAAGAAATGAAATTGGGAAAATAACAAAAAAGTAAAACAACTGTTAAAAAACACAGTCCGAGGACTATTTTTTTCTTATTTTATTATTGTGTTGTGATGCGGACCACCCGTTTTTGCAATTCGAGGAGTGCACCTGCATTTGCGTGTTGCTGTGGGCATGTGGTTGCATTGCGGGAGAGGACACGAAAAATTTCACTGATTTCCGATAAATTTTTGCACTAAAAAGAGGACATGGGGCAGACACAAAAGATGGAAAGTAAAAACTTTACGGATGTAAAAAAAGCTCTTTAGTAGACGACAGTTGAAAAGTTTTATTTTCCAACTTCTCCCTTCGAGCAGGAATACGATTTATATTAAAATGTATTAATTGCAAATTAATACTTTGAGCAATCTCTCTTTGTTTGGAGTATTTATATTAAAAATGAGTCAAAGTCAAATAGAGAAGTACTCAGAAGGTTTCGAGGCACGAGTCTTAAAAGAAATACTATAAAAATACAGTAACTCCGGCCCCAGTGAAGTCATGTTGATATGAAAATGATTTGATAGGAGAAAAAATCGATGAAGGATATAAAAATAAGCAGAAGGTGGAAAGAGTAAAAAAATTATTTTAACTAGAAAAAAAGTTGAAATAGGGCGCAAAAATTTGTATTATCCTTTGAAGTTGCCAACGCTAATCATAAAAATTTAATTATTTATTTATTTTAATACATTAAGATTTATATACATAAACATATATAAAAAAAATATTTCTTTTCATATTTGTTTCAAATTGTATTTTCTGGTGAAGAGAACTAGTTCAGTTTTCTGGAGGTTACCTCTAGGTCACTTTTTCCCGCCCATTTTACTAGTTCGTTAAGAGCGGTTTGCATCAGATCTGTAAGGACTTGAGCATGTTTCGCAATGGAGATGTCTTCTGCATATCCAATCACTTTGAATCCCTCAGTTTCTAAACTAACTAAAAATAATGCCTAGTCGTAGAAGAGGGGATAGGACTCCGCCTTGTGGTGTTCCTCTTTTGACAGATTTCTTTGTAGAAAAGTTCCCTAGAGTTAAGTTGGTTCTCCTACTTTTTAGCATAAAGATTTATAAATTGCATTCTCTACTTTAAGATTTGTTATCTATATAAATATTTATACAGGGTGATTTGCATAAGGTGTGACAAAAAGATAGGGTGTGTAGGTTGAACCTAGACAAGCAAAAATTCGTATGGGAGGGGGGGGGTCCATTTTCTCACCTTTAGGCGGGAGGGGCAATTTAAGAAAAAAATAACTTTAAACGGAAAAAAAATTATTTAAAAATAACGGTAATACCTACAGAGTCGTGCTATAGCATTTTGAAAAGCTAAAAACCTATACATTAATTTAAAATGAGTTGTTCATTTGAATAGTTTTTGAAATATTATTTTTCAAAGTCAAAATTTTAAAAAAAAAACATTTTTTTTTTTTCAAACCATTTTTTTCAAAATTTTACGTAATTAAGTAGTACTTATTTTTCTGGCTTATTTTCAATGCTCTTATTTATTTTTGATCCAACACAAAAAACCGGATGTTAAAATAACCTGTAGTTTTTGAGAAAACCAAAAATTACAAAAACGACTTTTTTCAACTTTTTTTTTTTAAAGTTTTTGTTTCGTTATTGGATTCTTAAGTGAATTTACGAAATAAAGGATGAATTTTCTTGGCAGTTAGCAGTTAGCTCCTGAACTGGTGTAGTGTGGTACGGGTGCAACTTGTCGGTATGAATCACTCCCCATACTCTAGTTTGGGGCAAATGAAGCATAGCAGCTATCCTCCTTGTGCTAATGGAGGGATTTCGTCGGACCAATCCCAAAATTCTTTCCTCTGTATGCACGTCTGCGGAAGATGCACTGTCTCGCCCTCGTTGGTCCAGTAAATATCGTATGACTGGGATGCCTCCTATTGGGATACAATTCAGCGTAGAGTCTTTGCGCTTCTCGACCTCGACCATGAGCCATACCGTAGCAGTAATGCATATCAGTTAATTCGGCCGGAGAGTAATTTGCCATCGCGTTATGTTGACGACTTGACATTCAAATTAGAATTAATTTGTTCAACAAAACAGTCTTGCATTTTATATGTCCTTAGGTAAGACACATTTTTATTTTAGTGTACAAAATTACGCGACGTTTTGTTCTTGAACTCAACAGGTAGACCTCGTTCGCCAAACCGACCCCACCGCAATAAAAACAAGTTGGCAGGTCAATGTCAATTCAATGCTCTCACGAAGGTTTTTTCATTGAAAAAAGGATGAAATATGGTTAATCCACAAATCCCAACAAAGACTGATAATAAAAAAAGAGAAAATTAATCCTTTCTTTCATAAATTAGCCAAGAATTAAATAATGTAAAAACCCCACCGTAATAAAAACAAGTTGGCAGGTCAATTTCAACCCGTGCAGGTGTTCTCAATGAAAAAATGTGTGAAATGTGGTTTATTGAGTACTTTGTTACTTTATTGTATGTTTTGAAGACTAATAATAAAAAAAAGATAAAGTTAATCCTTTCTTTCGTAAGTTCAATTAATTATCAAATAACGTAAACACTAAAAGAAAAGGTTTTTCTCAGAAAAAAGTAGTTTTGGTCATTTTTGGTTTTCTCAAAAACTACAGGTTATTTTGACATCCGACTTTTTTTGTTTGATCAAAAATAAATAAGAGCATTGACGTTAAATTTAAAAAATGGTTTGAAAAAAAAAAATTATGTTTTTTTCAAAATTTTGACTATGAAAATTAATATTTCAAAAACTATTTATTTGAACAACTTATTTTAAAATTTAAATTAATGTATAGGTTTTTGGCTTTTCAAAATGCTATAACACGACTCTGTAGGTATTACCGTTATTTTTGAATAATTTTTTTTCCGTTTTAAGTTATTTTTTTCTTAAACTGCCCCTCCCGCCTAAACGGGAGACCCCCTCCCATACGATTTTTTGCTTGTCTAAGTCCAACCTACACACCCTATCTTTTTGTCACACCTTATGCAAATCACCCTGTATACACATACATATAAAAAAAAAAATGTCTTCATATTTATATTTTTTGGTGAAGAGAACGAATTCCGTTTTCTGGGGGTTTCCCGCCCATTTTACTAGTTCGGTAAAAGCGGTTTCCAGCTCGGAGACCAAAAAACATTACAAATTATGATTCTCAGAAAATACAAAATTCCTCAACTAATAACTCAATCAATTAATGGAATCCCACTTAAGCTTTCAGACAAAGCTAAATATCTAGGTATCATCCTGGATACAGAGCTAAACTGGAAATCCAATACACTGGAAAGAATCAGGAAATCTACCGTAGCCCTCTTTTCCTGCAAAAAAACTATTGGTAATAAATGGTATTTCTCCTCCCAAATCACCCACTGGTTCTACACCGCGGTCATCAGACCAATACTCACCTGCAGAGTAGTTGTATGGTAGACCACTCTTGATAAAAGGACCTACTGCGATAGTCTAGCCCTGAGATCAATACCCTCAGCTGCCCTTAACATACTACTTAATTTCACACCATTTGATATCTTCAGCATAAAAATGGCGCCAGTACAGGCATTCGTATAAAAGCTATCTCCCAGTGGACCAATTATATAACACTGGTCACGCTACAATCCTGAATCTGTTTAAATCAATCACTTGTCGCTCCGATGACGCCATCCCCCAATTGTTCCTGAAAACAAGTTCCAAGTCTCAATCCCACCGAGAACTACATATTTGGGAGGATGAAGACTTGTTGACAGATGATTCAATTCATTTCTATACAGATGGCTCAAAAACCGAAGAAGGAGTTGGCTGCGGGCTGTACTCAGACAGATTTAGTATAAGTCTCTCACTCCGCCTTTCAAACTACTGTAGAGTGTTCCAAGCTGAAATTCTGGTGATCAAAGAGGTGTTCCCTCTAACGACTTCTGCAGAAGCTGCTAAGATGAGGGGGAGGAAGAGACAGTCCCACATCTCCTCTGTTCATGTCCTCTTCTTCAAAAGAAAACTCCATCTATTAAAATATTTCCTTGTTGATCCAAGCGATCTGGTGAACAGAGATACCTTTCGCCTTTATGCCTTTATTATGGTTGAATTGCTTGACGGTTCTAGAGACAACCAATTTCGGTGTCTAAAGTTAGACGTTCCTTAGACAGCGATGAAAGTGTTTATAAATACGATTTAGAGTTGGACACTGTTCTAAGAGCTGTCCAAAGTTAGACATACTTTGGAATGGGATTATAAATACGACTGAAGGTGTTTTGCATACGGTGCGACAAAGCTCAGGGCGAATAGCTTGGGTCAAGAAAAGAAAAAAAAATTGCATGTGGGGGGTCTTTAAAAATCATCAAAGCTATTAGTTTTTTGAAAGCTAATACGTTGTTCTTTAATAAATAATTTAGTTCAAGTTTATTTATTGTTATTGAGTAGTCAATTCTCCCAGTCAATTAAAAAACAGATTTTTATTTTCAAATAAATTTTTCACAAAGTTTTGACTTATTGATGATCACTTTTAATTTCAATAATCAATGCCCTTATAAACTTATAGTAACCCGCACCAAACCAAACGAAAAAATCTTTTTTATAGCTTTTGAGAAATAAAAATAAAATGAAAGCTTCTTTTCTCCAAATTATCGAATTTTGTGAGTTTTCCGCTGATTGAAATTTATTCTCTGAACAAAAAAAGGGTTCTTTGCTTTAATTTCTCAAAGACTGAGAAAGATTTTTTCGTTAATTTTTGCTGTTTGACTCAGAACTACTAATTAGAGCATTGAATATTTAAAGAAAAAATTAACTTTAATCAGGCAAAATACTGTAAAGATTTTATTTAAAGAAAATTTGAGTTTTTCAAAATTTAGACTTTGAATTTTGATGACTTAAAAAACTATTCTCTTAATTAATTTAAACTAAAATGTATGATAAAGAACAAAGTATTTGCTTTCAAAAACACTATAGTATTTGGAATAAAATGGTTTAGTTGTTTTTCAATAATTTTTTTTTATCTTAGGTCAATTGCATATAAAATTGACTCTCCAATCTTAACGGAAGAAGGAGGTAGGCACTTTGAATAAGTTCCCCAAAGCTTATTTAATTTAATTTATTTATTTATTCGCTTAATTCAAGCTATGTAAAAATACTTAAACAAACAATAATAACTTAAATCTATCTTAAAAACTAAATGTGTTTGTGGGATTATGGAGGATTGGAATACAAATTTCTTTTAAGGGAAGATATACTTTTGTTAAAGTCGAGAATGTGTTGTGAATTATTGGCTAAACGTAACATACGGGTAATAGGGTTGAAATGCCCATAATTAGTGCGGTGAGTAGGAAGGTTATAGAAAGGGACGGATCTTAGGTTGCGTGAATTGGTATTTAGGACCATGTTTTCAAGAAGTGCGGGGGAGTCGATTACGCCAGTTATTAATTGGTGCACAAAGAGTATGTCAGCAACATCGCGACGTCTAGCTAGGGTGTGTAAGTCGATTAATTGTAATCTATCTTCATAGGGAGGTAAGACAAGGGAATTCGACCAAGGAAGATTGCGTAAAGCAAAACGAAGAAACCTTCGCTGTATAGTTTCAATTCTAAGAGAGTGGGTTGTTTGATAAGGAGACCACATTTGAGAAGCATATTCAAGGATTGGTCTGACAAAAGTTATGTAGAGTGACTTTGTTACATAAGGGTTTGAAAATTCTTTAGACCAGCGTTTTATAAAGCCAAGGGATGAGTTAGCTCTTGATATAATTTGGTCAATGTGGGAACGGAAATTGAGTTCTTTATCACAATAGATACCGAGATCGCGAATGGAAGACACTGCTGGAACGGCTACGTTGCAAAAGTCGTACAATATTACTTACAAGGAAGCACTGCAATGCCAATATAAATTGAGAAAATTTAAGCGATCGTACATACATTAAGAAACGTGAGTTCTAGTTAAATGAAGTACTTTGTCATAGTGGCCGTCCATAAAATACGTTCGCATACAGGGGGGAGGGAGGGGTCTCGCTGAGTGTGACAAGATGCGCCAAGGGCTCGCCGTTCATCAAAAAATCTTGCTACAGTATTTCTCTCGGCTAGTTTTTTTTAAATCATTGTCATGATAAAAGTGATTCATTTCGTATTAGTAAATATACAGACATTAAAATGCTTATATTTTTAATGCAATAAATTATAGCTCAATATATTCACTAATGCTTATTTTTTCAAACATGAGCGCTAGCTCTTTGGCGCGGCTATAGCGTTTTGACTTTGCTCTAGCGGCATTGGAATCCGTAAAATATTTTTGTTTGATTTATTATAAGAATTAAAAAAAATTTTAAACTTACAACTGCACTATAAATAAATAAATAAGGTGGCGCTACAGAGCAAGGAACCCCTGGGTCTAGCGCATTTCTCACAACCATGCCTTGTGGGGGAATGGAGGGGATCTACAATTTTCTGCCGGTTCCGAACGGCTAATTGAGAAAGCGCTTTTCAAAGCAATGAATACTAACGGAGGACGTGGCAATTCCTCGCGAAAGGCGATACCCGCGGAAAAAACATTTTTTCCTCTGTTGGGATTCGAACTCGGACCTCTGGATTAACAGGCGGACATGCTATCCATCACACCACGGGCACAGTAACTTACAACTGCACTATCAATTAAAATTTATCATGCGCAAGAGAGCGGGGGTCTAAGCTTTTGTGACGTAATATCCATAGGGGGGTCACACAAAGTGTGTCACAGCGTGACACTGGGGGAGGGGGGTAAAAAAAAAACTAATTTTTGTGTGACGTATTTTATGGACAGCCCCATACTTCATTTAAAAATTGAGAATGTAATGGTTTCAAATATTCAAGCCATACATTTTTTGTTAATTTTGATTCGGTTGCATTGATTTTACATTAAAATTCAAATGTAAGTCATTGAATTTTAGGTTATATTTTAACGTTTGTCTTTTTAGATTTCAACAAGTCTCAAACCTGTTCCAAATATTCAAGCCATACAACTAGCGTTCATTTTCTTCGATTCCCTTGGCTATACATTGAAATTCAAATCTGAAACATCGATTTTTCACGCAATACTCCAACGTTTAACTTATTTTGAATTTAATCATTCTACGATCTGTTTCAAGTATTTAAGCCATACAATTGGCAATCATTTTGCTTCGTCTAAAAAAACGCCAACCAGCAGGTTGAATATTGGTATACCAATCGCTACATGTAAACTTATGCTAAAGCAAGAGGCAATGCATAGAACAAATTATAGGTGGAACAATATCACCACGTGTGTGGCAACAAAACGGATATGGCCAGGACTAGATCCAAAACGCACAAGACATTTGTTATCCATAACCAGATCGCAAGTTAGCTCCGTAATCAATGTCATCACCGGACATTGTCTGATAGGAAGACACGCCATAAGACTCGGTGTTTCCTCTAATGACTTCTGCAAAAGTTGCTTAGATGAGGAGGAGGAGGAGACAATCCCACACCTGCTCATGCCCTGCACTCTCCTTAAAAAAAAAAACGGCATCTAGGAAAATATTTCCTCGATGATCCAAGCGATCAGGCGAACATAGATGCGCTGCATCTGATTCGCTTTATTAAAAGCTCTAAATGGTTTTGTTAAGTGAGGTACTCCCTCGCATAATTTCTATGGTATCACAATGGACCTAATATTGGTCCAAGTGTGTCAGTTTGTTTTCCTGACAGCCATTTTAAACCTAATCTAACCTAACCTACCTACCATGCAATATTTTAATGCTGAGCATGTTCTAGGCTCAATGTCATTTATAATATTTAAGCTACATATATAATTGGTGTTATATTTTTTTTCGCTTTTGTTCCATTGATTTCAATGCTTTTTTTGCCTGCAAAAACCACTTAAACCACTTGATTACGTACTTGTACAGAAACATAAACAATATGAGACATAAATATAAATAAAAAGATTTTATAAATCAAAAGGATTGAGACTAGTTTGAATTGAAATTGGAAGTTTGCAAATAAAGTGTATCGTCAATTTTACTATAACGTCATTTATTGTAATTTAAAATAGGTAGTTGCTCCTCTTTCTTTGCTTCAACAATAAACATAAATCGATGAAAATTCCGAAATATTTCTTCGTTTTCCCAAAATTAATTTTCCAAATAAAAACTCTCCACCTAGACCTCATTACATTCTTGAAATTTCTCAACTACAAGCATCTACGGTAGATTTGAGAGAATCCCACACAACGCCTTCCTTTATACTAGCACCCTCTAACTGAAGCTTTACCACCTGAATTTGTTATGAAATTCCCACTTCTTGTTGTGCAATTGAAATTGAGTAGGTGGAAATGGTTTTCGTATGTGAAACCAAGGCATCCTTATAAAAATTAATAAATTGTCCTGTCTTTAACTAGTTCCTCTTCTTTCAAAACGGGCATTCTACATATCGTGTGTAAAAGAACAGAAACTTTGAACTAACCGGGTGTAGAGAACGACATCTATGTTTCATTTTATTATACCTATAAATTTTTGAACATCCTTAATATGGAATGTGCTGTGACATCCTTTATTTTAATGCCATAAATTCTACAATTTTCCATTTTTATTCATACATTCTATTTGTTTTTTTCTTTTTCGTTATTTTTTTTTTAAATTTTTTGGTTGCTATAAAATGCACACTTGGACGATGTGCCACCCGATGCTGGTAACAACACAAATACACAACACAACAAATATCCTGTTCCTTGGCACTGCAGGTTGGAACGGCGCTTTTAATTATTTATTCAACGTTTGCGGCAATTTATTACTCCAAAGTTAATCCCTTGGTAAGCGACTACGACTATGTAGACTATCTTGGTGGAGGACGTTCCCTGTCGGACGATTCCGATTTTGTTGATATGGATGTGCCAACGGGTGCTGCTAGCAATGCCGCGGATGGTACGAAAGGAACACCACTGCCAGAGGGTACATCGAGGAGCCGACAACAGCAGGAATCTAGTGCAGGTTGGTTTGGTTGGCTACCACATGCAGGGCACACGTTGCAATTTATTCTCGAATCGATAGATAAAGGTTATAATGAGGAATAAAAAATCTAAAACGATTATATGCCGAAATCGAGTTCCACGTGGATATTCGTTGTTACACAAAAAAAGCATCTCTAGGGAAAGAACACTTTACTAACTTGTTTCAACATAGTCTGTGGACAACGGCTGGGAGTGTCCTTTCTGTGAGTTTTTTTTTATCTTCTTTTTAGATTAGATGCGAAACTGAAAAATATTGTTAACAATGTACTACGTAAAGCAAATAAATGTTTTAACAGTAGAACCACGATGAAATCATAAAAGTCAATGCAAATGAATACACAAGAAATAAAACTAAAAATGTTGAAATTATTTTGGTGTTGAGTAGAATTTTATTTTTTTCAGTTTGTGTCTGGATGGAGTGGAACTAAGCAAGCTTTTAAAAGGTAACGTTTCAACACAAAACAATGAAATATCGTCGCTCCATGGATTAATGTTTGTCGTACATTACACCTTAGCCCAGTCATTATAGTAAGTTCACCTCGGAATTCGAGATACTCAGCTGTAAATTTGTATAAACTTCTATTTTGACATCACAAAAGTTGTACCAAAACCTACATACTGTAGGGTGGCAGCGTCTATTAAAAATCAAAATGTATACATTCTATTTTCAACATATTTTTATGAATTCAGATTGAAATGGCCATGATTTCCTTTCGATTTTTCTTTCAAATATCCCCAGAGAAAACTGTCAGAAGCAGTTTTGCAGTCTAAGTCGGTTGAGGTTAGGTCCTATCTCCTATGAACCCCCAGGGTAAAAAAAAACGTTTTGACAGTTTATTTATTTATTTATTTATTTAATACTTCATCTACAAGCAATTTTACAGCTATCAGATAATTCATAATTGCACTCCAAGAAAAATAAATAATAGGTAATAATTAGAATGTAAATAAATATAAGACTTCTAGTTTAAATTTATCACGACTCAGACAGAAGATATCAATATTTACACAGGCTTCATTGAAATCCCTAATAGATCTAGATATGGTTTCATTACTTCCATATATCGTTCTATGCAATTTTTCTTTTAAAAACATTCTCGATCTTAAAGATCTTGATGGAACATTAATAGGTACTAGAGCAAGTAGCGTAGGACATTTTATATGGTTAAATAGTAAGTCTCTTATTAATGTTACACCATGAATAGTTCGCCTAGATTCTAATGATTTTATCCCTAGTAACTGACATCTAGCTCTACAATCAGGTTGCGGGTACCAACGCATTTGGAAAAATATAAATTTAGTGAATCGTCTTTGGATCTTTTCTAATCGATTAGAATGTGTAATGAAAGCAGGGCTCCAGATAACATCAGCATACTCCAAAATCGATCTCACAAGAGAATTATACAGAGTTAAAAGGACGAAAGGGTCCCTAAAATCTTTTGCATTTCGTTTGATGAATCCAACCATCACATTGGCTTTGGTAACCAAATAATCAAAATGTTTTCTGCTTTTAATTGCAGTGTTGTGTAGTGGATATTAAGTAACTTACTCCAAAGTGAAAAAAACTAATTAATGTTTTAACTCCCACTTCACTCAATGAGCAGGCAGTGTTTTAGAATTGGATGGATATTATTTTGAATTGGGAAATTGTATGCTAACTGACCTTTTAGATTGGTAGACACGCTGCATATTTATTGAGATTGAAATATGATCAATACGAACGCAGCTGTAGCACACCACCGGGGAAGTCACTCTTACAAAAATGGATTTTTTCTTAATCATAACAATCAAACATTTATTGTTTACTCAGAAATCTGTTGATAATCAGCTAATTAAGCTTTCTGACAATATCCAATGGAATAAAATATTTTTTAGTGGGCTATATAAATAGAACTTCTTTCATCTTCTCGAATCCACAGCCGGAAATATGCCGGATAGCATTGTAAACGAAGGCGCAACCACATCCACTCCAAAAAATCGTCTTTCATAAAAACATTTTTAATAATTTTTCCATTTAAAAAAACTTCATATGTATGTGTTTCAGCAATTTTTTGCGACCCTTCATCAAAAATTAATGAATACTTCGGATTATTATAATATAAATGATGATAGGATACCGAGCACCAAATGAAAAAAAAAGTACATAACCGAACCAAATTCAATTAATAAATTGTCACAATTCGAATTCACTTCAACTGATTACCAAAGCAATAAATTCAATGAAAAATCATATCCTGAATCTCATCTCAATTTCTCAGTATACCTGTATACATCCAACGCCATACCCAAACTCGGTCAGAATGGCTCCTCACATATGCAGACCAATGCATTTTCCATTAAATAATGAATAGCCGATCAGTTTTTGGAAAGCAAAAAAGAGTGTGAAAGAGACGGGGACAGGAGGATGAATTGTGAAATCTGTACAGAATCAGTAAAAATAGGGCAACCCAAAAGGATATGTTATGGCAACTATGGAGATAGAGATGCATCAACCTGCAGCTGGTGCCACTTCCACCACTTTCACACCTCCCCTAAGGCAAATTGTGAACTTCGCACCAAACAAAATGCATAAATACAAAAAGAAGGGATTGATTTTCAATTTGCATGACTAGCAAATGATAGCTTATGCTATGATATGATGTAGTAGAAAATAAACTCACACACACCATACCTACCTGTGTAGGTACAGGTGTCTATTGCTAGTCGGTTACTTTAACTTCCTATAGAATGAAATGTGATTACATGTTTAGTAACATGGTTTCTTAAGGGGGCAATCTATTCTACAGGCCTGAAATTCAGGTAGTTTTTTTAAGTGTCGTAAAAAGAGCAATCAATATTTTTAAGATTATCTTGTCATTGATTTACATTTAAAGAATACAGAAAATAAAGTTAAAAGCTTAAACATTTTGGAGTTTCAAAAAATTGGTACATGGAACAAAAACTTTTCACAAAACGGCTCGGTTTCTGCGGTCGAAAAACAACACTTTTTTCGGCTTTTCGAATTCGTCAAAAATAGAAATATAATTGCTGTTTGGGGATGAGCGTAGTTCCGATCATAAATAAATAAATGAATAAATATGTAAATAGGGTGGCGCAACAAAGCGGTCGGCGCAGAGCATAGTGCATTTCTCACAACCATTCCTTGTGATGGAATGGAGGGGACCTACAATTTTCTGCCGGATCCCAACCGAGAAAGCGCTTTTGAATTTACTAACGGAGGACTTGCCAGTTCCACGCGAACGGCGATACTTGTGGAAAAACATTTTCGACTCTGTTGGGGTTCGAACTATGAACCTCTGGGTTAACATCACATGCTAACTATCACCCCACGGGTTCCGATCATAGAGCAGTAAAACTCGACAAATCTTGGCCACAATTTTGAAAAAGACAGTTTCCAGAAAAACGCGTTTAAGATTTCGTTTTAAAGACGAGCAAGTTCGGATGCTTGTCAGAAAAATACCAATATCTCCGAAAATATCTTGAATTTTGAGAACTTGTGTCGAATAAATTTTCGAAAGCTTTTGGGGTCGTATGTCAGCAGCAACGTGCCGAATATTCTCTTCCGGTATCATCCGATCTTTGAGGCAAGTCGTAGGTTTAAAAGTCGAAATTATTCGGCGTCAAAATTGATTTCGTTGAGACAATTTACCGAATATACGAAGTTAAGCTGCTTTAATTCTTCCACGATGAAATGGCAAAACTAAATTGAAGAAAAATTAAGTGACGAAAAAGGATTGCCAGGTTAAAAACCACACGTATAAGAAAACACCTTTTACAAAGGAAGAAGAGATAAACATAGCTGTGATAGTTACCTTTTTTATTTATTTATTTATTTTTACTTCGTCAATCAAGCATATATGTATCTCGTTGTTAGAAGATCATCGAGCAGGTATTGGGTAATTGGCCTGTAGTGCGGAAAATCAGTGAAGAGTATGAAGGAGCAGTGACAAAGGTAAGATGCCTAGTTTGAGTCACTCAAGCTTTCCAAGTCAAGATAGGTTTTCGGCACTCTCAAATGAAAGCGATTTTGTCACGACTACAATTAGATTTTTTAGATTTAGATTTTAGATTTAGATTTATTATTTCGTAAATTTGGGTACATGATTAACAATATCAGTTTAAAAGCTTGGCTTTATGCCGTCTGCCTGGTTGACAAAACATAATTATTTCTATGAATTAGAAGAAAAAAAAAAAAGAAAATCTTCATTAATTTAAATTGATTGATTTTACTATTGAATAGATATGTGTACTATAAAAGCAGTGACTATAAGTTCAGAAAGTTTCAGTCATAATTTTGTGTCTATAATTTAAAGCAAGTGTGCAGTAGAGGTATAATTTTGGTACTTCAACTTCATTAAGGATTCGTATAACTTCGTTTTCCGTTATGAAATCGCTTCCAAAAGTGTTACGTCTGATCTCTTTCAGGACCGGACATTTTCCCATAAAATGAAAAGTATCTTCTCTTTCGTTTAAATTGCAGAGCGAGCAGATGATAGGTAAATCTGGTCTATGTGGCATGAAGTTTAGCTGCAATAGTTCACCTCGTAACCTGGCCATCATCGCAACTTCGTTGACTCCATTTATGTCCTGAAAATAATTCCTCTCATTCAAATTGTGATTGAGTCTACAATAGAGTTCTCTATGCAGCGATCCTGTTGCGTTATTCAGAAAACTTTCTCTACACTTGAGGTCAACTGAAGAAATAAGCTGATAAAGCGTTTTTTTCCAATTAATGAAATCATAATTATCCAGATTCAGGTCAACCTCACAATCTCTGGCTAAGTGCATCCATTCAGCATACCAACTTGTCTTAGAATTTATGACTTGAAGAGCTGCTATTTTGGGAAGTCGATGATTTTCCATTTTCATAACTTTTAAAACATAGTCAACTTGCATTTTTAGTGTTTCTATGAAAAGAGGCGATAAACCTGTTTCCAACATAACCATGTAGTTGAGCATGTTTGGTGGCAGTCCAAAGATTCGTTTAATATAATAGCGCAGAAGCTTCTCCACCGTTTCATATACACAATTATAAATGCATGCGAAACTTTGTTTTGAAACTGTTGGATGGGTTCAGCACTTGCCGTCGTTGTAAGACTCCATAATTGGATGCTATATATCGGAACACGTTGCATTACTTGCTTACAGTATATTCTGGAGATAGGTCCGTACATTATTCTGTACTTCTAGTTTAGCTAATTTCTTATCTTTTTGGTGTACTCTTTCTATTTGAGCTCTGCATCAATAGTCATTCCAAGGTATTTGGCAGCATTGGAGTAAGGTACTCGTACCACTGAATTGTTTATTTAAATTGGAATTATTTTTTTTAAGGGTTACAAGTTAGTGTCGACTTTGTTTTGTTTAACTTGAAACACTATTTTTGCGTCTATTCACTATTATTTTATCGAAGACACTTTGCTATTTTAGTGAATATTTTGCAATATTGCAGTAACATCAGAATAGGTGATCATGATATCGTTGGTGTCCTTTGAATACAATAGACACAAAGTTGGGCTAAGGCCACTTCCTTGTAGTACACCAGACTCAACTTTCTTTACTTCGGAGTACGTTTGGTCGTACCGAACTGTTCATAACGTAGGATTTTATAATTTCTTGGAATGTTTATATCGAAAGCCCAACTGATGGCTCTTAGTCTTCGTTCATTTATTACCCGACTAGAAATGACTTGGGGAATATACAGCGTATACATCTGGACCCAATTGGGTTCTGTAAAGGAACGCCGAATTGGGACAGAGAATTAGCACAAAATAATATATAGACTTTAAATAAGCCAGATTATTATTTTGACTGCTTTTGAAGCATAATTTATTGCAAAATATTTTATTTGGTGATGAACAAACTTAATAAAAACATAAATAACAATTCAAGATAATAGCAACAAAAATTTTTTTTATAACTAACGTTGGTTAATGCAACAAAATGTGGTCACCGAATTAGCACAATTAACAAATTAAATCCTTTTTCACTAAAATCTTCTCATTTTCGTTAATATTTTGTTGAGAAACCTTTCTGTCCAAGCACAGCTTGCAACCTGCGAGGAATACTCTCTACTAGGCGTTGACACCAATGAATAGGAATGCTGTTCCAGCCTTCTGTGACCTGATATTCCACATCGTTCCATTGATTTTCTATGGGATTCAGGTCAGGGTTCAGTGCAGGTCATGGCAATAGATTGATTTGTTGATCACTAATCCACTGCTTCACTAGCCACGAAGCGTGCTTAGGATCGTTGTCATGCATAAATGTCCACGATAATTGCAAATTATCGTCAGCATAGGGCTCCATATGGTTTTCTAAGATGCTCTTATACTGATGCTGGTCCATTCGCTGCTCTATTTTGACAATTGGCCCTACACCGTGCCATCAAAAACGCACCCCACATCATGATACACCCACCACCGTGCTTCACAGTTTTTACTGTGTAGTGCGGATTCAGCTCCTGCTTTGGTGGACGCCAAACATGACGCTTTCCGTCGGAGCCCAAACCGTTAAACTTGGACTCATCGCTCCAAAGAACATTTTTCCAAAATTGCAGCGATTTTTGTCCGTACTCTCTAGCGAACCTTAACCTAGCTGCAATATTTTTTTTTTTGATACCAGGGGCTTGTGCTGCGCTACGTAACCTATCAAATCCTTCTCATTTAGTCTTCTACGGATTTTTCGGCTGCTTAATGATATTCCATGGTCTTTATCATAGGTCTTTATTCATCCCGAAGTTCAGCTGACGTCATAAACGGATTTTTTTTTTTGCATAAACACCATCGGTCATCAGCAGAACTTGTCTTTTTTCGTGGCGGGTTTCTTCGGATGGTATTGGTCGTGTGATGAGTTTCAAAAAATTTAATGGCATTGTAGACTAATTTTCTTGACCGTCCCACTAGCTTTGCGATTTCTTGAATTGTTTTCCAGTTATTTTTCATCGTTATGATAATTTTTCTGAGCTCAGGTGTACAAGACTGTTGTAGGTCCATCTAATCAAATAATTATTCAGAATTTTACTCTACAAATCTCTAGAAAAACTTACTTTGAATTTTAGATTACTTTTTTATTTAAATGTGAACAAAATTTATAATTTACGCTCAATAATTACAGTTATTTACACATGTGTAAGTAACTGTAAATTTCCAAAGATCATAGGGTGATACAGCATTGTTTGTGATAGTTGAGAAAGTTTTTAAGAAATTCTTTTAAATACTTACTTTCCTGATTTTTTGTTCGATAACTTTTTTGGCACATACTTTTTACTTCTTTACGACTAAAGACATTTCACATTCGTCGTGATCAACAAACTGTAAGGGATCAAAAGCTGCATTTGCGTGGAATGGCTTAAAGACATTCGTGAGATTTACAGCCAAGAGATCGGCTTCTTGTTTCAGGCTTTCGATTAACTTACCATGTTGATATTGAAGGGCTTTTAGTCTGGTGATGCTTTCCATAAAAAGTACTCGGCAGAAGCATCCGTAGTCAGACTTTTCAATAATCTACTAAGTAAGTAATTTTTGAACTAACAGAATCTTTTTTTTTCAGTTCGTTGTTAAAACGGTTAAAAACTGCTTTATCACCTTAGCTTGGAAATAATGTTAACAATACAGCAATCACTAATGCTCTTGATGGGCTGCTCATAGAAGAACACATCAAGAACATGATAACAACAATGCTCAGCAGCAGAATCATTAGTTCCGAATTGGGGAACTACAAAACAAGCAGAATGGCCAATAGATGAACCCCGCAGGGAGGAGTTCTATCTCCCCTACTGTGGAACCTGGTCGTTTACAAATTGTTAATCGACATAGAGGACGAAGGCTTCAAAACCATAGCCTATGCCGATGATGTAGCAATTGCCGTTTCAGGCAAGCACCCAATAACCCTAGCTGAGCTGCTACAAACAGCAAGCTTAACCCTCCTTTACAAACTGGGGTCCATTTGGACCCCAGAGCATGTTTGAACACTCATAACTTTTTTGTTTTTCATTTTTTTTAAATAGGATTTTTACTCAGTGAACAAAATTCAATTTTTTATGCATTTCTTAAGTTAAAACGATTATCAGATGTTTACAGATTTTTCTGCGATTTTTTTGTGAAAAGAACCCGTCCACCCGAGCTGGGGTCCATTTGGACCCCACTACTGAAATTCTATGAAAAATCCTTTTTTCTAATAAATAATTATTTTATTTCAAAACCAGCATAGTTTATGTTTAGAAGGATTTAGTTTGAAGTTGTTGGCAGTTCCGGCAGACATTTAACATATAAGGTTCTAGTGTGGCAAGGGCAACAACATCTGCCACATCCATCGAAGGTGGTTCTGGTTTTCTTGTCGTCTGCTCTTGGGCAAAGGTGACATCTGCTGCTTTTACAAGAGAGTCTTTCGGGGACTGTTGGTAATTTTTCCGGAACTCTCCCAAAAATACAGAGAGCATCCAATGCAGATCTTTCAATGCCACATTGTGCAGGTTGTGAACGTTTATTCAATTCTGATTCAACCAGTTCCTCCGCTAGTTCGATGAGTTCTGCTGAACAGATTTTTGTTTCTTAGTGTCGGAAAATGATGACAGTTGCTAGGGCTGCTACGTCCAGTAAGTTGTAGAATACAGCCATTGGCCAGCGATTTGTTTATTGTGTACATGAATATATCGAAACCATTTGGTCGAATACATCGACTCCACCTTTGGTGCGGCTATAATCCAGTATCATGGCAGGTTTTCTTCGATGACCGGAAGTGGCTTTCTCACAGTTATATTGTGTTGATAGCAATACCACTTGTTTGTTTGGCTTCGGAACATAACTCACCAACGCCATTTTTCTAAAAAATCCAAAGACGGATGAGTGGACTGGACGATACTGCTTTTTGTTATTGACCTTTACATGCTCATTCTGGTCATCAAGAACCTCCTTCGTTACAAAAGGTTGAGGCAAATCTCTTTTGTTTTTCCGAATCGTGCCAAGAATAGTGATCTTCTTATCCAGCAACTTCAAAGCCAAATCCAAGGAGAAATAAGAAATTATCAATAGTGAGGTTGCGTCCAGAATTGAAATATGATGGCATCAACGACATCAGCACATCATATCCACGACCAAGTCCTGTACTTTGGTTATAGCTACCAGTGCAGATAGAAAACTTCAGTGTATAGCCCGTTGAGTTTTCATTCAGCCACCTAAACTTCAAACCATATTTGACCAAGCATATTTGAGGCTTGCTTGGCATGTGTATTGGGGAAATTCAATCCATTTTAGGTCATAAAATTGTTTGATGACCTGAACAAACTGAAATAATGACTATTTTTTCTTTTGATAGGCATACCTGACAAGAACATTGATATGCGTGAATATTACAATCAGTAATTACGTAAGACATACATATCGAAAGGGATAAGCGGGAATCCCAGATTTGCGAAGTTAGCAAATTTCCATCGTTTTTGAAATTGATGAAAAAATTTATTGATGACCTCCTACATACCTGAATAATGACATCTTTGCTTAAATTTGTTTATCACTGTTATATGAAATGCTTAGAAACAATTCATACAATAGCCAGAAGAACTATAACTGAACAATATAAGTCAAAAATCAAAAAAAAATCGATGAAAAAATCGTGGGGTCCATTTGGACCCCAGTTCGGGTGGACACGACTTTTGCCGGTTCGTAAATGAGGGTTAACAAGCTTTATAATTGGGCTGTAGATTGTGGTCTGAACATCAATCCACGCAAAACGGAATTAGTTCTCTTTACGAGGAAATACTAAATTCCGGACTTCAGACCCCCAACTATTAAAGGAGTAACTCTCACACTGTCAAATCAGGCTAAATATCTAGGTCTCATTTTTGACAAAAAACTGAAATGGAAAACTAATATTGAGGAAAGAGTAAATAAAGCCAACGTGGCACTCTTCTCCTGTAAAAAAGCCATTGGTGGGAAATGGGGTTTCTCCCCCAAATCACCCATTGGCTGTTTACCTCGGCCGGTACTCACTTACGGGGTGATAGTCTGGTGGACCGCACTAGAGAAGATGATCAACTACAACAACCTGGCCAAAGTTCAAAGAACGGCTAGTCTGTGTATTAGTGGTGCACTGAGGACAACCCCATCGGACGCCCTCAATGTACTACTAGATCTCACACCCCTAGATATCTTCAGCAAACAAGTCGCAGCCAGCTCAGCTACTCGACTCAGAGCTACATCACAGTGGACCAATAATCAAATCAGCCACACTACCATTCTAGATAACTATAGATTCTTACCGAATCGATCCGACTACACCACCCCCAAGTTGGTGTTTGACAACAATTTTCAAGTAACTATACCTTCAAGAGAAGCTTGGGAAAATGGCACTCTTTTGGAAAATGAAGCAATACTCTTCTACACCGATGCGATGGTTCAAAAACCAGCGAAGGTGTGGGAAGTGGAATCTACTCAGAAAAACTGAATCTCAGTCTTTTCTTCCGCCTACCCGATCATTATAGTGTGTTCCAAGCGGAAATTCTTGGCTCAAAGAAAACGTCATATCCTCCACGGATATTCGAATCTTCTCGGGCAGCCAAACTGCCCTTAAATCTCTTGCCTCTGTCTCTACAAAATCCATCACGGTCCAAAATTGTCAGATGTCTCTGAGGGAGATGTCAAAACAGTTTAACTTTCACCTTTCATGGGTGCCAGGGCACAGGGACATACCAGGCAACTGTATGGCAGACGAACTAGCCAAAAAGGGCACGACCACTTCCCTACGCTCAGAATGGAACAACATAGGTGTACCTATCGCTACAAGTAAACTCCTACTTAGACAAGACGCTTCGAGGATAACAAACACTAGATGGACTCAGAGTAACAACTACCTTGCAACCAAAAAAAGGCGGTGTGTAGACTCAAAACGCTCAAAGAGTTTGTTAGCCCTGAACCGTCTGTATCTGGGTTCTACCATAGGTGTTCTTACGGGACACTGTCTAATAGGAAGGCACGCCAAAAGACTTGGTGTGTTTTCCAATGATTTCTGGAGAAGCTGCATGGACGAAGAGGATGAGGAAACCGTTCAACACCTTCTTTGCTCATGACCTGCACTACTTCATAGGAGGAAAACTCATCTCGGTGAATTCTTCTTCGATGATACTAGCGACTTAGCTTACATAGACCCTAAAAGTCTTTCGAAATACATTAAAAGTTCGACAAGCAGGTGATTAACCGGCTAGTCGCGTAATTACTAACGATTAATAAGTGATCAACTCGTTAATCTTACATCGGGTTTCTGAGATCAGTAGGTGATTAACTTGCTGATCTCTGTGGTATCACAATGAGCCCTTGCGGCCTAAGTGTGTCAGGCAATGTACTCATTGGCTGACAGCCACTTCCACCTAACCTAGCTTAGAAATTGTGCTTGCCTTTGAAGAAGCTCAGATCGTTTTTTTACTTATTAAAAGGTTCATACTATCATACTTCTATAACCTCTTTGCGAATATATTTATTTCAGTATACAATGATCTATGAGAAACTAGCATCCAACGCTTAATTAACCGTCTTCTGTGAACAAACTTCAAGAATTACACCATTTATTCGCTCTGTCCATATGGAGAAGAAAAAGCAATCTTAATGGAACAAAAATTAATTTAAAATGAAAAATAAAAAAAAAAATAATAGAGAAAAGAAGTGTTCTTTATAAAATTTAACAAAACAATTTTTCTACCACCACATCAGAAAACTGCTCATAACGGAATACTGCAAAAGACCACTCACAACCCCGCACTGGCCAAAACATTTAATTATTGTTCATTCCATTCATGTGCATTAACATTTTTCTTCAATTGTCTGATTCTGATCTCATTCGTTCTTAATGAATTAACGAAAAAGAAAAAACAAGAGGGATGCAATTCCGTACGGACTACCACCATCGACTAACCAACCAACTTATCATCACATGCATATAACAATAATGAAGCTATCTGCAGCGCAAGCACCACACCCTTGACGTGTTATATTTTGTTGTTTTTATAATTTATCTGTGCTCTTATGTTTGCTTATTTTAATTTGGTGTCTGTTGGAAATCCTGGCCGGAATGGGACGATGTATTTGACGTCAAAAAGCCCAACCATATGGAATGCCGAATGCACGATATTTAATATGGTTTTATGTTTCATTTGTGCTTGTTAGTGCAGGTGTAGATTCTGCATAGCATCGAGAAGAATTTCTGAAATTCAAAAAGAAAAACATATCCTTCAAATAATTTACGGCCTGAAATGAGAACCTTAGGTTACCTACATATACAAAATTATCTAAGTGATTTTGTAAATGGTTGACTGAGATCTTTCCAATCTATTTCAATTTCAATTTCAATTGAACTTGGTCTTGAAATGTTCGTGGAGGTCTAGGGAAGGTTTAAAAGGTAAGTAAGTATGATAAAAAAGAATTGGAGAATAGTAAAAGTAACAATTTCTTCATTCTTAACTGTAATGAATAAAAAATTAAATTCAAACAATACTTTTGTTTTTCTTTAATCGTTTTTGACAACAAAAAATTAAAATAATAAATAACAAATAAAAAGGTTATCAGATCGTTTGTTTTTAAAAATTCTCTTAATTTTTGACTGGTAAGAATAAAGATTTAAATTTTTTTAATTTACTGCCCCTGAGGACCATAGACTATATTTCATCCTCGAATTCCCACAGGAACCGGGATCGGGAATTCAATGTACATACGTGTGTTCTTAACGTCAAATAGTCAATTTGTCAAATTAAATTTCTGAACGCAACCATAAGATTTGAGATTTGACAACCAATCTTTGCGAGTGAAGATTACCGCTAAGTGCGCGAGAACTTTCTTTACTTTTGTGATTCTTTGCGATAGTGACATTCCAGGTAATGTACTTTTTCCAATAAAGTGTGACAATTTACTCCTAATTTAGCAAATTTATGATACCGATTAGAAAACGACCTGACTTAGGTCATTGCAATGTAAGAACTGCTTTATTTAGTGAGTGACAATGAAGTAGATAGGCTTAGAATGACGGCATGACGGTTCGCACCATCACACTTTGAAACCTTACAGGTATTAAGCAAATCCAATAATATCCTTGACTTCTTTTATATTATGGGTTGCAATTTCTGCTGCTTTCTTTGTGTATTTTTTAATATTTCATGACAGTAATAATAAATTACAAATAATAAGATTATTGGATTGTTAGTTTTCAAAAATTCTTTTAATTTTTTGACTGGTAAGAATAAAGATTAAAATTTTTTTAATTTATTGCCCCTGAGTACTATTGACTATATTTCATCCTCAAATTCCTGGGAACGGGATTGGGAATTCGAAAACAACTGCAACGAATTGAAGTTTTTGTCGCTATTACAGTATAAACAAGAACATAAGCTGGACCTTGGAAAATACTGGACCAATTCTAAAAATATTTTTAACGTTAAAGTGTTTCATTGCTCCTGCGTAACAAAGAATATAATTATTTTCTTTACATATTCTTTCGGGAACGGAAACGGGAATGGTGAGATAGCCAGGAACCTGGAAAGCACTTAACCAATTCCAAAAATTCTTTCATTTTTCATTTCATTTCAATTCATTCTTAGATTGCTTCAATGTCCCTGAGTTTTAAAGACTATAGTTCATCACCATCTACCCACAGGAACGGGAACCGGAATTCAAAAACCACTGTACTGATTTCAATACGGTTTTCACCATTACAATACGGTGCTACATAGACTATATATTTCATCCCCATATGGAGCGGAACAGGAGCAGATGTACGAGAAAATACTACACCGATTCCAAAAATTCTGTCATCGTTAGAGTGCTTAATTGTCCCTGAGTAAGATAGACTATATTTCATCCCCACTCTCCCACTAGAATGGAAGCTTTGAAACTACTTTACTTTACTTTCAATTTGATAAACGTAGGGCCTGAGCTGAGCCAGGCGGGTCAGCTAGTATAAAATTATTTTTTGAATTAGCTTTTACACTGTGGGTGAAATCAAGGAGGATATAGGGATATATGTTTGAAGGAGCGGTGACAAAGGTTAGATGTCCATTTTGAGTCACCGAAGCATTGCAAGAAACAGTGGTTATACTATACACCAAGAAGCGTGTTGAGTCCTCTGCTATTTATATCCATAACCAGATTGCACGTTAGCTCCGTAATCAATGTCATCACCGGAAATTGTCTGATAGGAAGACACGCCATAAGACTCGGTGTTTCCTCTAATGAAAATCCATACCTCCTCTGCTCGTGCCCTGCACTCTCCTTTAAAAGAAAACGGCATCTAGGAAAATATTTCCTTGATGATCCAAGCGATCTGGCGAACACAGATCCGCTGCATCTCATTCGCTTTATTAAAAACTCCAAATGGTTTTGTTGTGGTACTCCCTCACATAATTTTTATGGTATCACAATGGACCTAATATTGGTGTAAGTGTGTGTCAGCTGTTTTCCTGACAGCCATTTTAACCTAACCTAACCTCTGCTATTTGTTACAGTCCTCGACTGGTGAAAAATAAAGTATAAAACACCAAAGTACCTACATCATTATAGTACTTTGCTGACGATGCAGTCATCACAGGTGAGGACTCTTATCCGTACAAGAAGCACTGAGGTAATAGCTTTCCAAGGTTTTGGGTACCCTTTTAGTCCATTTTATGATCAAGGCATGACTGTTCAGACATTTGTTTGAATGGAAAAGCTTTAATATCTGAGATCAATAATGAAGTAACTCGTGATGACGACATCAATCATCGAGTTAGCGTAGGGTGAATGAAGTTGTAAGAAAACTGCGTCATCTTCTGTGATAGAAAATATCACCTAAGCTGAAGGGGAGGCTCTACAGTCTACACCGTAGTTGTTCGTCGAGCATACGGTTCACAACGTACAAAAAGTATCAACTTACTTTCAGTTAAAATCAGTTGAGATGCATGACAGCATCAGTTGAATCCAGAGAACTCCAAAAAAATCTTCATTTGTTTGGTCTGAGACATGGAAAAATATAAAACCGGGAGGTTTGTAGTGCAGACCACTAATGTAAAGTAGTTAAGTGGTAGATCTGAAATCCCTTCGAGATCACGATACTCGAAACGCCGGAAAAGGAAGAAGAAGAAGAAGATTGGGAGTAAAATCATTGCTAGATAACTTCTCTCCATAACTTTTTACTTAATATGCTCACTTCTCAAGCTAAACGTACACCAAATTAAACCCTTAGCAAAAACATTTCTTTTTGTTTATAAGAAAAATAACAAACAAGTGTTTGTTATTGTTTTTTGTTTTGTCCTGGAGTTGTAATTTGAATAGAAATATTACAAAACATTTTAAAAAGAAAAGAAAAAATTTTTTTTTTTTTTTTAAATGTATGTTGAAGATCGAAAAGATCACCTCAACGCAATTGGGCTCATCAGTTAGATGATTGCCGTACCCTTTCAAGACGCAAATTTCGTTCGGAATACACCGACACTTATAAAATCCACTGCACTCACGATCTTCAACATACATTAAAAAAAAAAAAAAAAATTTTCTTTCTTTTTAAAATGTTTTGTAATATTTCTATTCAAATTACAACTCCAGGACAAAACAAAAAACAATAACAAACACTTGTTTGTTATTTTTCTTATAAATAATTTTATGCCAAACCATGGAAAACTTTGTTTACATTCTAAGTTTAATAATGCTTGTCCAATTGCTTAGAAATAAAATTCACTGCATGTGAGTGCAGTGGATTTTATAAGTGTCGGTGTATTCCGAACGAAATTTGCGTCTTAGAAGGGTTTTTCTTTTCTTTTTAAAATGTTTTGTAATATTTCTATTTCTTTTTGTCTTTTAAAGGAAATAAATAAAATGGATCTTGAGACCCCTAATCGCAAATACTTATCTCAAGTCAATGAACTTGGGGTTACGTCTCTTCTGCTCTCAAGGCATCAAATAAAAATGGGCACGACTGGGTCGTACGAACTTGCGATTGAGTGATTAATACGATATGAAAATTTTAAGGCGGAAGAAAAAGTTAAAGCATTCGCTGTTCATAATATATTTGGTAATACAGGGTTGCCAACTACACATTAATTATGAAAATTGAATCAAATCACGCAAAATATTGAAAAAATTAATATAAATGTTTCGAAAGTTTCAAGCGAAAATCTAAGAACGTCATTCTTTTGCAGTTAAAAAAAGAACGAAAGTTGTTTAGACAAAAAATTCGAAAAAAATTTCGGTAATATCGTGCATGTTATTAACGAGAAAATCGAGTTTTAAAAAAAAACGGTACTATGAGGGGTACCGTTCTTAGAGTTTTTCCAAAAAAATTTTTACATCATAAGAAAGACAATCTAAAATCAGTTTCTTGTCTAAAATTTTCTCGAAATCGTTGCTGTCGTTTTCGAGAAAAATAATGATTATCATGTCGGTTGTATGGCACATACCGTTATTTCAAGACCTAGATACTTAGTTCCAAAAGTCCCTCTGTAGGCTGCTCCATAGACCCTAACTGCAAGTTTTGAAGAAAATCGGTCAAGCTGTAGATCCATATACACAAAGACAGACAGACAGATTTGCAGGCCCCATTTTTTCGTATTCTCTATCTTCGCAATGTCATGTCATGCAAAGCTTGCCTTATAGTACCTATAATTGCAAGTAAAAAAGAAATGAGGTGTTTTAATCGATTACATGGGTTTCAAGAGGGAAATGACAACTTCCATAATTTTTTTTTGCTATCACAAACAAATTATTTTATTCAAACTTTTTACAGTTTTAAGGAAACAGTAGTAGTAAGTAGTTAGGTTAGGTTAGGTTGCATGGAGGGTTCAGCCACATCTCTCAATGGGAGATTAGAGATGTCGCCCAGTTCGTCGAAGAAGTATTCTCCGAGGGCCTTTTTCCTAGTGTGGGCCAAGCCAGGACACTCACAGAGGAAGTGGAATGATCCCTACTCTGCCTCCTCATCATGGCATCCTCTACATAAGTCGGATGTGCCAATGCCTATTCTCATCATGTGGGTACCCAACGAGTTGTGGCCCGTGAGAATGCCGATCAACAGAGAGAGCCGAGGTCTGCTTAGCTGGAGTAGAAATTCTGTTTTTTTCTTGGAAATATCTGGCCAAAGGTTTCTGGAGACTCGGCATGTTTCTAAAGATGACCATCTGTCATTGGCGGTTTTTAGAAAATTGTGTTTGATTCAGTTTTTTTCTTGCTCAAGTGGCCTTAGAACTGAGGTGTTCGTTTCGCTGGATTCGAGTGCTGACCCGATTTTAGCCAGCTTATCCGCCATTTCATTGCCGATTATGTCACGATGTCCTGGAACCCAGGTTAAACTAACTGTGTTTGTCTCGCTGAGCAGTCTTAGGTTACTGCGACAGCTGTCTACTAGCCTGGATTTTGTGATAATGGATGAGATATCTTTAATGGCCGCCGGACTGTCTATAAAAAAGTCAATATTTTTGTTGATCAAGTTTTGCGTAGCAAGGTGCTTCGCGGCTTCGCACACTGCGAGTACTTCTGATTGAAAGACACTGCAGAAGTCGGGAAGCTTTATTGGTCTATTCATGGTAGGGTAATCTGAGAAGATACCTGATCCTACCCCTTCGTCCGTTTCGGAACCATCCGTGAAGGCGGAAATGTGATTTTTTATTATAACCCTGTTTTCCTCCCAGCTTTCTCTTGTCGTAGTAAGTAGTTATATGTGATTTTATTATTTATTGTTGTTTTAAAGTATACATAGTTCACAATAAGCATTGGCTTTTGCCGTCAGCCGAAAAAAAGAGTTGTATTACTATAAGCTCAAAGTTTTTAGTTAGTTTCAATCAAAATTAAATAGTTTTTTTTTTATATAAAAGGATTCATTTAAAATATGTTATCGATAATTAGATGCAGTTTTTATTATACTGACAGAGGCAACTACAGTTGTCTCCATTTAGTATCTGTACAGTTTCTTCCACTCTGAGAGTACCTTTCCCCAGACGGATGCACGTATCTCCTTGAGAAAAGGGCAGGGCAATATGGGCTTAGGTCGGTCCTGTGGGGGAAAATAGTTGAGGGGCAAAAGTTCACCTCTAGCCTTAAATATGGTGGACACTATCTCAATGCTGTTTGCATCGCAGAAAAAAATGTTCGTTCTTTAGGTTGTGTTTAAGCAACTTATAGGTGGATCTCGTTTGGCTCTCAAGACTTTGCCTTCTCGATTAGTGTTTGCTGATTTCTGTTCCGTTCCGACTTCCGAATCGCTGTTATTGTAGAATTGTAGGTTTCTGCTTTGAAGATGTTTGGTTATTATATATGTATACAAGGTGATAGATAGATTGCATCATAGCTTTCCGAAAATATGCTAAGTGTAATCCAAGTGTGTAGATGTATAGTGGTTGAAGGTTAGTCTCGAGATGGAGCATGTAGTTTGCGGTGTTGAGCGGGAGACGGAAATTTCTCTTATGGAAGTTTCTGAGTAGCTTTTCCACTTCTTCGGATTGGTAGATGCTCCAAACTTGAGCTGCATAACACATGATAGATCTAATGACTGCTTCGAAAACTTTGTACTTGCAGCACGGCGCAATTTCTTTTTTCCCAAGGACTGTTCTCCAACTGCAGTTTATAGCGCGTTTGGATTCCTTCAGTTTTTCTTGAAAGTGTTTACTGAAAGATATTTGTGGGGTTAAAAGGACACCTACGTATTTTTATAGTTCGACTTTTTCCAGCTCTTCGTCCAGGTCCATTTTAGACTTATCTCCCCATACCATTACGAAAAATCATGAACTTTGACTTTGCAGTGTTCAGTTGTAAATTCCGCATCCTACAGTGTCTTTGCAGTTGGTTTATCATCAGTTGCATTCTATTTGGACTTTCTGCTAAAATGACAATATCATCAGCGTATAGTAGAAGCTTTATTTTCATGCCATCAAAAGTTATTCCTCCCGGTAGAAATTCTTAATGGTCATTCAGCAATAATGAGAACAGAAGCGGAATGAATAAGCAACCCAGCTTCACTCCTGTTTTTAAGGTTACACATTTACCAAACAGTTTTGGAAACTTTCTTAAAAAACTCCTCCAAGAGCAGAACTTTTTAGAGGACTTTCGGTAGGCATTCACAAATACAATACGTGTGCTACTGACATCAAGATTTAGCCTTGATTAGCTTGAGTCAGTTTTCGGACTTTTTGTCTTGCAGGCTATGCTTACTGATAGAATTTCCAAAGATGTCCCTTTCTTTCATAAACATCATAATTAGCATCAGCAGCCGAAGAGCCACAGGACAGACATAGAGAAATTTCAAGAATTTTTATTTTGCAACTTAATCGACTACAACAACAGGCTCAGTTTTGAATTAACTACATTTAACTGAAACATTGGGAACGCTCATCTTCAAACATCTTTGAGCCTACTTGATAGGGTACAAAATAGAGCGTTCAGATTGATAGGTGATAGTTCAATCGTAGAATCTATTGATTTTCTTGGACATAGTCGAAATTTTACCTGTCTCTCTCTCTTTTATTGCTTTTTTTCACAAACAGTGCTCTAGTGAAATAGCCAGCTGCATTCCTCCCTTGAAACAATTAAGCAGCAACATCCGCCTCGCTAGGAATGCTCATCAGTTTTACCTTGAGCCCAACTTCGGGCGTACAGTCAAGTATAGAGATTCTTATTTAAGTCGCACCACCCGCATGTGGAATGCTCTACTCGACCCTGTTTTTCCCCTACATTACGATTTACAAAGGTTCAAAAGCAACGTACATCGGTTTTTACAACATTATATGTGTAGTATAACCCCTTGATGTGCGCGTTAATTATAAAAAAAAAAAAAAAATTCTTATGCAGTAATCTCCTGTCTTTATTCCGCCGAAGCTTCTATCTATAGAAAATCGCCTTTCAAATTTTGATTCGAAATCCTCACTGTTTGTTTAATATTAATGCCATTCCTAGAACTACACTTCTCTCTCTCTCTCTTTCTCTCAGATAGCACATAGCATTGCTCAAACACCTTGTAAATTGAATTCTACATTTTGCTTCGTTTTTCAATGAAAACACACTGTGCTAAGTGAAACTCAAATACTCGACAGTGAAACAGAAAAAATAAACTTTTGTAAGCACATAGCACGCTGTGCTCAGGGAGGTAGCGACACTTTAACGCACATTTAAACCCTTCTCATTACAAAAGGACGACAGAACAAATGCTACCAAAGTAAAGCAAGCATAGACATCCGCCGACTAGGATATAAGTGTGTAAGTATAGCAATCGGCACTATGAAAACCGACGTAACTATTTACTTAGCGTTAATTTGGTTGAATAGGTGAACATATGTGTTGCACGGAGTACAATTGTTTGCTTTGTATCCTTCCTGCTGGAAGCACATATCCTCCTACAGCCAACAACCTGCTTGGTCTTGTGCCTTCAAATTTTCCTTTTCTACCAGCAATTGTTTGTTCGCTCTTTAACTTCACTAACCGTGTGTCGCCGCCACTGGCAATGACATTTTCTACTCCTCTGACTGGTATCTTAGTACAGACTTCAGATAGCTTGTGAAGAAGTCTTTTAAATATTTTCCGCCTCATCGAGAAATTGTTCCTTTCGTTGAAGTTGGATTTGGAAAAGATGGTTCCCTACTCATTTAAGTAAAGTCTCAGGTGTGCATGCATGATTGCGCCTGCTAAGGGCTCATGTGAGCAATTGGGAATTGGATCCAAGACTCTGCGTTAGTGGAAACTTTCATTCCTCACTCATATTTGCATTGCATTACGTGATCGGGATCCGGGAAACAGTTTGTGCTCCTGTCAAAGCTAAAAGTTATGCTTGTCAACGATGTAGAGCGACGCGGTTCACGATGCAAAATGAATGCAAGGACGTGGATAAATATTTTCTTTCTTTCTTTTTTTTTAACAAAGAACAGCAAACTTTGGTCGTTAGATTGACAGCAGAAGGAAACCCGAGCATGACATTTTCTTTTTTGCTTTTTTGAGGCATGTAAGCCATCTTTGTTTAAATTAATATTTTATTACGTAGGTCCTTGCTTTGGGATCGATCGAAATCCATATAAATTAAGGATAAAGTGGAGCTGGTTAAGGAAAATGATGATGTGGTTCGGTGCACTCATAGTAAATATGAATATAATGTGATTGACAGCAGCAGTAATGCATTCTTAAGCGACAAGAATGGATTGTTTTCCGTCCGGGGAAGCTGCAGTAGCTAATAGCAGATTTAAAAGCAATCACGACTAAACGTGTTTTGAAGAGAAGGGAAGCAATTCTTTCAATTTCCTCAGACGACTTTGAGTCCTTTTGGAAGAACCCACGCTTCGGAAGTTCCTAGTAGACGAGTCCTAAGTTCCTATTGTAAATTTTCTACATAAGATATACAATTTATGCAATTCAATCCAGGCAAAAAAAGAGAACGTGCATACACATAAGGCTAATTACGTTGCCTTTCTACCAAAATACTAAACCATTCCTTTAGAAGTGGGGAATGCATCACAAAAAAGAATTTGCATATGTCGGCAACTTTTACTCTGACTTTATAAAAAAAAACGAAAAAAATCGCAACAACACTTAGCCATCGGATGTGTTGAAAATTTTAAACAGTCCAGTCCGTCGGCGTCGTCGGTTGCACCGCGCCGTACTTATGCAAGAAAGCACATCCTGATGTAGTGTCCTTCCTCGTCCATCTGTTGTTTTCTTTTTTTTTTAAGGACCGCTTAGGGCGGGCATTTAAAAGTTTTAATTCCATCCTTCCAAGAATTAAGTGCACTTGGTGCTCTGTTGTTTTCATGCCATTTATTTATTTTGTTTGTTTTGATTCATAAAAAAAATGTAATGCCATACGTGGGAACGGAAGTCTATCCTTCTATCGCATATCCCCTATGTTTAGTTTTTGGATTATTTTTTTACATTCAGTCTCTTCATGGTACACCACATTGAGAACAGCAACATTGTTTTAAGCTCCTAAAAGATAAAATACGAAGAAGGGAGAAACTACGAGACCTGAATGATCCATTGTTTATTTTTCAGACGATTTATGAGGAATGTTTAGAGTTTAGTATGAGAATTTGATGCATGTCAAAATGCAACACAGCAATACAACAAAAATCAATTCGTCAACAAAACCTTCTTCAAATAATTTTCATAAAAACTTAATCTCGACGATCTCTGATAACACGGAAATTCAACTTGAGGAATGGTATGAAGTCACACAAAAAAATGCAATGCATAGAAAATAAGAAACAGTGACAGCGCATATGAACGCCAGTGGAAAGCCACAAGTGGTAAAAAAACAAAGGGACTGCTTCGATTAATCTATTCTTTGAAAACGTACGTGACTATTCTGAGAAGAGAGCCAAGATCAAGAAGGTACAAGTGCAAGGTACATACTTTACTAACACATTTCTATAAAACTACCACAAGAAGTGAGAGAATGAAATCATCAGGAGTGAACTTAAACGAGGCTTGAAGTGCAATTAGACGTCTGTTCTCATTCACTTTTGTTTCGAGAATGAAGGAAGATAGGAGCTACCTAGTTGCTACAAGAAACAACAGCCTGGGTGCAACCTCGAACTATTCAAATGAAAAAGGTAAAATTAATGCTTAAGTTGGGTCAGATCCTAATGAAGAAGCATGTAGGGCATTTCATGGTTGCGTGTGGTTTGGGAGTGTCATAAAATAAATTTTTTATGGGCATATTGTATAAACAAGTCATTAAATTTTAAAGCAGTTCCTTAGCATTTCTAACGTGCAGACAAATCACGTTCCACCGCTCACATAGTCTATGTTGCATGTTGATGTAAGTTGTAGGTAAGTAATTAAAAAAAGGGAAAAGTCAAACACAATTTGTTTTCTTGACTGCAATCAGGGCGACAGTCTTTTTGTCAATGTGAATAAAAACACTCTTTTTGCAGTTTTCAAACCCCATTATTTGCTAGCATTACATACAAACATAAGATTTCGCAACAGACGGGAGAGCGCCTAGCGAATTTCTCACAACCATGCCTTGTGAAAGAATGAATTGAAGGGAACCTACAATTTTTTGCCCTTTTCATAGCAATGAATTTTAATAGAGGCGAAAAATTTTTAGTTTCTGTAGGGATTCGAAATACAAACCTCCCGCGTAGTAGGCAGACTTACTAGCCATTACGCCACGTGCACTAGCAACTTTCTCTAAGATTTTGCAAAAACTCAAGACCTCACAAATTTTTTTTTTATAGAATCTAATTCGTAACGAACATCTTTGGGTGCTTTTAGGTCGCAACTCAGCAATCTTTTAATCAGCTCAGCAAGGGATTCTTAAGCAACAAAACAAATCACTACTCAGCTAAATGTGTTCAGTATTGTTTTTAGTCCGGCCAATCTTTATATAATTCTGCTGTACGGGTGTATGTCATTGAACTCCTCCTAAACTGCTTGACCGATTTAAATGAATATTTCTGTATGCGTTTGAGTGGCGCCCTAGATGGTTTAGATTCACAAATCCGCCCGGCAGATGGCGCTGCAGTTGCAGTTGCTGTTCGTTAGTCTGGCTAAAACTCGAGAACGGCTGAACGGATTTATCTTATCTTGATCTTGAAATGTTCGTGTAGGTCTAGGGAAGGTTTAAAAGCTTTTATTTCATCCCTATAATCCCACGGGAACAGAAACAGGAACGAGAACGGGAACCTTAAAGCAACTTGACAGATTTCAAAAACTCTTTCAACTTTCCGATGTTTCATTATCTCTCAGTGACATAGACTTATATTTCATTCACATATTTCCACAGGAACGGAAGATTCCCTCAGGAACGGGGTTGGAAATGGAAACTTAGAAACTACTGAACAGATTTCAAAAATTCTTTCGGCACTGGGATGCCACATAATCCCTCAGTAACTTAGCGTAGATTTCATCCCACGGGAATAGAAACAGTAATGAGAACGGAAGCCTTAAAACTACAGACCCGAGCAACGCCGCGCCGCGCCGGGCGGCTCAGCTAATTAAAAAACAAATAGTAAGATTATTGGATAGTTTGTTTTTAAGAACTCTTTTGATTTTCGACTGGCAAGAATATAGATTTAATTTTTTTTTAGTTTTTTAAAGTGTTACTTTAACAATAATCCAAGCCATTTTTTCATATGAAATGACCGCACATTGAACTTGATCTTTATTCGCAAAGCAAAAGGAATTGATTTATAGTGATACTATACACTTTGACCTAAGCTATGACAGCGTCTTCTAGGCCTTTGGTAGAGATATGAATCTCGAAGAGATATTGAGTTCGAATGCAAATGAAGTGGAAGTTCTTTGGTTATTATCTAGACAAGAAGAAATGAATAAAGTAATAAAGACTCGAAGAAAATTTTAATTTTAGCTCAGACGCAATAAGGGTATTGTAAAACCACATGGTGGTCTCTGTGACCATGTTGAACGGTGCTGATGCTTACACGATACGGGAACAACAGCATTAGCGGAAACTTGGAAAATATTGGACCAATTCCCAAAATTTTTTCAATGTTAGAGTGCTTCATTGCTCCTGAGTATTAAGGACTAGATGGCCTTCCCATATTCTTTCGGGAACTGAAAAAGGAATGGCGAAATAACCAGGAAACTGGAAAGAACTGAACCGATTTCAAAAATTTTTTCACTGTTAGAATGCTTCATTGTCCCTGAGCAATCCAAACCATATTTCATCACCATTTTCCCACAGGAACGGAAACGGGAATTAAAAAAAAAAAAACCAACTGTACCGATTTAAATGAGTATTTCACTTTTACAGTACTGGGCCGATTCCGAAAACTATGTCATCGTTAGAGTGCTTAACAGTTCCTGAGTAACATAAACTATATTTCATATTCTCCCACTAGAATGGAAACTTATAAACTACTTAACTAAACTTAAAATATTAGATATTAAAATTCACCGTCCGTAAGCATATCATTCATTATTGTTTTATCTATAGAAGCCCCAATTTAGATAGCAATTCAACCTCTAACGAGTTTGATGCGCTATCTGAGTCCATAATAAGAATTGTTTCCCTTTATCCTCACACTGAAATCGCAATTGCGGGCGATTTCAATGTACACAATTCTGGTGGGCTTCGACATTCTGGCCAGACAACACCCGAAGGAAAGTGTGTTGAGATCTTCGCCGAGTTTAACCAGTTAACTCAACTTGTTGATGAGCCCACTCGGGTTCCAGATATTGTAGGCCATGTGGCCAACACTCTTGACTTATTTCTCACTTCTCATCCCGAAAAATACAGGGTTGTAGTATCATCTCCTTTAGGCAAATCAGACCATTGTGTCATATCGGTAGATTTTTCGTTTTCCATCACGGTAAATAAAGATAAAGTCCCTAAAAGAACTGTGTGGCAATACGAGAAAGCCAATTGGGACGGACTGAATAATTTCTTTCGAAATTTTAATTGGTCATTGTGCTTTCTCGACGGAAACGTTGATGCATCAGCTGATATGATATCTAACGTTATTCTCAACGGCATGAGAAATTTTGTTCCTAACAGAACAAAAAGTATCATCCCCAAAGAGAATTCGTGGTTTGATTCAAGCTGTAAAGAGGCGATTAGGGATCGAGAAAGTAGTTTTCGAAAATTTAAAGATAACTCGACTGTAGAAAACCGAAATTTGTTCAAACGGGCCAGAAATAGCTGTAATGCTCAAATACAAAGGGCTAAGTTTTTACATGACCAAAAAGTAAGGCAAAAAATACTATTGTGTCCAAAGGGAAGTAAAAACTTTTGGTCTTTTGTGAAGAACATTAGGAACTCGACCACGTCATCGGTCCCAACACTCGTCTTCAATGACTCTCCGTATGTCAGCTTGTTGCGGTAAAATTTACCACAACAAGTTCTATCCGCCATTCTTCTCCCGCTAATAAACTTTATCTATAGCTGCTCGGAAGTAGTAGAAGAGTTCAGTTGAAACCTGGTCCATCAGCCAGAGACCTGTTCTTCTAAAACTTTCGAAAGGCCATTTTCAGGTCACGTTGTTCCTCGATGCAAAAGATTGCACAGTAGAAGACACTTTTCTTGTGTGACGGTCGGTCCACAATAGTCGTACGGCAGGTGGCCTACGCAAACATTAAAAAAGGAGAAAGGCATGAAGATCGAGATCCATGTCCAACAATGTGTGAACTATATTCACACCAACCTAAATTTTCTAGTAAATTTCAATTAAAATTAAATTGAGTATCGTCTACATCAAGAAAGAATCACTAAAAGACGTGTTTCCGTTTTTACTCCCCTTTTTTTTTCTAACTATCTGAACGAAGGTCTACGGAAAGTATTCGTCGAGCTTTTAGACTTAGCATCTCTTGTTCTTCGTTCTCTTGGAAAATATCTTCTCCGTATTTTAGTTTGGGCCGGTGGGGCTGGGGACTTTGCGCGAGTAAAATAATTTTTCGGAGTAAGTCTTTCTGAAAGAGGTTGAACTCGTCCACTCGGCTACTGGTGATCATATCACCTGAACGCAATGGACCGCGGGTAGTTGATTCGTGACATCTCACTTGCACATCCCAGCCTAATGGCGGAATGCTGCAGTAAAAGTGAGACCGAACAACACCACGCTTAAAGGTCTGACGAGGATGGCTGCATGGCCGATGCCGGATGGAGGAGAAAAACCCGCCATCTTGATGGTCTCTTGACTTTTGGCTACGAAAGTGTGCAGAGATACAGAAGAAAGCGTGCAAAAAATTATTGCGAAGATTTTGCGTCTTATTGAGATTTTTGGAGCGAGTAAAATTTTCTTTGGAGATACAGATTTGTCTAACTCGACTTTTGCGGCAAAATTCCAGTTGGGAGTTTTGAGGAAATCTTGAGATTAGTGCGGAGGACATATTTTCTAAAGGAGTTCAGGAGGAGTGGTTAGAGAACAGAAGAGCTAAGTATTTTTGGTTTTATTTTTTTTCGTATCTTACGTATCGAAAAATCCTTCCCTTCTCAAGGGTTCTTCGAACAAATTTAGAGTCGCTTTATTTGCGGCAAAACTATCCGCTAGGCCTTCGTTGACCTAACGTACTTCTATCCCGAGATTGCGGGACTCGCGACCGTTTTCATTTACTTCTATCATCATTTCTTTTACTTCAGAAACTTTCCTTTCGTGATTCTTTCTTGTGTTCAACGACACACACAAATCTGTTCTATTTTGCTTTTACGTACTTTAATTTTCAACTTATCTTTATTTCGAGAATTGGCCTCCTGCCAACCTCGAAAGCAACTTTGTACTTTTCTTTTATACCGAAAAGATTCTGGGTTTTTATCCAGGTATCAACCACGGTTTCCCAGACACCCTAAAAATATAATAAAAATCTTTAATTTCCTTGAGAAATTTCATACTGTTTCATTTCTTTTCTTCCTAGTCTTTCCTTCTTGTTTTCACTACTATTTCAGCTTTGGTTAAGGCAAACCACCATCTTAAAAGGTTTCCTGGCGCCCATATTAGAAGTGAGCTAGTACGCCCTTGTACTCTCACTCATCAAATTGAGTTTATTAATTCTTGGTATTATTTTATAACCATTTGATATTCCCTTTTAATCAAATCGGATTAAAAAGGAATATCAAATCGAACCCACCCATCAGGCTGAGCTACGGGAGACAGCACTGAAGTGTTGTTGGTTGCCGAAAACGAACCTGTGTCAATTTGACATTTCGTTTTGATTAGACAAGTTGCGCGGCCGTCGGGATTGTTGACATCCCAATTTTAGTTTTCGCGTTTTAATATTAATTTATAAAGTTTCGCTTTAGATATAAATTTTCTAGTTTGCTCGCGGTGTGTGGAATTTATTCCCAGCGTTTCAAATAATAAATTAAAGTTCGGTTCGTAAAATATTCGGTAACAAGCTCCATCGACAAAGCCAATTCGCTGGCAGCTCAATTTGCTGCCAACTCGACACTTCCTCATAGCATATTGGCTCCACCTGACCTCGAGTCTGCAAATTCTTTGATGAAGCAGATATTTTTTCGAACTCGTTCGGTAGCGAGAGTCCTCAAAGATCTCAATATACATAAATCCGCTGGTCCAGATGGTATCCCCGCCGTTATTCTGAAGAGGTGTTCTTAAACGCTGGCAAAACCTCTGCGTAAACTTTTCCATCTTTCTTATTCTGCTGGGATTTTTCCGAGCAGATGGAAAACTGCATTTGTCCAGCTGGTCCCTAAAAAAGGCGAATCTTCCTCCCCTTCCAATTACCGTCCAATTGCACTTACGTCCCTTCTTTCCAAGGTCATGGAAACGTTGATAAACCGTCAACTTATGAAATATCTTGAAGAACGAAAGCTTCTTAATGACCGTCAGTACGGCTTTCGTAGCAAACGGTCCACTGGTGATTTGATGGCTTATCTCACCGAAAAGTGGAACCAATCTTTACATTGTTTTGGAGAAAGTAAGATTATTGCGCTTGATATTTCTAAAGCATTTGATAGAGTTTGGCATCAGGCTCTTTTATCGAAAATGCGTGCTTTTGGTATCGATGAGTCTCTTCTTCGTTGGATTAGAAATTACCTTTCCGACCGTTCAATACAAGTTGTGTTGGATGGCTTCAAGTCTGATACCCACTTCATAAATGCTGGTGTGCCCCAGGGCTCCGTTTTGTCTCCGACTCTCTCCCTCATTTTCATTAATGATCTCTTGTCTGAAACCTCTAATCCGCTTAACTGTTTTGCTGACGACTCGACCCTCAGCTTTTCATATTCGTTTCCAAATTCACGTCCCTGTTCTTTGGATGTGGAACTGGAACGGTTGCGTATGATAAGCTCATTGAATTCTGACCTTGACAGCATTGTTACATGGGGTCTTATGAACCGAGTAGAATTCAATGCTTCGAAAACTCAATGCTGCCTCTTGTCGTTGAAGCTTAACATTCCCCCATTGCCATTATCCATGAATGGTACCTGCATCGAAGAAACCGAAAAGCTGCCAGTACTTGGTATGTGTGTAAACGATGATCTTCGTTGGAATGACCACATATTTGAAGTCGCCAAAAACGCTGCTAAATGCTTAGGCTTCTTGAGACGATGCAGGAAATTCTTCACCCCTTCTGATCTGGCTACAATTTATAAGGCCTACATCCGCCCAAAACTGGAGCATAACTCCCATATCTGGTCAGGTGCTTCTCAAACATCCTTGCACCTCCTTGATAGGGTACAAAATAGAGCGTTAAAATTGATAGGTGATAGTTCAATCGTAGAACCAGTTGATTCTCTTGAACATCGTCGAAACGTTGCCTGTCTCACTCTCTTTTATCGCTTTTTTCACAAGCAGTGCTCTAGTGAAGTAGCCAGTTTCATTCCTCCCCTGAAACAATTTAGCCGCAACACCCGCCTCGCTAGGAATGTTCATCAGTTTTACCTTGAGCCCATCTTCGGACGTACAGTCAAGTATAGAGATTCGTATTTCAGTCGCACCACCCGAATGTGGAATGCTTTACGATTCACAAAGGTTCAAAAGCAACGTGCATCGGTGTCTCCTTTCAAATCCTCTCCTATTTTCCTAAATGCTCGCACTGTGTTTAACAACATTATAAGGGTATTCATAACCCCTTGATGTGCGCGTTAATTATGAAAAAAAAAAACTTACTCAATTCGATTAACGTAGGGCCTCAGCTACGTCGGGCGGGTCAGCTAGTATATTATATAAAGTACATTTATATATAAAACCTATTATTTGATACATAAATTAATTGTTTCTTCTCAAATAAATTCCATCCTCGTGGCATAACTTTTCTGAAAAAGAGTGTTTTTTACTGATGGCCGCAATACTCAACACTTTGTACACATTTGTTTTAGAAAATAGTTATATAGATTAGTCCAAAATTAACTTAACTTTTAAAGTCTTTGGACTATGAGTATCAATATCTCGAAAACGAAACGAGATATCGAATCATTTTCTTAACATTTTCGTGTGATATCTTATCTTGGAGAAACCCCAAAAACAACAATTAGCACTCTTTGAAAATCGTTAACACTTTTTGAGAAAAAAATATTCCCGGCAAAATTTTAGACTTTTGCTTTAACATTATATTGACGAAATATGTCTGAACTAAGAACAATTAACAGACCTCCTTAACTTTTGCAGGAACAGAAGATATTAGGCGAAACTCAAACAAAGCTTAAAAAAAACAATCGGTTTTCAAACCGCTCAGTTAAACAATTTTTTTTAAATTTTTTAAGAAAAAAACAGATAAATTGTACACATCTTTAATTTTTTTTTTATTTTTTAGGCATCAAGGTAGCCAGATTATATGATACCGTTTCTTACCTTAACAAGAATTTGGAAAGAATTTAAGGATTATGTTAATATTGTACATTTTGAAAGAAAGTAAAAAGTAAAATAAAAATTATGATCGGCAAATGAAACTAAGTTAAATCCCTTCAAACTTCTGCTGTGCGGAGATGGCAGCTTTGAACGGATGGAGCTGACATCTGATGGATTCAGGATGTTGGCGAGAGTGTCGGGTATATTGTCTGTGGATGTATTTATTTGGCGAGAAACAGGATACTCTGCGAAAATATGCCAAATTGTAAGATCTAACCCACAATTTGAGCATTGCTCTGGGGCCTCGCGAGTATAATAGTGTTTGTTTGTAAACAGAGATTTTCCTACTCTTACTCGTAATATTTGCATATGCATTCTTCTCTACTTAAGGATTGGTTGTACCGAATACGGGTAATCACGGGTATTTGCTTCCGAAGAATTGTTTCTGATATTTTCCATTTTTCCGTGAGTTCTTTCTTTTGAATACGAGCAAAAGCTCTTGTTGTAATTTCGGATACCCTATGATAAGTGGATATAGAATAGCGTTTTATGCTGCCAAGTCAGCGCTATTATAATGTTTCTGTGGTGAAACTAACAGTTTCTTAGAATTTCTATATCTATACCGATTTCTCAAAGGCATTTGACAGAGTTGATCATAAAATTTTAGTTTCTAAGTTGAGTAAGTTAGGTTTTCACTCTAATTTGTTAGATTGGCTTAAATCGTACCTTACTGACAGAGTTCAGTACGTTCGAATAAATAACGTTCTTTCGAATCCCATAAATGTGACCTCCGGCGTCCCCCAAGGTAGTCACTTAGGACCTCTTCTCTTTTTAATTTTTGTAAATGACATTCCAAGATTTTTAAAGAATTGTCGTTGCTTGATGTACGCCGACGATCTAAAATTGTTTTTAAGCATAAAATCTATCCAAGATTGCATTAATCTACAGAAAGATTTATCGAATTTATCTGTTTGGTGTAGTAACAACGATCTTCACCTAAATGTTTCAAAGTGTAACAGTATTACTTTCTCCAGAAGTGCTTCACCAATTGCTTTTGAGTATAAAATGAGTGGAACTTCCCTATCTAAATTAAATGTAAAAAAAGATCTTGGTGTTATATTTGATGTTAAGTTCAGTTTTTCTAGTCATGTCGACTATATTGTGTCTAAGGCGAGCTCAATGCTAGGGTTTATTTACAGAAATGCCAAGGACTTTTCAGATCCGTTTACGCTTAGATCACTTTACTTCTCATATGTCAGATCTGTATTAGAATATTGTTGCACTATTTGGAACCCAATATATGCGGTTTATTCAGTGAGAATCGAAAGAATACAAAGACGTTTTACGAGAATGGCTATTAGAATCTTACGTTGGAATATCGATATGCCCTCTTATAATTCAAGGTGTTTATTACTAGGCATCCAAACTTTGGAAACTCGACGTAAATATTTCGAGATAATGTTCGTGAGAGATGTTATAAATTATAAAATCAATTGCCCCTATTTGCTCTCCAAGTTGAGTTTATTCGTTCCCAACATTGAACTACGGCAAAGTAGAATGTTTCAAGTGTCCTTTCATAGAGTAAACTATGGCTTTAATGAGCCTATAACTCGCTGTTTAAGACAGGCAAATTCGGTATGTGCAGTTCTTGATTTTAACATGTATTTAAGTAGAGACTGTTTTAAGAAAAAATTATTGTTTTTATTGAACAATGGTGGCTAGGTATTAATAATAATCACTATCCAATTATTGTTATTAAGTAGTCTATAAGAGTCTATGTGCTCTACTTGATGAAATAAATTAAATTAAATTAAATTTCAAGAGATGGACATATACTTGTGGCATTTCTTAAGCCATTGAGTATACCGAGGTTGTCTGTTAGGATTGGGCGAAAAATATGGCTTTGTAAATTGTAGCAAGCTCGGCAATGTAACAATCCACATATTCTGGAAGTTGAGCCTAATGAATAATAGAAAATTGCGCATTATGTTGGAGTTCTACTACAGCATATGAGCACCAGTGATTTTCTTTTTGTAAACCGTCGCGTCGGTGTAAAAGATCCTATCTGCTCTTACACTAGCGATCAGTTCTTCGTATTGCATTTTGTACATATCGTCGGAAGTGTTTCGGTTATAAAAACAAATAACAATTGAAAAAACATATGAACTACTTTCACACATTATTATTATTATTCTTTATTGTCTACGATTTATAATCTACAGACTTAACAATACAAAAAGTACAATATTATATACAACGGCTTAAATAACTACTATTATTTTTGTGAGTCAAAAATGCTGTTAATAAATTCACACATTCTCCAAATTGCAAATTTCACACTGAAGTTGACTACTTCGATCGCTTGAATAAAATAGTGCAAAACATAAAAACAAAACAAAATTACATTTTTCGTATCAGAAATAAGATATAGGTACTTTATGAAAAGTAGGAGTTTTTGTATGTGTACCCAAAATTTCAAAGCCACCTTTTGCGCAACGATCTGTATGGAGCTGCCCCAGAGTACTGCGGCCAGCTGCATTTTCAAAACGAACGCAGGTTTTGAATATTTAAAGTCATTCATGATTTTATTCAGTAAAACCATTCAGTAAAAATCCCAGGCTTGCGAATTTAGGCAAATTTTATCGATTTTGAAGTTGAAAAATTTTGTTGATGACACATGCCCTCAAAATGACTTCTCTGCTTAAATTTCTTTATCACTGTGCCACCTGTGGCGTGATGGTTAGCATGTCCGCTGTTGACCCAGAGGTTCGTGGTTCGAATACCAATAGAGGCAAAAATGTTTTTCCACAGGTATAGACTTTCGCGAGGATTTGGCAAATTCATTGGTAAATTCATTGCTATAAAAAGCGCTTTCTCGATTAGTCGTTCGGAACCAGTAGGAAATTGTAGGTCCCCTCCATTTCAACAAGCCATGGTTGTGAGAAATGCGCCAGGTTCTAGCGCTTCTCGCTTTGATGCGCCACCCTAATTTATTTTCTTTATTTTGTTATAAAAATCATTCGCAATGAATTCATACAATAATTTATGGAAAACTAAAGGCCAGTTTGTTCACAGTGGGTTAAATCAGCAATTTGGTTATCAGAGATTCTCCTTAATTCATGATTAAGAATCTGTAATAGCCAAAGCCTATTAGTTCATTGATCATGGATTATATTAAAATATAGTTCTATTTTCCAGTCTAAAAGTCAAAACCTAATCAAGGAAGTCCTATAATTATATGTACATAAATGTGTGAGTAACTTTTTAAAATAAATTCGAAGACACTTCGATTTTTTAATAATTCAGTGTATGTACTTGTTTTTCTAATTTGCTGTATGTGATATGTTAGCCTGAACAAACTGAATTTCAGTTAATCGTTGATTAAATCTAGCTAACCAAGGAAAATCAACTGGCTAGCAGAATCTCTTATTAAATGCTCTGATCAAAAATTCATTGAGTAAAAATTTCGTGATCAAACCGAATGCATGATTATCACCTGGAGTAATCATTGATCAAATATAATAAAACTTGAACAAACTGGCTGAGTGCTTTTTTCGTTCGGTTTTCTGTTTTTGACTCAAAACATAAGAGCATAGAATTCTTAAAGAGAAATTATATATAAAAAATATTTGTAAAAATTTTATTTAAAAAAAAACTAATAAATAAATATGAACTAAAATGTTAACTAAAAACATATTAGCTTTCAAAAACACTATAGTATGTGGTAGTCAGTGGGTTAAGGGTCATTCCTTTGTGACGGGTGGGACATTTATACTCAATTTTTTCCTATACTTTGCTTCATTTCAGTCAAACGGCAACGATTTGCGTACTGAATATGACATTTTCACATACTTGAATAGTCATTCCATAATGTACCATCGAAAAAGGTATGAAAATATCATTATTATTATGAGAAATTGATGTTATTTAATTATTTTGTTAATAAATATAGTCCGGTCAATCTAGACATTTGAAGTTACATAAATTCGCACCAAGCTGAAAGTTGGTGAGATCGTTTAAAATATGATTCCAAATAAAACTTGAAAGTTCCCCAACTTTCCCCTGCATGGAAAAAATTTTATTCGAGGTCAAAGGTCAAAAATGTGATTTTTTTTCCCATTTTTTGCGATTTTCAGCAAAACGGTAAGTTTTATCATAAAAATATATCAGACGCAATTGTAGATTATAAATATATTTATAAAAAATTTAAATCTACTTTTTTTCTTACGAGCCACTGTTTACCAGATATAACGATTCAAAAATTTGGAAAAGTTGTGATCGTTTTAATAATATGCATGAGTACGCCTCGTATTTGCATTTCCAAAGTTGTAATACATATATGATTAAATAGTTTCTCCTTTTCAACAGCATGCGTGGCTATTCATGACAAATGAAATACCGTTTGTCTTGAAAACTACTCCCTAGTGAAAATACGTGTTTATTCTAACCTATATCCGACTGCTTTGAGCTAATTTCAAAAATGTCTGAAAATTGTTTTATCTGTGGTAAACTATTAGGTAAAAATTAAGTTTATCTGTGGTTAGGTAAACATGACGTTACTGCTGTTGAACGGGGTATGAAGGCGTTAATTAATGTAAGTCTCGAAATAGCCGATGATTTTTCGGAACATCTTAGGAATCTGAAATCTGTGACACTACATGAAAGTTGCTGTAAAAATTATACAAGGAAGTCTTCTATTGCTGCTGCCAATAAAAGACAACGTGGAGAACAAGAAGCCAGTACATCTGCAGTAAGTCCACCTCGTACTAGATCACGTGTCAGTGACCCAGGTTTTTGTTTTAAGAAACTGTGCTTATTTTGTGGCCAGGAATTGAATGAAGAACACTAGAAAAGAAAATCGTTAGGTTCTCGTCGTCGAATCAGTAAAGTAAGCACATTTGAATTTAAAGACTCAATTATGAAAGTAGTTAGAATTCGCGACGATGCTGCAGCAAAAGCTATTCTTGCTCGAGTCAAATTTGAAAATGATTGAGTTGCAGTTGAAGCTAGATATCATCATGATTGCTTTAATTCTTTCTTGAAACCCTCCACTGACTAAAGTCGGTCGTCCTAAAGATGAAGCTACGGATCGGGCAATGGAGGAAATATTTAATTACCTTGAAAATAGCGATGACTGTCAGTTCACTTTAAATGAATTACATAGTGTTTGCAAGACTGCGGCTTTAGATAACAGAACGATAAAGCTACGACTGAAACTGAAGTATGGTGAGAAACTTATTATCACTGAGAAGTCGGGAGCATCAACATTCATTTACCTAATAGATACTCATCATGACATTTTGAATCAAACCTGGTATGAAAAAAAGTGAATAAAAAAGAAAAACAATTCAGAGTCCTAGATGCAGCTGCAGCTATCATTCGCCAATTTTTGATATTTTGTTTTTTATTAAATAGGATCATAACGGACAGATAGAATAGAATACTTGGGAAACCAAATTAAAAAAACGCGCTATACTTTACCTCATAGGTGGCGTGAAAACTTGCGCTTATTATAACGATTATAACTTTTCTAAATTTTTGAATCGTTATATCTGCTAAACAGTGACTCGTAAGAAAAAAGTAGATTAACAATTTTTATAGATAAATTTATAATTATAATATAAAAAATAACAATTGCGTCTGATATATTTTTATGATAAAACTTACCGTTTTGCTGAAAATCGCAAAAAATGGGAAAAAAATCACATTTTTGACTTTTGACCTCGAATAAAATTTTTTCCATGCAGGGGAAAGTTGGGGAACTTTCAAGTTTTATTTGGAATCATATTTCAAACAATCACACCAACTTTCAGCTTGGTGCGAATTTATGTAACTTCACTATCAATTTTTGGTTTAATTTGACCGGATTAATAGGCCCTCCTCATATACGTTATACGATATTTTTCTTATCTTGACTTAACTTATCCAACCTGAGCTTTTGTCGCATCTTATGCAAAACACCCTTTATATCATGAAGTATTACTAATTTGTATTGAAAATGAGTAGCTGTGTTACTAAATAAAAGGTTTTATTATGATTAATAATAAGTACTAAACAAAATGCAATAATACATCGTTTTATTGACTTTATCTATTATATATAAATGATATGGAAAAAGTGGTTCGATACACAAAGCAAGTAGAAAATATACAAAAAAACCTAACTCCAATTAATTCCTGGTTATATGAATAAACTAATACTAAATACAAAAAAAAAAAACAAAATTTATGATAGTGAATAAACCCTTACATCAACAACAAATAACTATTCAAATCAACAATACATATTTAGGAGAAGTGTCATCGATTAAATACCTTGATAACAAGTTGTCCCTAAACGAGCACATTGATCATATATGTAAAAAACTGTCGAAAAAATTGAGGGTTCTTAGAAGAACTCACAACAACATTTAAAAAAATAGTGCAATAAAAGCGTTTAATGTAACCGTCAAATCCCGTTTTGAATATTGTGCAAGTCTTCTTTATTATAGTTATTACAGACATAACTCACAAAAAATAGACTACAAAAGCTACAAAATAAACCCATAAGAATTCTATTGAAATGTGATTGTTATACTACAATATCATCTATGCTAAAGTCACTTAGATGGTTAAACATTAATCAAAGACTTTTATGATGGCAATGGTATTAGTTTTCAAAATTAAACGCAATATGTGCCTCGAATACCTCACAACTTTTATACCAGCAAGAAGAGTCGTGCCAAATAACCTGCGAAACGAGGAACATTGAACATCATCCGAACATCATAGAACAACGAGAGCACAAGAGAGCATAGCATACTATACATGGGATTACAAGCTTACAACAACCTTCCGTCCAACATCAGAAGGATTAGCAACGAACAATTTATAACTCAAATGAGTACTTAAGCGAAATCTTATATTTATTGAAATTCTTAGAAAACTAAATTTTTAGAATGCAATGTAATTATAAGTGTAAATTTTCTTTTTCTACATAAATTGCCATCGAGCCAAATAAATTTAAAAATCTAAAAAAAAAAAAGTGCGTTTAGTCTCTCCGCGCGGAAGAAGTGAAAATTTACGTCAAAAACTAGGTATTAAATATTTTCAATTATTTCAGGAGAAAAGAAAACACAACACTACTTTCAATGAAGCAATCGAAATTACACTGAAAAAATTCCTTACGTAAATACAACGAAAAACTTCGTTGGGCCAATGAAATTTTTCGTACTTTTCAGCCGATGTAAAAATTAATTGGCCCAACGAAGTGGCCTTCATACTCTAATGAAGCGCTTTATCAGTCAACGAAACTTTCGTACTTTTAACGAAACTTTTAAATTGACGAAACTTTCATTGGGTTATGATTTTCTACATCGGCCTACGAAATTCTTTATCAACTAACGTGTAGAATTAATTAAACTATGATTTTTTAACGTTGAATCCATTATTTTTCTTCGTCAATTGATGGAAGACATTCCATCGAGTAATGATTTTTTTCATACCATTAATTAAGATTTACATTGGTTAACGTAGATGTATTTATTAATTTATAACACTTTTCGTTGCGCTAATCCTTTTTTTAATAAATTTATGAAAGATACATCCGTCAGCCTACGAATTTGTTTCATTATTTCATGAATATTTTTACGGGTTAACGTAATTAGTATCGTAGACTTATGAATTTTTTCCCACCATTCATGAACATTTTCATAAATCTACTAAACAAATAATCGTAATCTAACGAAACTTTTCGTTCTGTCAACGAATTTTTTGGTAGATTGATGTTATTTGAAATTGCTGGCTAACGAATTCTTTCGTACCATTGATGAATTTCTTAATATACCTACGAAAGATATATTCGTTGGCGTACGAAATTTTTCATTCTATTAACGAAAATTTTTTGTAGATTAATGTAATTTGAACTCGTTAGCTAATGAATTTTTTCGTTCGCCTTATGAACATTTTAATACGCCTACGAAAGATATATTTGTTGGCTTACGAAACTTTTCGTTCTATTAACGAATATTTTTCGAAGATTAATGTAATTTGAACTCGTTAGCTAATGAATTTTTTCGTTCCCCTTATGAAAATTTTAATACTCCTACGAAATTTATATTCGTTGGCTTACGAAACTTTTCGTTCTATTAACGAATATTTTTCGTAGATTAATGTACTTTAAATTCGTTAGCTAATGAATTTTTGCTTACCATTCATTAACATTTTCATAAATCTACGAAAGATATATTCGTTCGCTTATGAAACCTTGCGTTCTGCTAACGAATAAATTTCGTAAATTCATGTAGGTATCTTACGAAATTCCTCATTTCATTTATGAATAATTTCATAAAGTGAAGCGATTTCTTACTCACCCATATTTGTCCTTTGAGGCCTTTTTAATAGTAAAAAGGCCCTTCATCTTTCTCTAAATCTGGGGAAAAGAAAATCGTTGAAACAATTTGAAGAGAAAACACGACCTGTGACCTATTAACGACAAATTGAAGAACTGTTGTAAATAAAAAAAACATTATATAAATAGTGCAATGAATGTAATTATTTTATTGTAAAATAGCGATACCCATAAGGGAATTTTTCTGGTTTTTTTTTTCACATCTAATTTTGTATAAAAATTCTTGAAAGAAATTATAAAAGTTTGTACACGCGAGAGGGTACTCTAAATTGAACAAATGAAATAGTTTGAACAAAACATCAAACCCTCTTAAAAATGATTTGAATGCATATTTAATGCCGTCAAAGAAAATGTAAAATTCTTTTAAATCTGTTATTGAATCACCAATCGCTATCAAAAAGGGCTGGATGCAGCTTGACCTGCTTCTTAGGTGTTCCAGATGAGGTTCTATCTCTTGAGGAGACTTGCACACATATAGGAAAGCCTCCTGCGAGTCCTTTATTGTATATTTGGTAGTGGATTTTTTCCCTGTATTATCTTTGACGACAGTTCTTTGCGTCGGTGTCAGGTAGCCATGCATTATGTACATGAGCACCGCATCTTTCGAATCTGAAAAATTAAAAAAAAAGAAACAAAATACTTAAACTAAGAAAAAAAAATTATAACATTTAAAATGGGAGAGTAATTAAAAATTTATTTAAAGAATTTTAGAGAAAATTGTTATAACTCCTACTTTCATCCAGTGTTTCATTCACCCACTTCTCAAGGAGAAGGACCAACCGCCTTTCTTTAATGTTTTGGTCTTTGGTCAAAAATGTACTGATTTTGGTGCGGTGCTCCGCCCAATTGTCCAGGAGAGAGCTGGCATCGGGACGAAGGACGCTAAAATCCATGTCAATCTAAACAAATACAATGAAATAAAATTTATTTATAGCTTTGTTGAAGAAACTATTAAAATAAAATGAAATGAAAATGAAGAAATATGGATAAATAAAAATTACCAGTCTGAAACCAAGTGGCTTCTTATACTGCGGCCATTTCTCAAGAGCCTCAGTTGTAGATTCGCAGGCTTTTATTTCATTTAAACGGTGCTTTGAGCATGCCTGCCAGTACCGATCAAAATCATCTGCTGACAACTTCTCAAATTTGAGAGTACGGACGATTTCCTCTGCATTTGCTTCAGAATCTTTAAGTGAAAATAAGTATAATTTAGTATTGTACAAAAAAATTAGTCTTAAACAAAATTACCTAAGTTTGCTTTCTTTTTGGTTTCGGTATGACCTGACCTGGGTGATTGGCGGAACAACTTTTTGTTGTTCGAAAATTTGTTATAAATTCGGCCCCTAGACGACGTTCGGTAGTATTCCTAAAAAATAATTAGGAAAAATTCGTTGAGAAATAGAAATAATAGAAATAGAAATAGTTTTTCAAGTGTTTTGATTAAGGAGAAAAAAATATTATCTTACAAGATTTTCAGTGGGAAATCTTTCCACAATTTCCTTCTCTATTCTCCGGCTATCCCTGAGGCTGAAAACACACTGTTTTTCCTCGAAATACGATACTATCGTATTTATCAGCAGTTTTCTTTGTTCCTCTCCAAACTTCTGAAAGGAATTATAATGGTTCGTCAAAAACTGTCCTTTTGCAGTTGTATTCAGGATCATTGCCAGATTAATATAGTTTCCAAACTCCTCTGACGACGGACCTGGACTAGGAGAGTGGGGCAATGGTGACGAAACTGACCGGTTACTTGTTGGAGTATTCATAGGTGGAATATATGTGTCAGTCAATTGGTCTCTTTCGAAAGGAATTCCGATCGATTCCCTCCACTTTTTCAACCTATATTCGAAGAAAATTTTGTCTCCGGTAGAAATGCTGTTAAAATACAGATGAATGTGTTTCCTCTCCATTATTTTTAGCACATCGACGAATACGTTTTGTTCTTTTTAAATAGAAACAACAATCAAGATAGTGGAAAGTTTAAAAACTGATTTCAATTTTCTTACCTATGAATTGGCTCAGTAAATAGCCTAATTTCCAGCTGTCAAGAAGTTCTTTTAACTCCTTTTCCTTTTCTGAAACTTCTTGGGAGTTTCCTTCTAAAATGTAGCTAGAATTAGTCATAGTGTCGCTACAATTGTCGTTTGGCAAGTTTGAGTATTCAATAATGGAAAGCGCTTGTGAGTTGATTATGTTACTGAAATTAATTTGTTCTGGGTCTTGTACATTTGAAGCATCTATTATTTGATTTATTAATTGAAGGTCACTATTGTTATTTATTTGACGTTGTTCATTTGAAGTTACCATTGGTGAATTATGGAAACTTATTTCATTGAACAGATCGTCATTATTAGTTAAATTATTTGATTTTGCTTGGTTCATCTTGGCTGTTGATTGTTGCTTTTTCTATATATTTAGACTATAGTACTCCTTAATCCTGATCATTGTTCTTCCCTCGGCAGTCCGAATACAATTTAATGGTGGGCCGACGAGATCTCCGAAACGAAGGATTGAAAATTCTCCCAGAATATCAGGTCTTATGTCGTAAGACAAAAAATGTGGATTGTAATGAATAGAGTTAATTTTTTGACAAAAAAGGAAATTTTGTAAATTATTTGGGTTGAAAATTTTTAAAATCGTATATATTTGGATGTCATTGGTAAAAATTGCAACATAATATCCATTCTGGTACAAATATCCATCATGTTTATATTTTTTAAGAAATTTGATTAATTTCATATCAATTTTAAGCATTTTAGATATAGTATTACTATATATGCTGTTATCGTCATTGTTCTCGTTGCTCAAATTAATTTTATTTTTAGAGTCAGCACTTATTAAATAAAATGCGAACTGTAATTGATACTTTTTTGCTAGAGTCACACATATATTTTTACGTGATGTGGTAGTATTAGAGTACAGTTTAAACTGCCTATGTTTTGACTCAAATCGAAAGCTCCAAAACGATCTGAGTGGGCCTGATTTTCTTAATACTGTTGGATAATGAGTCATATTATGATACTTAGCTTTAAGTGTGTCATTAAAAAGGCGAACGTACTCAGAATTATGTCTAGCAATTTTTTCACTCAAAAGTATTATGAAGTCTTCGTTTATAGCGTAGCAAAGGATCATGTCGATTATTTCTAGAAAGTTTAGAAGAAATGCCCAAACTTCATCATCTTCATGTATTAAGTCGCCCACCATTAAAGGAAAATAAGTAACAAATGTTTTCATTTCACGAGCAGACATTTTTAAATGTTTCTTTGATAAATGTATCGCTGTTATTTCACCACAAACATTATCTATTTCAATAGGCCCATAATCAAAATTCTTTTTTCTTGAATTAAGAGTTTCTAAGGTAAAATATTGAGCAGTTTCAATTAAATATTTTATTATATGACACATATTATAGTGACATACACCTTCGAAGATATCGTGCATTACGTCAACACTGTAGTTTTCAACTGTATGAAATGAAGGTATTTTATTAAATATTGATTCTTTCTGAATCCCGCTTTCTGTTGAATCTGCTTTATGAATATCATTTTCATAGTTTTTTCTATTTCGCATCAGAGAAACATTTTCAACACTTGCTGTTTGTGTGTCATTTTTCAACATTTTACATAATCTGCAAAAGCTTTTACTGATAAACGATCTGTTGAAATTCAGTAAAGAGTTAAGCCCAAGATTATCACCAAGTATTAAACCCAAAAGAAAGTGAACGTGAGTGGTACCTTTTTCTGTCGTAATATCAAGTCCATTAACTTCTAAAAAAGAAAGTTCGTCAACTAGGCTTTGACAGCATTTTTCGTTACCAAAAGATTTAATGTCTTTAGCTTTAACAGTTGCTCCTAAATAAATGTTTTCCAATACCGATTCTTTCTCTCGCATGCAAGGAAACGAATAATATATGTTACTTATTGCTTGTTGACCACTGTGAGAGCCTAACGGGTTATTAATTTCAAAGTCGTCGTTATAAAGAAAATATGGAACTAGAATTTTGTTTGGATACATATCTGCTTTTTGTTTCCATAACTCACCCTGTACAAAATTTGTCACAACATTTGCTGATTTCAAAGTATTCATATTTGATAGAACGTCAGTAAGAAAACCTTTTCTTTCAAAAGTTTTTTTAAATTGAAAACGTAATGGCATTAAAACACCCGTCACTGTATGCTCTTTATAACTCAAGAACCCACCTTCATGAACAGCATTTATTGATTGATCGATAGTAAACTCTTCTATGTTTTGCAAATATTGTTCATCTTGAAGCCATTGAAATAAACGATATTCAGTTTTAGAAAATTGGAATGGATCTCTACATACAGCAACCAAACTAAGGATTTCATTATGAGTCTCTGGGCAAGAATTTTGTAACTTTGCGGTTGATAATGTTTTAAACATATCCAAAAGTGGATCTGTTATAAATAGTTTTATGAGATCTTGAACTACGCAAACATCTTTTCTGGTGAAATTATTATTGCTATGCAATTTTAAACAAAATGTACTAGCCGATCTTAAAAAACTTTCAAAGTTCTTGTAATTTATTTCTTTTGAGATTTCTTCCGTACCTGTTTCTTCAGATTGATTGAGTTCTAAACCCTTACTCAACGTAATGCACTCGTCGGAAATTTTCTTTTTTTTAGCTTCAACCCCGTCTTTTATTTCTTCAGTAGAAACTATATTTATCCATTCACGATCCTTCAAAATACTAAGTTTATGTTTTCGAAGAAAATGTCTTTTGAAACTTGCCAAACTTTGGAAACTCTGATAACACGGATTTTCTACACATCTGAATAAACTATTGTTATTTAAGAAATGTTGTTCCTTAAAATGTTTAATAAGACTATCAATTTCAGAAAAAACATTCTTACATATATAGCAAGTCATATTTGCGAAGGGGACGAAGTCTGTAAATAATTTTGCGTTTAATATCAAGTTGAAATTAACTACTTTTCTTATTTACAAATAAGAAAGGTACATATTATTAATTATTTGAATTTGAAAAGATCTAGGTATAAGCTGTGACTGCCATTAGTATTCGGTTCTTGCTCATATATTTTTCCTAATGAAATATCTTGTTTAAAAACAAATGTATTGCAACTTTACTTTCAGTTGTGATAAAGAAAATTGTTTAGATGAAGTAGCCAAGTGACATTTTCAAAAATTTGATTAAAATGCGTTCAAAGTTTCACCCCTATTACAGATGACAACCCAACTGAAAATTGGGTTGTGTGCCCGTGTTATATAAATGAGAAGACAACCCAATTTCAGTTTAGTTGTCATCCATAATAGGGGTATTTATTATCGACGAAATGCACAATTTAGCTTTAGTGAAATAACCTTTTTAGGCAAAATTGAGAATTGCGGATGATACAAGAATTTTATTTTTAAAACAAATACTTCATCTCAAAGAAAAAACGAAAAATTAAAAAAAAATGTCACTCAACACTTTGGTAGTCTTCAATTAAAACGCTGATCTGGACTAGTTAACAGGCGCGTTCATCACAATTCAGATTTTAACTGAAAAACTTATTCAGTTTTGCGTTGAACGGTCTTCTAAATTTTTTGTCAGATTTGAATGGTATTGGGATTCACCTTTCAATTCTGCGAGGAAAGATTTGATAAGAAATAAATAATTTCTTGTAGTCGGTTCAAAATAGTACTAACTATAGTCCAAAGCATTTCTTTTCAATATTTGTGATTAGAAATATGCGCGTAACTACAATTTGAATAGACTTCGAACGAAAATGTAGCAAATAATTTTCTTAAAAATCTATTTCTTTTGTAAGGGTTTTCATTAATAACCTTTAATTATACGACAAATTGCCAAAAAATAAATTAGAGTTCAGTTTAATGAAAAAGTTCACTACAAAAATGTTTCCAAAAAAAGCTAACCGAAAAATACAAAGTAAAGTTCAATTGTCATGTAGGCTATTTATCGCATCTGACAGCTTAATAAACTAAATCTAGATTTTCAGACTGCTTTTCTTGACTGAAAAACTGAATCGGTAAAAACTAACAGCTGATGAGTTGTCAACTGAAAAACTTAACGTCTGGGGCCCTACTCTGTAATTCGATTCGAAAGCAAAAATTTCCGAAACGAATATTTTGTACTCTTTATTTCTAAAGTGGATTCGAATTCGAAATGGCAAATCCGAAAACGATTTTTTTATATCATTTATTTATTTTTCAACTTGGTTGTAATTTGATTTGATATTATTTTTTTGCTTGATTTGATAGATTTCTGAGATATATTTCAAAACTCCGCAAATTTATTCCGTTAATGAAAATATTAACAAGTCCTTTTTTTTCGATTCGAAAACGAAATACAGAGTACGAATTCATAATCGGATTGAAAATCACGTTCGAATAGACTTCCTTTTCGAAACGAAATACAGAGTAGGGCCCCTGGCCAATCAGAGGCCGAGAATAGTTAGTTAATCTGAAAATCTAACTTGTGATGAACGCGCCCAATGTTAAGGGAAACATTATAAACGAATAAAAATTTCAAAAAACCGAGTATAAATGCAGCGTTGAAAAAAATTTTTGATAAAAATTTGGCATAGAATGAATTATTAAGCGTTTGGGCTTGGATAAGACACAATATCTGCTTCTTCTTCTCTTGGAATGGGGGATGAAAACTACAGCAAAAGTAGTCAAAATCGTCTCACTGGACCTGTGTCCTGTACTGATTAAAAAAGCCAGTTTTGAATACACACAAAACACAAGCAACCCAGGTTGCGTAAAAATGTGGGCAGCGCAGAGAAGATCTTGTACAAGTAGGGAGAATTCTCACACACAAAAGCGCATCTGTGCATGTGCACAAGCCTATTTACCAAACAAAAATACTAAACTGTACCGTGTAGGTATGCGCATACGAAAAATATGTTTTCAAACGAGATTTGTCATAAACTTTGAATTAAATCTATTCAAAAAGGAAAACAGACTTTACTTTTTCTATTAACTAACATAATCAGTGAATGAGTTACACGTTAAGACACTATCAATAAACTAAGCAAAAATTAACACAGTTGATTTCAAAAAAGCGGACACTGGTCTTCATATGCAAATATTTTAATACGAATAGATATGCAGCAATTAAATTTTTTAAATAAATATCGTGAGGTCTTACCTTTTTTTAAAACGCTGGACTGCTAAAATATAAATTGGTATTTTTTAAAACACAACACTTTTACTTTTAATTACACTTGAAACAATACTGGCACAATACACTTGAAATTGAAATAAAACTCTGCTCTGCGTCTGCACAACCGGCACCTCCAAAGAACGAACTGAGAATGATAAAACAACAGACGCCGAAAAATAATGAAGCGCTTGAGTGTGTATGTAGTGTTTTGGTAAATAGAGGCTATTTTTTCTTATGGCTACAATTTTTTTTCGTAAGGTTATGTAGATTGTCGTAGCTTGAGGATATTATTCATTAGAGATTAGACAACGAATTATTGTAATAGAGGTAAGTAGACTAGAGTAGGTCTATGCAAAACATGGTTATGTGATGAGGTTTTTTCATAACATGACGAAGTTTTTTATGGGTTGATTAAAATTTTTAATGAAGTTTTAAAAAATGTTCATAATGGAAGCAAAGAATTCATACACACATGAATTTTCTACATTAACTCACGTTACAGGTTTACGAAAAAGTCAATGGTTTATTAACTTGTTTCGTAAAGCAATGACAAATTTTTTATAGACTAATGATGTTTTTCGTTGATAGATGAAAGGTTTAATAAAGCAAGTATTTATTTTAATTAAACGATGCATCATTGCGTTAATAAATGTAGAATTTCACACCGCAATTATTTTTATAAAGCAAGTGAGGTAGGTTACCACCTATACGATTTGAAGTTTGAGCAAGATAAATCTTTCTAATGAAATGTTGACACATTGGGATTTACATTAGAAAAACCAAAACAAATACACTTTTATAAAAAACAAGGTCGTTTTTATGAAAAACCAGGTGTCGTTAATTTTTGTAGAGTGATTATATTACAGTGACTCTAAGGGTGTAAGAAATTGAAATTTGGTCTTCAATTTACAACGCATTTTAAATTTCCCCTTTAATTTTCGGCATGAATTTAACTCCAATTTATAACAAAGATGGTGTATATGTATACCACATTATAATTTGATATTACGGCTTAAATCGTATTAGATATTAACAGTGAAAAAAGAAATAAAAATACTAAGAAGTTAAAAAAGAATTTCAATGACAAAATTACTGAATACGGTTTTTTTCTGGCATTCTCATATTTCTACTAATTGTTTTGTCCAAGTTGGTAGAGAGCTCCAGAGCTTAATAACATGTACAAAAAAATTAACAGGATGAATTAAGGAGAGTGCAAGAATGTAAAATTCAATTAATTGTTCTTACAGACTACACAAAGCACAATTTATTAGTTTTTGCACATCTTGTTTCAAGAAATTTTTCTGTTTCGAAAAATATTAAGTTGATTGAGGGAAGTAGATGGAAAGTTTTCTTTTTTTAAATACAAAAAAGTTAGTCGAATCTGACGCTGTTTTTATTGTTTCAGTTGTGTTGAAACAGCTGTAACTTTTTCAATTTACAACATAATTCTTCGAAACAGAACATACTGTAAGGCTAGACTCAAACATTTTATTGACAAATTTTGATGGTTTTTCAGAACTGAATATGTAGTTTAAAACAAGCATAAAAAAAAACTTTCTTCCGAAGATTTTTAACATTTCCAATATTTTTTCTAGTTATTTCTTATTCGAAAATTTTAATTGCGATCACTGTGTTTTTCAAAAGTTTTTCAAAATAACGTCTATTTTACGATTTTTCCTATGAATTTTGCTTTGCAAACGCACACAAAGAATTTGAAGTACAGCTAAAACCATAGAGAATAAAAGAACAAGGCCGCAAACCTCACACACACAATTGCATCAGTCCTCAAGCTGACTTTACAAACACCACTCTATTTTCGGATTTCAAAACTAGTTTGAGATCCGAAAATAAAGTGGTATTTGTTATTTCACTAGCCCAGCTTTACACTTTTTTGTCTCTAGTTCTTTGTTTTCTTTTGAGCGGGTTTTTTCATCGATCTACACTTTTTTCGCTTGAATAGAGAAAGGATTGAAATGGATATACTTATACAATACACATATACATAGAAAGTTGCAATGATTCAATATCTACTGTTCTTTGTTTCTTTTGCTATTCATTAGTAGGTGCATTTCTTTTACATGCAAAAGCAAAACCATAGCACAGCAAATGTGATCGAAACCTGTTTCTCGCGAAGAAAAGAGAAAGGCGTTAAAAAAATGTTTCAAGATTTGAGTTTTCTGTACTTTTGGTTTTTTTTTCTTCAATTCTATATGAAAAATGATTAGAGAGAGTAGTTGAAAAAGAAAACAAGTTTCTAGCACTGACGCTAAGACTCTTGGACCTGGGACTCTATACGGGAGATATATACACAATTCTATATGTGCTCAAAAAAGATTGGAGAGAGTACTTGAAAAAGAAAACAAGTTTCTGTTTCTGGCACTAACGCGACGCTCGGACGCTGAAACTTTATCCGAGGGAGAAATAAAAACAATCCCTGGTTTTTACTTTTATTGTGTTTCATTCGGTGTTCTTTTTGTTATACTTTAATCAGTATTAGGATTTGCAATTCATTTTACAATTTTATTAAACATTCTTTGCTCTACTTGCAAACGAAATTTCTTTTCCTTATTATGACGGCAACCCTTCGTCCTGACACCAATTTCGTTGAGCAATGCGTTTCGTTCATACTTTATTAAAATTTTTCAACAAATAATGAAGTTTTGCGTTCGAATACGATGCGACGATACTAGATTCGTAGGATAATAAATTAATTTTTCGTTATTCAATGAAAAAAGTATCGTTGAAGTATGAATTTCGTTCATACTTTATTGAATTTTTTCAACAAATTATGAAGTTTTGAGTTCAAATACGATGATCAGATTCTACGAAAGTTTTATGTAGAAATTCGTAGGATAATAAATTAATTTTTCGTTATTCAATGAAAAAAGTATCGTTGAGGTATGAATTTCGTTCATACTTTATTGAATTTTTTCGACAAATTATGAAGTTTTGAGTTCAAATACAATGATCAGATTCTACGAAAGTTTTATGTAGGAATTCGTAGGATAATAAATTAATTTTTCGTTATTCAATGAAAAAAGTATCGTTGAGGTATGAATTTCGTTCATACTTTATTGAATTTTTTCAACAAATTATGAAGTTTTGAGTTTAAATACGATGAGCCCATTCTACGAAAATCTTATGTAGAAATTCGTAGGATAATAAATTAATTTTTCGTTATTCAATGAAAAAAGTATCGTTGAGGTATGAATTTCGTTCATACTTTATTGAATTTTTTCAACATATTATGAAGTTTTGAGTTCAAATACGATGAGCCCATTCTACGAAAATCTTATGTAGAAATTCGTAGGATAATAAATTAATTTTTCGTTATTCAATGAAAAAAGTATCGTTGAGGTATGAATTTCGTTCATACTTTATTGAATTTTTTCAACAAATTATGAAGTTTTGAGTTCAAATACGATGATCAGATTCTACGAAAATTTTATGTAGAAATTCGTACGATAATAAATTAATTTTTCGTTATTCAGTGAAAAAAATTTCGTTGAGGTATGAATTTCGTTCATACTTTATTGAATTTTTTCAACATATTATGAAGTTTTGAGTTCAAATACGATGAGCCCATTCTACGAAAATCTTATGTAGAAATTCGTAGGATAATAAATTAATTTTTCGTTATTCAGTGAAAAAAATTTCGTTGAGGTATGAATTTCGTTCATACTTTATTGAATTTTTTCAACATATTATGAAGTTTTGAGTTCAAATACGATGAGCAGATTCTACAAAAATTTTATGTAGAAATTCGTAGGATAATAAATTAATTTTTCGTTATTCAGTGAAAAAAATTTCGTTGAGGTATGAATTTCGTTCATACTTTATTGAATTTTTTCAACAAATTATGAAGTTTTGCGTTCAAATACGATGAACTGATATTACGAAAATTCTATGTAAAAATTCGCAAAGGAATTAAATTTTTCGTCAAGGTATGAAGTGATATTTTGTATATCAGTGAAAAAATTTCATAGAGTAAAAAATTCTTTCCATTGGACTTTGTAATTTTTCGTAGGTCGAAGCAAAATTTTAGTAAATCTATTAATTATTTTAGTAATATGAAGGATTTTCGTAAGAAAAATGAAAAATTTCATCAGGTCATGAGAGAAATTCATTATTCAATGAGACGTTTTACGTATTATGCTCATTTACATAATTTTATGCAGTTTTTCGTTAAAATAACTATGAAAACGCTTCATTAAGTGATGAAACACTTAATCAAAACGTTTTTTTCAGCTCAAAACCGGCAAAAACAGCGTATGAAGCGTTTCGTTAACCCTAGAAAGATAAACTGCGCCTTTGAGGCGCCCGAAAAATATATATATTGCTTTCTTCTTGAAACGAACACTCGGACAGGCTTGTTGTTTTAAACCAACTCAGACGTCAATCAACACTTGCGAGAAACGGTAGTTCCGGTTTGATAAGTACTACCGTTTTTTAGTTATGGCAATGCGTTGCGCTCGAGAGGCGCATGTTTATCTTCTGTGTAACTTTCATGCATAGGTATAAACTGCCTATAAATATTAATTATTTTTTTATATTTGACTAATTGATATTATTTTAAGTAGAATATATTGTAATTCATCAGTTTATAAGAAAATAATATAATTTATTTAGTAATTGCTATTTAAATACCGAAGATTACTAATTGTTTGCTCCTTTTCGTCATTGATATATAATGTCTTACTTTTCTTAGAAAAAATAATAATATATTTTTTCCTTTACTTAATAACTAATACTTAATAAGCAACACGACAATAATATAAAGTAATAAAAAAAAAAATTATTTAATTTTGTATGAAATAAAACGTTTTTTTAAGCGTGCGCTTCGCAGGCGCATGTTTATCTTTTCAGTACTAAAAAATAAGTTTATCTTTCTAGGGTTAAAGGAACACATTTTTCATTCTACGAAAAATTACATATTTTCGTTAGCCCAACGAAATTGGTCGTATTTTCAGTGTATGAAGCGAATTTCGTACTATTACGAAAAATATTTTTTTCAGTGTAATATTGCAAGCACAGACACGATTTTCACACACACGGCACATGTTGAAAAACAATTTAGAATAATTTAATGCGATCTTGAGATTTTTCTTAAGAAATGAACTACAAATATATTAAACGCATTAAAAAATCTCCGAAAATAATGCAAACTTCCACCACAGAACACATTTCACTACAATTAAATAGTTTGGCTGAATGACGAATTGCGAGCAGTGCCCAAAAGTATGCAATCGATAAAACGCGTTAAGCGTGTTACGCATCTATGTTTGCAAGTCGCATAAGAAGTTTCACTTCAAAAATTACTTCGAATTACCCATTTAATTTTGTAGAAACACTCCTACATACGTTTTTTAAGACTTCCACTTTGAGTTAAAATAAAATAAAGTTCAGCTCTATGATTTCGCAATGAAATCTTAATTTGGTAGTTGCTGAGAAAAAGTACCCTAGGCTTAAAAGTAAACGCGGTTGCGTTTATTTGTGCCCATCCTACCTGTACAGGAGTGAATTGTAATTGAGTTTTCTAATTTTAGATTTCTTTATTTCCTAATTAACATAGTCTTAACTTTAAAGGCATACCTGACAGTTGAAAAATGTCCTCTAAGTAGTTTAAGACACCCGTTTTGCCGTACCACTCAGATATATGTTTTGTATTCGTTTCAAGTAAATTTGACTTTCCTCAGTTAACCAAAAATAGTTCGATGAGAACACTCAAAACTAATTAATAACTGGAAACAGCTAACCTTGTGATAAAATCACTTTGTTGATATTTGCAAACTTTCGTGGAAAAGCGAAAAAGATTGCTGAAAAATCCAGAAGCGAACTGATAAAAATAATTTATAAATGAAAATATTCTAAACAATACCTTTAAGACTTTTTTCCACACCACTGTATCTCTTTTGAAATGAATCACGATCGGAACACGTCACGGAAGACGGAACTTCCAATCCACCACTTCTCAACTGCATTTTGTGTTCCGTTTTTATCTTCGTGCCTATGTCTTTAGATTTCCATATAATTTTTTCTCTTAGTCTCCACTTTTTCTTCATTTTCTTCAACACAAACATCATCTTCTGTTGACTTACCTTGCCTTTCTTCGTGGTCTTCGTGCGAGAAGAAAAAATCTAAACACTTTTTTCTTTTCTTTTTTTAACTCAAACGTATCCGGTTCTTTCATGGCCATGGTTTTCTTGTGGCTTAAACCAAGTAAGAGATAGTTTGAAAAAGTCTTCGACCGCAAGAAGATCTCAGTGAATTTCTTTCGGACTAAAGAAACAACCTATCGGTCAAACGTATCCAATGTTTGAACTCAAATAGTGTCCGTGTGTATTTGGAATAAGAATTTCTAACCGATTTATCATTCTTACTTCTCTCGTGAGTGTTCTGGAGTGTTTTTCGTTGTCTTTTAAGTTTACATTTTATACGTGTTTTTTTTTTTTTTGATACCTACCAAGTGAGTGCTCTGGACTGTTTTGTTGAAGTCGAAGAAAAGTTCTTATGAAACTTCAAAAAAGTATCTTCAAGATACACTTCTTAAGGACGGCGAAAGTTGCGAAGTGCAAACTTTTTTTTATTCTTCAACTACGTCTATTCAACATGTCTTGTTGATCCTTAGAAGTTAGTTAACAGAGTGCAGGTAAATAAGAAAATAAATACCAACCGCATCTTGACGTGAGCAAAAAGGGGGAAAATAGCAGCAACAGGATATTTCCGTAAGAGAGAAGGATCTCTACTGCAATTTACCTTCAAGTGTAAGTACTCACCATTCATCACTTTGCTATAAGAACCACACCACAACCCAATAGCATAGCACCATCACACTTCTCTAATCAAGCGGATTATCTATGAATGATTATGGTGCAAGGAAGTATCCATTCTTGTATATCCTTTGCATCTGCACGCGGTCTCTTTCTCTCACACTTCGACGAATAGCTAGTACTGGTACTGGTTTGGGTAGGGGTACCTATCCTATATCTGTAGGTATTCTCGATTATGTTCCGTAGCGCGGATATACACATGTGAGGTGTTAGTGATTATAGTCACCTAGCCTCACACACGCTCATAGGAAAGGTTCAACGATTTGATAAATAGCCAAGGTGCCCAAGAGTGAAGGTGTGAAAAAAGTAAATTTCCTCAAGGCGTGCGAGGAGCGAACGGGATTCGTGAACAGGAAGGATTTTGTTCACTTGTGTCGAAATGGGATGTATGTACCTACAGATACAGACAGATATCTCGTTTTTTTTTTGTTGTTGTTGCAACCTTTGCATGTACATAGTGCATACGACTAGTAGCTGTAGGTACAGTGCACAATCTTACCTCTATATTTCTATCGGCGGCGGTGCGGTGGTTTGATATGAAAAATTGAATTTATGCTTGGAATATGTGAAGATGGCGTTGCATATAAAGGTTTTTTCTTATTTATGGAATTTTTTTTATTTGTTAGAAGAACTTTAACGGGTAAGGCAAGAGCGTGTTATTTGTGTTGACGGGGAGAATTTAAATGGGACGTTCATAGATTTTTTTTTGTGATTGATGGTGTGACAAGAAGTTTATTGGATAGATTCGATAATGACACGAACTAAAAGAACTCATATGAACAGTTTTAGCATAAAGTTGCAAGGGCTCCCCATTGGGCGCCATTTTACAGAACTGAATGAGATAATTTCTTTCAAGAAACTGTAAAGATATGTATGAAGCAGAACAACGAAGGGAAGCTGCTTATTTTCCTGAGGTTTTTTCTGCTGTTCGATCAGAGTAATCTTACAATTGAAAAATGTTTTTAAACGATAGAAATTGTGAAGGTTTGTGTCCATCACAGACTAATTTTCCTATGTGTCTTTGTGAGAGTGCAGGGAATGAACAGAGAAGACGTGAAATAAGTAAAATGAAATAGTAAGCAGCGAGATGTATATTAAGCGACTTTGTGTTAAATTGAAATCCTCGAATATTCTAAGGTTTTTACATGTGCTTCACTTTGTTTAACCGCATTAAAGGAAGATACAATGAATCTGCAGGTCAATGTTCTTGATAAAGTAACTTCTCTTGGGAATCAACCTTGACTTGGCCTTTTTCTAATCTTTAAAGCCAAACATACAGTTTCAACCAAATATATTTAGGTACCTTATTACTTACTTACTTACTTAGGTGGGCATTACAGTTCGGGGTGAACCTGGGCCTCAACCAACATCCTTCTATAACGATTTCGATCTCGGGCGAGCTCTCTCCAGTTTCGCACTCCAAGTCGGTTGAGGTCTTCATCCACTTGATTGCGCCACCTAAGACGAGGTCTTCCCCTTCCGCGATTTCCCTGCAATGTGCTTTCGAAAACCCGACGAGCCGGAGCGTTTGGGTCCATCCGCTCTACATGGCCCAACCAACCATTTCGAAACGACCAAGAGTTTCCTCATCCGCTTTCGATAAGGTCCATGCTTCCGCGCCGTACAGCAGGACTGGGATGATTAAGGTCTTATACAAGGTCACCTTGGTTTTTCTAGAGAGGGTTTTGTTTCTCAATTGCCTTCTTAACCCAAAGAAGCAACGGTTGGCAAGAGTTATTCTCCGTTTGATCTCCGCACTGATGTTGTTTTCCGTGTCTACAGCGGATCCTAGGTAGACGAAGTCCTGTACTACCTCGAAGTTATGTCTGTCTATTGTGACGTTTTGTCCAATTCGTCGATGTTCTGTGTCCTTGTTTGATGACAGCATATACTTCGTTTTGCCCTCATTAACCATCAAACCCATTTTTGCCGCTTCTGTTTCAATACTCGCAAAAGCACCTATGACATCACGCTTTTTTCTTCCCATTACGTCAATATCGTCTGCATAGGCGAGTAATTGTACAGACTTTTGAAAGATTGTTCCTCTGGTGTTGACGTTTGAGTTTCTTACAATCTGTTCAAGTATGATGTTGAAGAAATCGCATGACAGTTTGTCGCCTTGCCTAAAGCCTTTTTCGACATCAAAGGTCTCGGTGAGTTCTTTTCCGACCTTGACGGAGCAGCGTGAATTCTCCAAAGTCATCCTGCATAGCCGTACGAGCTTTGCAGGGATGCCGAAACTAGACATGGCTCTGTACAGCTCGTCTCTGTAAATACTGTCATACGCGGCCTTAAAATCGATAAAGAGGTGGTGAATATCGATATTATGTTCTCGGGTTTTTTCCAAGATCTGCCGTAATGTGAAAATTTGGTCTATTGTGGACTTCTCTGGTCTAAAACCACATTGATAAGGACCTATCAAGTTGTTGACGTGGGGTTTCAGACGTTCACATATTACAGCAGACAAGATCTTATAAGCAACGTTAAGGAGGCTTATCCCTCTGTAATTGGCGCAATTGTGAGGGTCTCCCTTCTTTAGGATCGGGCATACAATACTGAGGTTCCATTCATCGGGCATGCTTTCTTTCGACCATATCATGCAGATCAGCTGGTGCATGCTCCTTTCCAACTGATCTCCAGCTGCCTAGAAAAGTTCGGCATCAAGGCCATCTGCACCTGCAGTCTTATTTGATTTAAGTTTGCATATGGCAAGCTTAACCTCTTCTAGGTCGGGAGGACGGCATTCTTGATCATCGTCCAAGCTGAATGGGGCAATCTGCCTGACAGCGGAATTTGTGTCTTCATCGCCGTTAAGCAGTCTGCAGAAATGATCTTTCCAGATCCTCAGTAGCGACTGTGACTCTATAACTATGTTTCCCTGCTGGTCTTTACAGGCTTGAGTTCGGGGCTTGCCACCCTGGCAGGATCTTTTTACCTTTTGGTAAAACTTCCGAATCTCGTTCCTGTCATGGCACCTCTCTATTTCCTCAAACGAGCGCTTCTCATGCTGCTTCTTTATCTTTTTGAGAAGTCGGTGTTCTTCCCTTCTTCTCTCCTTGTAAATCTCGTTATACTGAAAGTAAGCAGCCCTTGTTCGTGTTTGCATAAGCATTTGTCGTGCTCTTTGTTTGGCTGCATTTGCCTGCCTGCATTCTTCATCGAACCATGGGTTTCGTTTTGGTGGCCGAGTGAAACCCAGAACCTCAGAGACAGCGGTTCTGATGGCTTCTTGGCATTGCTGCCACTGGTCTTCAATGTTTAATGCTGGCGGCATGGGATTCAAGGATAATTGAAGGGACACTCGATTGGAAAAGGCATTGACAATCTCTTGCGATTGTAGCTTTCCGACGTCATATCTCTTCACAGCGTTAGTTCGCGCTGGTCGTGAACAAGATATCCTCATTCGTACCTTGGCTACAACAAGGTAGTGGTCCGAGTCAAAGTTGGCCCCTCGGAAAGTTCGGACATCTAGAACACTGGAAGAGTGCCTTGCGTCGATCGCAACATGGTCAATTTGGTTGACGGTTAATTGATCTGGGGATCGCCATGTACCTTTATGAATTTTGAGATGCGGGAAGCGCGTACTACTTACAACAAGATTCAGCCCCGCAGCAAAATCGATTAGCCTCAGTCCGTTTTCGGAGGTTTTGTCATGGAGGCTTTGCTTAGGTACCTTATTACCTGCGTGAAAAACCTGCTGATATTCTATTCAAATCAAAGATATCTCTTGTCACTTTTTTGTTTTAAGAAGTAGCAATATCGATAAATCAGTAAATAAAGGTCTTTCGAAGATACATGTTTATAGATTTTAGATTTTAGATTTAGATAGTTTTTATTATTCAAATTCATTTTTAACTACTTTAAAATAATATAAAAACATATATGCATGGCATTATGCCGTCTGCCCGATCATTTAAAAAATTACAATAAATAAGTTCTCAAAAGTTCCCACTCCTTATTTTATTCCTATAATTTAGCGCATTTTTGGCAAAATTAAAAAGTTTTTCCACATCCAGCTCGTTTAACTCCGTTATACTCTCATCATCCGAAAGGTAGTTTTTTCCAAATACCTGACGCCTCACTTCACTTAATATTGGACATTTCCCAATGAAATGTAAGACATCTTCTCTTTCATTCCTGTTGCATAGATCACAAAGACATGGAAGATCTTCCCTATGTGGTATGTTATTCAGGTTAATAATTTCACCTCTCAACCTCATCATCATTGATATAACCTGCACACTGTTTTTATCATGGAAATAGTTTTTTCCTACCAAATTGTGGTCCAAGCGACTGTACACTGCTCTATGTACCGAAGCTTTTGCTTCTTCTCTATACTCCAGTAGCTTCAGTTCATCAACTTTCTCCACCAGCTGATATAAAATTGAACCCCAGTTATCTACATTTCCAATACTTAGATCAACCTCCATCTTGCATTGAAGCGCCAGATCCATCCATTCCGCATACCAGCTTGACTTGTTATCCACCGCTTTTAACGCCACTATTTTTGGAAGCCTTGTATCCGCCATTTTCATTACCTTCAGTATGTAGTCTATCTGCAACTTCAAAGTTTTTATAAACAAGGGTGAAAGTCCTGTTTCGATCATCAACAGATAATTTGGAGCATTAGCAGGAATACAGAAAATTCGTTTTATATAGAACCGTAGGAGCTTCTCTACTGCCTCATGTTCTTTATATCCCCACACCTGTGCCCCATAGAACAAAACTGATTCAGCCACTGCTTCAAATACTTTATATTTACTGCTATGCGCAATTGCTCCATTTGAAAAACATCCTTTCCACGTCGCATTGATTGCAGCTTTTGCCTTGGATAGTTTTTCGTTGAGGTGTTTACTCAAATTGAGGTTTGACGAAAGAAGCATGCCTAAGTACTTGAACTCGTTCACCAGTTCTAATTCTCCGCCATTGTAGTTCCAAATGTCCTTACGACTTCTTCTACCACCTCCTTTTTTAAAAATCATTGCTTTGGATTTTTCTCGGTTCACTGTCAAATTCCAGAGCTTACAGTAGTCTCCAAGCCGGTTTATCATTAGTTGAAGACTTTCAGCGGAGCTAGCTAACAACACCACATCATCCGCAAACATCAGTCCCTTAATGCATGTATTTGCATAAAGAACACCCCCCGGAAGTCCATCCAGCAGATCATCTATGAATAACGAAAACAATGTTGGGCTCAAGGCGCATCCCTGTTTCACACCTGATTTTGTCTCGAACCAGTCTGACATCTCTTCACCAATCCAAATAGCAGCTTTGTTCCCTGTATATAGGTTTTGTAAGACTGTTCCAAACTTAAGTGATACTCCTTTCAAGTACAGCTTATAAAGCAACGCATTTCTGTCAATGGAGTCGAAAGCTGCTTTGAAATCCACAAAAAACGTGTAAAGTTTTTTGTTTTGATTCTGGAACGATTCCGCGATGGTTGTAAGGACAAACAGTTGATCAACTGTTGAGTAGCCTGACCTGAACCCTGCCTGGTATTCTTTCAGGATATTATTCTGCCTTATCCATTCATCCAGCCGTTTTTTGAGGATCGCCGTAAAAATTTTATATGATGCATTCAGGAACGAGATTCCCCTATAGTTTTCTGGGTTAGCTAATGATCCTTTCTTGTGTATCGGAAAAATTAATGCTTCTTTGAATCCTTGCGGTGTCATTTCATTTTCAAGGACTTTGTTCATTAAGTGGCAGAGCTTGATTTTCAGCAAGCTCGAACCATTCTTATAAAATTCTATCGGAATGGAGTCTGGTCCCGGTGCTTTGCCCTTTTTTAAACATTCAAGTGCATGGCTCACTTCTTGTACCGAGATAGTAGCATCGAGTGTTTCATTTTGGATCCCTGGGACAGCATATTGGAAGGAATGTATTACTCCACCAGGATTTAGAAGGTCACTATAATAATTTCGAAGAATATCTGGGCTCAGATTCCGATTTATCACATTTACTCTTCCATTTAATTTCTTCACTAGGCTCCAAAAATCCTTCGAGTTTTTGCATGTTGCCAGCTTTTTTGCTTCTCCTTCCCAGTAATTTTTCTTCTTTTCTCTGCAGATTTCTTTGTATTGCCGATTGGCTTCTAGATAAGAGCATTTAACAATAGATGTGTTTTTTTCTCTAAAAAGCGTAAGCCTTTCAAACGAGAGATCTCTTGCCTTCCTACAATCATTATCAAACCATGGAGTAGATTGCGTTGTTCGCCTTGAGTTGGAATAGGGACGTGCAGCTGCACATTTTATACATTTTTCCAATGTTTATACAGACCAACATAGCTAAGGTTCTTGTTGTACGCGGCTTTCATGTCATGATGCCAGAAATAGAGAGTTTTCCCTACGAAAGTAGGTTAGACCAGATAACTTCTTAATCAGATCATTTGAGGAGAGAAAAGTTTCCTATAATAGGCAATAATCCTGATCTAAGAAAGTTAAAACGTTTCTCAATTTAATTAGAGTAAATGCTAACGTGAAATAGATATGACTCAGATTATTTTTACTTATGAAAAAAGTGTCATCAATGCAACTCTCATAAAAGTAGAAAGTACCAAATACCAGTTTATTTTACTATCAATGATTTAAAAATGGCATTTGATACAATCAGCCAAAGCTTTATGTGGAACGTACTTCTTAGCATTTAAATGTTTTCGAAAAGCATTATGATTGAAAGATAAAGAACCAACTTTTTTTTGAGAGCGAAACAAGAGAATCTAATCAAAGTATGTACTTTTTGTTGACAACTTTATGTTTTAAAATAAGACTTGCATAGCTCGAACTAAAAACCAACAGAAAGTATCTTTCAGCTTGAAGTTTAGTTTATTAGTGAAACTCGCAAAAAAGAAGCTTGTCACAACTGAAAGGTTTAATGGAAAGAACAATCAAACAATCAAACTATTCTTATAAGAAACGTCAGTATACTAAGAGAAATAAGTGAACTTTGATTTATCATATATAGTATATCTTCGAAGATAATAACGAGCAATATCTCTTAGAAAAGATTGCTATCTTTCAATCATCTTCGGAATTAGCTGCGACTTTATAAAATTTCCAAGCGTTCACCAATGTTGAACTCAGCAATGACGTAAAAAAAAGGCCACCACCACTTTTTGCCTCGAATTTTAATTTTATAGGCATTGACACATTGGTCGTGTAAGTCAACTCCACCCATGCTAAGTTTAAGTTTGCCCTCTTTTCTCATTCTTGAATTCTTTTTTCAGCTTCAATTGGCATTTTTTTGTTCGGTTTTCTCTTGCTGTGCCTATAGCTCTGAAGCGCTCCTCTCTCAACAATCGTAAAAGCTAATGTGAAGTAAAATAGTTGTCGAAATAAATTATGTGGTCAGTAGGATGTGGCACTTTTTCTAGAAGCTCAAGGACAACGCGAGAACCCAGCGGCATTTGTAACAAATCAGCTTGAACATTTTTTGCACCACAATAAGTATCAAAATTATAAAGGTAGCCACAACTGCTTGTCCACATCCAGTTTTTTGAAACCAAAACGAACTGGTTTTCCTCTTATAAATTGTTTCGAGGAATGTTGGCCAAAATAATTCATCATGGCATCAATGGACAATTTTTCGTGCATGAAGCGAAAGCCCCGTTGTTGATATTTTTGGCACAAAAGATTCATAAGCGGTCTGAGCTTTGCCATTTTGTCTCGAGCATCTAATTGATCATTGTCTGCGAAATGAATGTACTTCTTGATCTGATAAAATCAATTTCGCGACATGTTGTTTGCCACCAATGCGGCTCTTGTATCCTCATCTAATTTCCAATACATTGACTCCCTGGGCATAGAGTGGTAACCTCTGTAGAACATAATGCCTATGAATATTTCCAAGTCTTCTTTTTTAAAACATAGGTTATGGTGATTATGTTGAGAAGTTTGAGTTTGATTCAAAATCAATTCAATTACATAGTTCATTATCGAAAAGTGTTTCAAATATTTCGACTGGAGTCCTATTGTCTAAAGCATTTTTCATATCCATCTTTTTCATCTCAAAGTTAGTAGAGCGATTCATCGTCATATATTTTTGATTTGATTTATTAAGCTTACTACAAGCGATTATAACAATAGATTTAAACTTTAAACCTGCAACATCATTGGGTATGGGATTGTTATCCAAATTTTCAACGTCTATTTCTTCCTCGTCTGTATTGTAATCTGCTTCTGGTGGTATCAATGCTATGTCAAACACAGCGGTTCGATCATCTTCTTCGATTGCATTGATTGCGTTTGGAAGATTATCGAATCTCCTTCCATAGTACATTATATTGATGTTGAAAATGCTCTGAAATCCATTCTAAATAAAAAAAAAGTTGTCAGATTTTCCCATTGTACCCCAGCAGGTACACCTCACTTTAGGCGTACTTACCAAGCGTAAATATAAATGAACACTTTATTTTTCACTTTTGTCTGGTCTTGCAAAATATAGGCCGACCTCTGAAAAACTGAGATAAATGCAATCGCACCTGCGGGTGATTAATAAAAAAGACTACCGTTTTATTTTTCTTACAGTAAACATGTAGGCGTGCACGTGCACCTACTTGTTAAGAATATGTCAACGAATAAAAAAAAATCAAATTTCATCAAAACAAATTTGAAGAAGGACAAACGGTAAAATTATAAAGTTGTTAAATTTTCTGTACCCAATCGGGTACAGTGGTAGTAAATGGGTAAACCGTTTAAGAGTCTTGACGCTAAGGTAAGTTAGGTCTTAAGTGTCGAAAACACGATTAATAAACTTGAAATTTTTTTTAGCTCAAATTTTTTGATATTTTGTGTTTTATTATACCAAAAAATATTTTGAATATAACTTAAAAAAAAAAAGTTATTTTTTTGCCCAGTCTAGTGAAACCTTTCGAATATCGTTATTTACCTTTTCGAGAAAAAACACACCAACATTTCACTCTGAGAAACATTCGGTCTGTTTCTATATTGTGTACACGAATTAACAGATTACAATCTCTCACATTTTAAGGAGTGGAAGTGAAATTCTTTCAGAAACTCTCCGTTAGAGCGTAATTGTCTCAAAAGTAAGGAAACGTCTGGAACAAAACATTCACAACAACGCTTGAAAAAACGTCTGTTTGACAGTTGTTTTATTTCTGTCCACAGAAATTTTGGTGGCAAGATTTCGCAGCGTGGGGAAATTTTTTACTCTTTCGGGAGCACTCTCTTTTGATCACAGCTGGAATAAGATTAGACTGACTTTCGAGGATTTTCGGTGCATTTCGTGATAATTTTCAGTAAGGAAACACACTTACTACTTCTTCGGTGGATCTGTTTTACCCTTCTTTTTTTTTTAATTTGAAACATCTTATTTGCCAGATTTGATTAATCTCTTATGACAAAAAATATTAGCGCAAATTTTATTATCAACGCGTTTTTAAGAGAAAGTACCGGCTCTAGTTAACCTCACTCTAACTTTAAAATGGGGACACTAAATACAAACGATTTATAAACACCTCACAAGGTAGTGACAGCTTTAAAATGGACTTAAAATAAATTTGAGCAGCACCAAAATTTTAGCAGTAGTGAAGTAACAGACCTGAAAAGCAGAAACAAAAGCAACTCAGATAAAAAATAACATATAGGTAACATTGCTTGAAAACGAGAATTTGCAATGAAGGTTTAGCTTCTGTCGAGAAATACTCAATTCAGACCTGAGATTAGTTTGGTGATATATCACACAAAACGTCAAGCAAATGAGGAACGTGAGATGAGTTAGAGCAAAGTTTGAAGTATTTGAAATGGGGCTTGCGCCATGGGCGTAGCCAGGAATTTTTTTAGGTTTTTTTTTCGAAGACAATTTCTCAAAAATCAATGAAAAAATGAGGAGGAGATGAGAGTATATTGAGAGATACTTTAAAAGTATCATTTTTTGGTTTCTCAAAATAGAGAAACATCGTTAGTATGTGAAATGAATCAAATTGGTTTTATAAATTTTTGCCATTGATTTCGCGATTTATAAAACCAATTTTCTGGGATTTTCAGCAATTTTCCTGAGGACTTCATCTTCTATTTCGGATTTTCTATCTTTTACAATTTTCCGATGCACACTGAGCATGCATTAATCCTGAAAAAAATAAAAACATCGTAATCATATGAAATGAATCAAATTAATTTTTTAAAACTTTACCATTTAGTCCATTTTCGCCCATGGTTGATCTTAGCCAGGTTTTAACACGCCGCAAAGTGCTGAACGACCTTTCTACGGTGCAAGTCGTGCAAGTTAGTGCCAATAATATTTCCAATGCATGTGAATGTGATACAGCAGGAAAAAAGGTGTCCGCTTCCGTGATTACGTCGCACACTTCCAAATTTTTCTTCGCTTCTTCACTAAGCTGTTTGTCTTTCCAAGTGTCATACCATAATTCAATTTCTGCACTTAGATCCAATTCATAAAATTCTGAAAATGGCTTGATGTCTTCTTTCAAATCGCCAATACTTTTTTTCAACATAATGTATGGATGCAATGTGAGTACTGAAAATGCAGGCAAATTGAATGGCGCGAATCGATTTGCAAGCGTTGATATCAATGAATCCAAATACGGAATTAGCAATAATCTATAATAATTTCCAATAATCACTTGAATTCGATGCAGGTTGATTTGAACGATGCTGCTGTCGTTGGGTTAGTCTGGGTATATCCAATTCAATATCAATCCAGTTCGCTATTTCTTTTGCCTCGTCTAGAATTTCATCAATCACGGTATCTACAGCGGTTCGATATCTAGAGATAACAGTTGATGTTCTATTAAGATGGTCTTTGCATTTGAGCAGGTTAAGACTTAGATTGAAAACCATTCACGACAGGCTCATGAATATAAGAATATTTGGCAATTATTGAAGTGTATATGAAAAATACAGGTTTCGTTGCTGCAGATTGTAGCTGAAATGCAGCTGATCGCGTTTTTGCATTGCCTTCGGTGGATAAAGTCAGTAATGCGTTCACGATCTCAACGAAATTGGCTTTAAAAACAGCAATGCTTTTGTGTTTTTGAGACCAACGAGTTTCACAAAGAGCGGGTATGTTCGGAGCACACTTTCGCCGTAGCACTGATTCTCGGAAAAATCTTATTATGTCTTTGATGGTGCCAATAGTGTTTCATACTTCCAGGACCTTGTTCAAATCATAAACAACAAGGTTCGATCTGTGGCTTGCGTTTGCGTTTGCATTGCGTTTTTGTATTTTTTTTTTTGGATATGTTCTTGAACGCCTCCTTCTTTTCCGGCAATAGCACTGCAACCGAACAAATACGCTGGGCAAGGGAACGATGCCCAGCGTATTTGTTCGGTTCAAGTTCACAGCTCACGATTGCGCGATCAATTTCATCTGCAATTGTTGGAGCGTCCATCGCATTTAGTTCCCATGAATTCTTCTCGTATTTTTGCTTGGCTTTTGGCCGAACCGTTAGAACGATCAACCGCGACTAATTGTTGTTGCCGCAATGCCGCATTCAAAATGCCGCATTCAGATGATTCAGAATTTCTGGAAAATTTTTTGATTCGAAGAATTATAAGTATAAATGATGTTAGAGAAATCTCATTGAAAAGTAATCGTTTTTCGGCAATTTTGCGAATTGTCCTCATTTTTTATAAAAATTTTCATTGATACTCCTTTTTTCCGCTTTTTTCCCAAATTGTCCTCGTTTTTTACGATCGTTTTTTACGAGAATACTCTTTGAAAAGTCCTCGTTGTTTCAGCATTTTCTCCAAATGTCCTCATTTCATTTTCATTTCAATTCATTTATTTAATATGTCCTCGAGGACAAAGATTAATTTTTTCTTAAAAAACGCAGAATTTTTCGAGGACATTTGGCTTAGGTTGGGGCATTTGCCCCTACCTGTCCCTACCTGGCTACGCCCATGGGCTTGCCTGATTTTAAATTTAGAGTGACTCTAAACAAGTGTGTGTTATAAATTAATTCAAGAGTCATTTTAAGCTAGTGCGGCACTAAGGCTCATTTAAAGGCGATTTTAAACTGCCTACTATACTATAAATTTGCGCTATTGGTTCTTGTTTAATTTCTCGTTTTGTTTATATGTGTTTATGGGTACTATTTTCCGCTGTGCTATTGAGAAGATATTTGAATAAGCGTTCATTCAGCCAAGACGTGAAGGTAAAATGAGAGAGTTAAGTGACCTCATTTTAGATCCACCTTTATAAGTTTTCGCCACTCGAACAGTATTTAATGAGGTTTCAGGTTTCACCTTGTTTCACGAACAAATTTTCGGGATGTTTTATGGCAGTTTTGATTTTGTTTGTCTTTCTCTTGTATTTATTAAAAAAAAAAAAAAAAAAATAGGAGAACAACATGTTTAATTCATTTGTCGAAAGTTCAATGAAATAGGCTAAGTAGGTAGGTAGTAAAAGAAGAATTCAAAACAAAAGTAAAAATTAACCAATAAAGCTGCAAAATGTTTATTCATTTAAGTAACTCCTTTTCTCCTCGCGACCAGTGAGTAATTTGCGGGCTTAGCAAAACACATCTCCCACTGAGATGGGTTATATGAAATTACTAATTCGAACACCAAGAAGATTGTCTACAACTTCGCTGTGTTAGGTTCGTTAACCTTAAAAGCACTTCATCTGAGTTTGTTTACTTTACTCTTTTACCAGTTGCTGGTTGTTGCTCTTCTAATGTCTCTTAAGAACCTTTTTTCCAAAAGAAAATTCTTCTTTATTACCCAACAAAACGAAAGATCCAAACTCATTTTCATCTGAAATTCCTCTGAGCCATGAATATCAACTCGAAGCCATCCAACCGGTCCACTAAAACCAATCATATCATAACTACTACTACCGACTTGTCTCCCCAACCACATGACTGTTTAGCTACACTTTCATTCCAAGAAGATACATATTTCTTCGCGGCATTTTGGCCACACCATTCTACACGACTCTCATCGCTCTTGCATGCCTGCCTCTTGATTTACGCTTAAATAAACCCTCGATGATCATCATACAAAGTGAGGTAAGGATTGTCACTGATGTTTCGTTGGAAAAAAAAATTGGAATTTACTTTCACAAATCGTTTTCTTTTTCAGTTCTGAATAATCCAATGGAAGGAAATCCAATGCGGAAAGGTATTCCGAGTAATCGTATCAAACAAAAATTTGAATATTTTATTTCTTTGCGCTTAAAAGCTTCAAAGTGTAATTTCCAGAGGCAGATTGAGGGAGATGAGTTAGAGCGCTGGAAAAGGTTTGAGGCCATTAATGAGTACATACACTTGCCTTAAGCCCGATTAAGTCTTCCCAAGTTTTTCTGCACACAATTAAACACTTTGTTTTTCACTGCTTTAGTGTAATTAAGCGCAAACAAGTGGCAAAAAGGGAGTTTAAAAGAAAAAGCGTTAATGACATTATGGGTCTTTGGTGGTCGTCGTTGTTTTCGCATGGCCTAGTTCAAGGTTTTGTGTCTGTTTATTTATATATTTTTTTTTCTTCTTTTTGATATCTTCAGGCAAGTTTCATGTCTCACCGAAAGCTTTAAATCCGGTTTCATAGCACAATAAGGAAAATTTTTTCCCATGAAAGTGCGGCGCGGGCTACTTTATTCCATGTTCGTTTAGGAGCACATGGTGACTTATGAACCCTGCCACACAGACCAACCTACTCTTGAGTCGGTCGGTGTCGATGCGGTAGTTGTCAGTGGTGGTTGAATGCAGTTGACCGATTTCGCTGCGGATAATTAATCAAGTTATCTTGTCGTCGAAGCCAAATAGGGTCGGGTCCAAATCGTGTTGTGTCCAGATGGATGAACAGAAGGTTGTAGAAATGATTGATTTGCATTTTAGATTTCGGAGAACGAGAAGGAGAGGGCGAGATAAATTGGCTGCTGTGTATTGTGTATACCTTTGGGCAATGAAACGTTTTGCTCATCTCTGATTCTTGATCGAAATCATGTGCTTGTAATTACTGAGCAGTTCTCCCTGGAGGTATTTTGTGTATCTTTCGTATGAATTATATGAAGGAAATTGTTGAAGGTTGTTTCTAGTTGTTTGGGATGAAATTAAATGGTTATATTTACTTGTAGGTATGTGAGCGAGTTGTCTTGATTGGAAGCGAAGGAAATGAGTTTGGGTTATGTTTACCACCGAAACATCCTACTGGTAGAGTGGATTTTCTCATTGAAATGGAAATTAGATTTCCTCGAAGTCGCGTTAGCACTTTGGGAACTTTGGAAGGATTATATTGCCTTACTTGGCTGGTTGTGTCTTGTACAAAACGAGCTCATAATCGGCTGCATCGAAAGAACTTATTCAATCCATTTGACGATTTTCATAAGCATTTTCGAACTTTGCCCTTCGGTAAGTATACCTACATAATTGTCTTAGAAAATTTTTTTGAATAATCGAAGTTCTTTAAATTAAAGTCTGAAATAAGAACATATTATGGACATATGAACTCATTTTAATGAAATTTAGAGCAGAGATAATCTAGAGCCCGAGAAAGGTTATAGGCTATTTATTTCCTTACTATATTTATCTAAGAACTCTAAATTGTCTCCGAGTAGCTTCGACCATATTTCATCCCCATATTCCAACGGGAACGCTAGCATGAACTTTGAAACCACTGGACCGATTTTAAAAATTGTTTCAGGATTGGGATGGTACGCTATCCGTGAGTAACAGAGACTAAATTTCATTGAAATATCCCTGCGGGCCTCCGGAAACGAGAAACGAAAAACTCGCAGTCTCAGACTCTCTTCAGTTTACCGAGTACTTCTGAGAACTATCGGTTTTTTGCGTTTTTCTGCGTTTTTGACAACGGCCTTGTCACTTGAAAGCATCAGTTTCCTTCTGAACACCGTTATTAAGTCGAGTTGAGTGCTGCTAGTGGTTAGATGGGAGATCGTCTGTACGCACAACCGCTTGCTGTTGTCATTTTTTGTTGATTGTTGTGTTGGCTGACCGTCCTTGTAACCAGTGCTGCAGTATGTTATGTTTCGCTTCGTTTCGTTTTCATTGTTTTTAACTCTTTTATTTTAACGTTGTGGTTTTAAAAAATTACTTAGCACAAGCTTGAGAACATGCTCATTTGGTTGAGGGTGTTGCTTCAAGAATTACAAAGCAAAACTCAAACAATTCCATGGTTCTCTTTTCATAAGAAGCATTGTTGACCGGCTCCCGAACAAGATTTCTCCTGATTCTGGTGTAACACATTTGGATGTTCTTTTGACAAGAACCACGCAGTTCCTTGACTTTCTAGTCACCAGTGTGTTAATCATTCCTCAATTTGTTTGTTTTGTGCCTCCGTTTGAGGCCGATTCAAGGTTCATGAACAAATAAATAAATAGGGCGGCGCAACATAGCGAGGAGCCCCTGGGCCTAGCTCATTTGGAGGATGGAGGGGACCTACAATTTTCTTTATGAACAACAGTCTTTTGGTTTGACGTTCCAATTAATACGACAGCACCAAAACGAGCTCTAAATTCAATATTCATTTGCAACAAATATAATCCACCTCTAACAGCCCTTTCACCACAATGGGCAGCCCCGCATTGGCCAGAATAATTTTTTTTTTTATTTATAACTGGCAAATTTCGTCCGCTGAAATTTTTATATTTTTTTTCGCACATTAGTGTCATTGTGTACAACTTTGGGAATACAATCAATCAAACGAAAAATCACTATCAATTCGTTTCTATCGCACACTATCTACCTGTGCCAACACAAGCCCGCCGACAAATTGAAATTGATTTTGAAATCAATACAATCATCGACACCAGTTATTGGAGCGCGGGGCGCGTTCCCAATCACGATTGAATAAAACGGCAGAAACAACACAACTTATGGAGCAAAAAATGAATAAAAACAAATGAAACGCTAAAAGCATGGCCTAGAGTATGGGATCAGCAATTGGTTTCTGCTTGGTTTGGCCATGTACTTGCCACACAAAAGACGCCTTTAATGCATCGCGTAATCTGCAAGCCAATTTCTTCTAGTCAGACTAGCTGAACACATCAACACACATAAGGCAGAGTTCGTATGTATTCTTACCTATGCAAATTGGTAGCAAAAATAAAAAGAAGAAGGAGAAAAATAAAATAAGAATAAGGTCAGCACAATTATTGACGCCGCGGCGTATAATTTGCATGAACCTGGGCATCTGTGTATATCTCCCAATCATCATCATCGTCAATTTCATCAGCCACCATCAAACAGATTGCCTTCAGGTTCTGTGAGCGACTTCAAGATGCCTTCATGTATATGAGTAGCGATCATTAAAAAAAAAAATACATGTCGATGGGGGGAAAAGAATGCAAAAGTATTTTGTATTGGTGCTGTTGGAGTTCTGCGCTATTAATGTGGCCATTTTGGTTGTTATGCAGTTGTAACGGAAGAAAAACCTTAAATAGACATGAAAGCTTTTAATGCATGCACGCCATATTTATGACTCAACTACTGCATAATTTTCTTTATAATGTACAATGATTCAAATAACAAATGACAAAAGAGCATTACATATGTTTAAGTAGAAATAGTTGAAGCCGAACAAAAATCTTATCAGAGAAGGAGTGCATTCCAGTTTGGTAGGGGAGTTTTTGAATAACGAATAAATAATATCGATAGTTGGCCTCTCATATGAAACTATGGATTTGGGTTGCGTTTATGGACTTAGGCTTTCTTTCTTTTAAACTACCTACCTTCTGGAAAAAATTAAGGGATCAAAAACGAATTCCAAGTTTTTGAGCGATTTTCAGCAGGCCGTAGGTACAAGAAATAATAAAAAAAAGAAAAGTGTAACTCCAAGAATAGTTTTGGATTAGAACATAAAAAATCTATAAGGGGTCGATCCATAGAATCCGTTCGCTGCCGGATTCAACTGACATCTCAGATTCAACTGACATCTCAGATTCAACTGACATCTCAGATTCAACTGACATCTCAGATTCAACTGACATCTCGATTAAACACACACGTTGTTATGAGAGTTGACTCATAAGCACCGCCGGATGCAACGGACGTAACGGAACGAGAAGAACTTATAGTGGAATCAGTAGGAGGAGGAGTTCAGTTTGGAACTATGCGGATTCCAGGTCTCATTTTTGCAGATAATATACGTCACTCACACTCAAAGTGGGACACCTAAAATAAAATCTTCAATAAACTTCTTTACGAAAAAAATGCAGAGTTGCTCACTTTTTTAAATAATTTTTATTTTTATTGCTTAATATTGACCTCAAGTTATTATAAAATAAAAAAAAAAATATCAAAAAACAACCCCGATTTGTTTAAAAAAAAAAGATGAAAATGATCTGTCTAGTATTTTTTTTAATGCAGGTCACACTCAAAGTGGGACACCTGCTGTTTTCTAAGAAAACTAACTGTAATTGCCACGTTATCTATCCAAAAAGTTTCTGGAACTTTGTCAATTCAAAGAAAGATTCGGATGGATACCCAGATAACTTTACATATGGTAATGACACATTGACAAAAACATCCGACATTTGCAACGCTTTTGCTCAAAATTTTTGTAATTCCTTCTCTGATTCTATTGTTGAGATAGATCGTAGTTACTTCGAGTTTCTACGTAAATGTCCTAAAGTTAATTTTAATAATGTTCCAATTATCCTAGAAAGAGTCCTTAACAATATTTCATCTTTGAACGATGATTACTCTGCTGGCCCTGATGGCATCCCTCCAATAATTTTAAAAAAGTGTAAGTCCCAAATTTCATTTCCCCCTAATTATTTGTTCTCATTATCGTTAGATTCTGGTCGTTTCCCTTTACTGTGGAAAAGATCTTTTATTACACCTGTATTTAAAAAAGGTATTAAGTCAGATATCCTTAACTATAGACCCATATCTAAGCTTTCGTGTATCCCCAAATTATTTGAACAGCTTGTTTGTGAAAGCTTAACTTTCGATATTAAAAATATAATTTGCAAACAGCAGCATGGTTTTGTACAGAAAAGATCAACAGTAACAAACCTTGTATATTTCCTTCATAAATGTTCAAACGCGCTTGAAAGCGGGCAAGAGTTAGATTGTATATATACTGACTTTTCAAAGGCTTTCGATAAACTATCTCACGATATTATATTGTTTAAACTAAATGCATATGGATTCCCTTCGACCTTCGTTGATTGGATCAGATCGTACCTTACTGATAGATCATATGTAGTAAAATTTAGAAGCATTCTTTCAGACTCCTTTAAGGCGAACTCAGGAGTACCACAAGGTAGTCACCTTGGTCCTATCCTCTTTATACTAGCCATTAATGATGTTACTTTTAGCTTGTCATCGAGCGAAATTTTGATCTTCGCGGATGATATGAAAATTTTCAAGAAAATAGACTGCGCAGCAGATCGTTTTATTTTACAATCTGATGTTGAAAATTTTGCCACATGGTGCGATAAAAATGGATTGATTCTCAATCCAAGCAAATGTCAAAGTATAACTTTTTCGAAGAAACGTACACCGGCTTTGCATAATTACTCGATTTCTCATCAAATATTATGCAAGGTGTCCAGTATTAAGGACCTCGGCGTTTACTTTAGCTCCAATTTAGAATTTACATCTCATATCAATTACATTGTTAGTAAAGGAAATTCAATGCTTGGCTTTATTAAAAGATGGGCTAAGGAGTTTACGGACCCCTACTTCACTCTTTCGCTGTATAACTGTCATGTTCGACCCCATCTAGAATATGCTTCTCAAGTATGGTCTCCTTATTATGCAGTCCACAATTCAAGAATAGAAAGTATACAGCGAAGATTTATTAGATTTGCTCTTAAGGGACTTCCTTGGACGGATCCTTATGACCTTCCACCGTATGAGCATCGTATTCAACTTTTGCAGATGCAACTGCTTTCGCATCGCCGAATAAATAATGATTTAGTCTTTATTCACCAGCTCATAACAGGACAAATTGATGCTCCTGACTTGCTCGCATGCATAGGTTTTAACTACCGCGGAGGCTCATTCCAACTGCGCAACTTGGAGTTACTTCACTGTCCTTATCATAGAACTAATTATGGATTGAATGAGCCTATTACTCGTATGATAAAAATTTTGAACCTAAACTCAAATCTAGTAGATTTTCATATTAGTAAAACTACGTTAAAGTCCTTAATTCGAACCAGAGCTCCACTCTCTTGACTATGTTTTTTACGGGCAGAAACAGTTTGCCCGTTTCTAAGAAGAAACGAATTGAGCGGCTGAGTTGCGTTCAAAAAACCGTTAGTATAAGAAAATTTAATAAATTGTTTTTTGATATTTTTTTATTTTATAATAATTTGAGGTCAATATTAAGCAATAAAAATAAAAATTATTTAAACAATTGAGCAACTCTGCATTTTTTTTTTCGTAAACAAGTTTATTGAAGATTTTATTTCTTAGGTGTCCCACTTTGAGTGTGAGTGACTGTAGTTATTCTCTCTGAAACTGTTGAAGGGATGCAGCTTATGATGAAGCGTCACGAGAATTACTGTTCAATTATGGAACTTGACGGTCAACTTAGAAAAATCCAAAATGATGATCTTTAGAAACGAAAAATGGACATATAAAGGTTTGAAATAGTTCGTGAATATTATTATATTATTAATCACTGCAAATCTAAGCATGAAAAAGCATTTTCTGTAAAAAAATAAATGAGGCAAAAAGAGCTGTTTCTTGAGTCTGGAGCCGCATAGACAGCCAATTTATTGAACAAAGTTCAAAAATGAAGTTATTCCTTACAACGGCAGCTTCAATATTGCTTTACGGAGCCCAACTTTGGGGTTACTGCCAATTCGAAGTTGTGGAAAGATTCCTGAGATCCTCTTACCTGCTTCTACACCAAATTATATGCTGCGTTTAGAAACTACAGTACTGCCTTAGTTCCTGGATACCCTAAGGCTGCATTTCGAATATATTTTAAAAGTATTAGAAATGGAAGAAGCAAGGCTCCCAAAACAAGTACTAAAGAAAATTATGGCAATGAGAGGAAGCCTTGTGAACTTCGAATGGGGCTGGGGAAAAGCATCCAGATAGCATCTGATATTAACCCTGGTGAATTACGCACCGTATTCAAGAGAATTTTGGAGAAAACGAGCCAATCGCATTATGAAGGACTTAAAGCGGAAGTAGAATCTTCACAATATAGAAGTATTTACAGTACATTCAACTTCGACCTCAAAGAACTTTCAACACTTTCTTCTACACTTCTGTGAGCTTTTCAACACCCTTTACCACCGCTATTTAATCGAAATGAAATCTAACATTATAAATGACCCTAAGTCTTTTTATAAATTTGTCAACCACAAATGAAAATCTGACGGGTACCCTTCCTCCCTTTCCTTCAATAACGAAACCTCATCCGATGCACTCGCCCTAGCAAACTATTTCGCAAATTACTTCAAACAGTCTTTCACAGATGATTCTTTTGTTCCTGATTCAGATTATTTCTCGTTTTTACCCAATTTTTCTTTTGATCCATTCCTTCCACGTTTCTTTGACTCCTATCTAATTTAAGAAAATTTAAATCATCAAAATGATGAGTATATTCCTGGCCCGGATGGTATACCTGCCATATTTCTTAAGAAGTGCTCCTCAACTCTTTCCCTTCCCCTCTCTAAAATCTTTAACTTGTCCATAGCCCTTGGTGTTTTCCCCCAAGCTTGGAAAACGGCGTTTATAACCCCTATACACAAAAAAGGTCCTAAGTGCGACGTGAAAAATTATCGTCCCATCGCCAAACTATCGCATATACCCAAAATTTTCGAAAGCATATTGTAGGAATACTTAAGTTTTCGTTGCAAATCTCTCATTTCCCCTAGACAACACGGGTTTCTCAAAGGCAGGTCAACAACAACAAACCTCGTTGACTTTGTCTCATTTTCCCTCTCAGCCTTGGAGAATGGAAAGGAGGTCGATGTAATTTCAACTGACTTTAGTAAAGCTTTCTATAAAATCTCTCACAAAGTTATCCTTTTTAAACTTTCCACCCTCGGCTTTGAACCCATTCTGTTGAGATGGATTTCTTCTTATTTAGAAAACCGTTTTTACAGCGTTCGGTTCAGTTCCGCCTTATCCAGCCACTTTCTAGCTACATCCGGTGTTCCCCAAGGCAGCCATTTAGGCCCTCTTCTCTTCATTCTCAGTATCTATGACATTGAAATGATCATTAAACACTCCTCTATCTCTCTCTATGCGGACGATAGTAAGTTTTACCGGATCATTTCTTCTTCTGAAGACTCTTCCCACCTTCAACAAGACCTCGACAATTTTTCAATATGGTGCTCCAAAAACTGCCTGGAGCTAAATGTTTCCAAGTGCCAATCAATAACCTTCTCACGTAAACGCACCAAATCTCCTCCCCGTCTCTATCTTCTAAACCAGTGGTTCCCAAACTTATTTTTCTCGTGGACCACTTTCAAAATTTTACTGGTTTCGGTGGACCCCCTGCTGCTACATTTCTACCACATTCTTAAAGTCATCAAAAAATGAAAATTGTGTCGCTTCTGAGATCTGTCCCTTTATTATGAGAGGTAAAATAAAAACGAAAAATGGTACATTTTATAAAACTTAATTTATTAAAAGAATAGAATTACAAGAAAATGTTTTTGTTTTTATTTTTGTCAGCAATAACCGCAAATCCCCCCGCTCTGTGATGTTTAATTTGCTTCTTTTTTTGTTAAGAGGTTTTCAACGGCACTAAAACTCCTTTGGCAAGGTATGACGACGGAAATGCTATTCAAAATTTCCTTGCGATTTCCCACAGTCCAGGATATTTTTCGGGTATTTCTGCTTGCAGTCACAATGTTTGGTAGCCTTTTCTAAATTTCACCTTCAGCTCCTCATTGAAGCTTAGCTCGAGCAGCTCCTCTTGTAATACAACATTGGCCACTTAAGTTTCATTAAATGGATTTGTGATCCATGGTGGTATATCCATCGTCAGCATATCTTCAAACCTGGTTTTGAAGTCATCATGCAGGACACTTGTCAGCACGCGGCAATAGAATTGCGGCTTGTAAAGGAAAGAACTAATAAACCGCTAAGACAAATTGGTGTACTCAGTATCAAATACTGATCATATTTGTGTAGGAAAAAATAAAAGTCGAAATCGCAAAATTGTCCATAAAAACGATAACTAAAATTTCATCCAATCAATGAGTTCACGCGCTCCGTGAATTTGCGTTTTTTTTTTGTCCACGGCTTCATTGTTAAAACGTGACAAACTGTCATCGAAGCTCAAGCCCCGCTCTTCCGAAAAGGAAATTTGATAAAATAGTTACTTCAAAATCAATTTAAAATGATTGTGAAATTACTGTTTTATAAAATTAGTAGTTATTTGCAAGAAAAATTACAAAATAATTGCTCTGAAATATTTCTTATTCGGCCTTTTTAGAGAGGCAGTGCTTCTCTCGTGAAAAAAACAATTGAATAAAACGTGCTGTGTTTGTTTTCAAATCGAAAGAGGACAATCAAAATATCTATAAGTTACTAAGTTACCTATCTATACGAGCAGTTGTGATCAAACGATTAGTATACGTAAACAAATACTTAACTACTATATCAAAAAGAAAGGTATGTACTTACTTTTCTCCGGCACTAGCAAACACTGATGATATAAATTTTCTCACACCTTTTTTTCGAAATTCCGGAAACAAATGCATGAGTTCGCCGTTCGTGTCTGAACAAGCACTAAGCATTGTCGGGAGGATAGTGCTTTGCAAGTCTGTACACGAAATTGTACGTAATATCGAATACGCAAGTTTGGACAAGTAACAGTCGCTTGCCTTATTGAAATATTATTTGATTAGTTAGGTACTTAAAACAATGTAGGTAGTAGGTCCTTATAAAAACTATGCTTACATTTTTGCTCTTTACTATCAAAAGCAGATAAATTTTCGTGGACCCCCATTAACATCTTATGGAAAACCATTTTTTGTTCACGCCTACGTAGACCCCCAGCAAGTCTCCCGTGGACCCCTGGGGGTTCACCTGGACCACTTTGGGAAACACTGTTCTAAACGGTCAAATCAATTCCACCGTTGAGGTGATCCGGGACCTTGGGATTATTTGCGACCGTGAGCTGAATTTTCTCAAGCATATCGACGATATAATCCTTAAGGCAAATTCAGCACTTGGCTTCGTGAAACGATGATCCAAAGAATTTGCAGACCTTTACGTAACCCGATCCCTTTACATTTCATTTGTTCGTCCACTTCTTGAATACGCTTGTCAAGTCTGGTCGCCTTTCCAACAAGTGCACATTGCCAGAATTGAGAGCATACAACGCCGTTTCCTCCGATTTGCTCTTCGTGCTCTTAATTGGAGTAATCCCCTGATATTACCTCCTTATCAAGACCGAATAAAACTCCTAAACCTTAATACGCTGAAAGATCGAAGAGAAATATTTGACGTTCTCTTCATTCACCGAATCCTCACAGGTACCATTGACTGTCCAGCCGTTAACGAATCCATCTTCCTAAATACTAACCCTCGTAACACCCGGAATCCCCGTCTCTTCTATCTTCCCACCCATCAAACCTCTTACGGCTCCAATGAACCCATCTCCCGAATGCTGAAGAATGTCAACTTCCACTCCTCTTGCTTTGACCTCAATATAAGTACTCCCTGCCTAAAACTTCGTCTCCTAAGCCCTCCAAATAGTTAGTAAGTCTTAGCTATTAAGTTTCTTAGTTTGTAAGTTGATAGCTTGTATTAAGCCTAATAAAGGGGGGTTTTGCCCCCACCAAAATTAAAAAATTAAATTAAGCATGATTAGTGTAATATTCAAAATAAGAGGAGAAATAATCGATTTGAACTATATCCTGAATCGTCCTGATCTACCAATTTTATGCAACAATTGTAAACTGAAAGAAAGAGAGGATTTAATCGCCAGATGTCCCATATTAAATGAGTTTCGAGTGAGATACTTCGATCGACAGGAATGAAGTTCGGAAGATTTTGAATGGCGGTTACGGGTGGGAGGCCTTAACAAATTTACATCAGTAGCCCTTAGTTACAAACAGCGTATTATTGATGGGTGATTTTTAAAGATATATGTATATAAAAAAAAAAATATTAAACTAAGTAAATAATTATTAATGTACAATAATTGACATTCTGGTAGACGGCCCTCTGGCCAAACAATATTACACTAAAGATAAAGGAATTGTAAGACTTTAAGATAATGTTTCAAATAAAAATTCAACTAAACTAAGACTAAGCTACAGCCAAATATGAAAGAAATCTCCTTTGTCAAAATCGATGAAACAAATCTTACATCTCAGTAAGCAAAAGATTAGTAAAATCTTAGCAAGCAAAAGGTTAGGTAAATTTTTAATGTAAACGCCTTTTATATTTCCCTTAAATGTTTAATTTCAAAAATATGGGTTATCTCTACTATAAAATTCATTAATTTAAAAATTTATACACCAAGACAACCCTTTCCAATTTGCGACAAGGCTTATGCTTAGTCGCTCCCACTCAAAGTAATATGTTTAAAAATTCTCTTGTTAATTGCTTTTTCTTCTACTAACTAGAAAAAGAACGAAAAGGATGTTTACGTACCATACAATCGTCCATCAAACATTCTATTGGAAAACATAGCAATTGTAATTTGTGTTTTTCCATTTTGGATCACTTCGTTGTGTTCCGTTGTTTTCAAGATATGATTGAATGTTCAAAGAGTCTCTCTTTGGAACTGATTCCAAACTTCCTTATTTTATTCTCTGAATCAAACTTATTTTGCTCACAAATATTTCTTCAACCCTTTACTTAGCAATAACTTACGTATCAGCCCAAAATTGTTACGTATACCAGGGACCTGCAGTGAATGTCTCATTTTGTGAATGCATTCACTTATTCATTGCCTTCCACACCATTCAGACACCATTCATCTTAATCCAAAGCAATACACACACTGCACTCTCTTTTAGACAACAAAACAGGTTCTCATTCTAATTCACTTAACTGCAGCAATGGCAGGCAATGACAATATGTGTATGCGTATGAACTTGTGCGGATAGTGTCGATGGCAACGAATAATCTACAAGGCAACGAATAATTTCAAAAGGCAACGAATATTTCACAGTGCAATGCTGTGATGAAGAACACATCTGTTAAACTGAAATATCTGAAAGAAGAGTATAATTTTTTTTTCCTTTAGCAGGGCGTAGTGTGTGGGGTAAATAACACTGATGAGGATGTATTGAGTAGATGCTAGATGTGCGGCTGCTGAAATCTAAATCGCAAAATTTTTTGAAATAAAATTTTTATTTGGGATAAAACGTGGTTCTAAGAAAATTAAGTAGGTACGTACATAGTTTATTATTTACCCCTTAATCTGGTTTTTTTTAACCGAAGTATAAATTAATCTATGGGTAGGGTTATAGGGTAAACGCACTAGTACCCGGACACTTAACTTTTTTCTCAACTTTGACTTCAAACCATTTTGTTACCATAAATGCTACCACGGAAACTTTTATTGATTGTAAGAATATAGACATTTCTCAATAATATGGCGTTCAAGTAAATTGCAAAGAGATCATTGTTAAAATTAATAAAATAACAATTCAGAAAAGTTCCATTTGCGTTAGTACCCGTACATCAAAATCTAGTACCCGGATGCCTTTGTTTCAGTACCCGTACACAATCATTTTAAGAGACAAGCCATGTCTGCGTACTGAAAATATAAGACAAGCGCACATTTTTTGTATCCATACAGGGCTTGTCTCTTAAAATGATCAAATCTCTCAATGATTAAGTCTCTTAAAATGACTGATCTAGTATCCGAACGCTTTTGTTTCAGTATCCATACACAATTATTTTAAGAAACAACCCCTGTCCGGGTACTGAATATGCATGATAATCGCACTGTGTTAGTACCCGGACAACATGTCTGGGTACTGAAAAACATATTCAATTTTGGTGTTAGTTCCCGGACACCACAAATAATGGCAAAGATTTTATTAAATTATGTTTTTTTTTGCAAATTGTTTTAGTTAGTCATATTTCCAACGAAACCAATGTCTTTCCATGACAATAAATTAATTATTACTTGTTCAATTGCTTTCTACTAAAAAGTGTTCGCACTATTTTTTTCTTACACAAATCGACAACGAGACCGCACCTTCAAACCTTAAACAATAAAATGATGCGTAGTTCCTAAAGTACGCATTTCGAGTACCTGAAACTTTGCATGCATGTATAAGACACATTGAAGGACCCATGTATGTTGTTGTTTGTGGATTTTTTTGAGTGATGTATCTATTAATCGCAAAAAAAGGTCAATGTGTCCGGCTACTAACACTGTCCGGCTACTAGTGCGTTTACCCTATAATTTTAAATCCTGAAAAACCTACTGATAATGTTAAAAACAGGTACTAAAGTGTTTGTTCCTACTTTTTTATGCATTTCCGGTGCAGGTAAAAACTGTCATATCTTTTTAGAATCAGGTATGTCGTTCGCAATCGACCTGCTATTAAATTTTTTGCACTACTTTCCCTTTATAGTGTATTAGGAATTCAAATTTGTTTTTTACGATTTGAAATAAGTATTTAAAGGCGATCTGGTTTAAATTACCTATCATTATTTGAAAGAATAACAGTGAAGAAGTTCAATTGTAAGAAGACAAAACGCAACCATCACTTCTATAATTAACAAAAAAAAAAACCCCAATATAAATAACGCCCAAGTCAGGTCAAAAAATGTGTACCTTTCTGTGCGATCTCGGAAAAACAAAATAGTTTCATCTATGAACAAGAACATGAAAAAATATTCGTTGTCATCCCTCATCATTCGTGAATGTTTGGTTTTTTTTTCGAATGAAGTGAATGGTGTACCTGTTTGAGTTTGAATGGTCCATTCTTTCATCATTCATGGGCACAAGCAATGCGAAGGCATGTATTCACGAGTGTTGTGTACTTTTTCCACAAGCATCACACTTGTTTCATCGTTGTGAGCGTGAAACTGTGTACGGCTTGTTTTTCGGGGGATGATTCGAAAGCGCAAGTGATTGCACTCATGCAGTTCTCTGACGTATACCTACCAGCCAAAGTATAGCTTTGTTCAACTTGTCTTGTTGTTCATTTACATAATTGCTCCTCAACTTTCCCTCAAAACGACATACATAATATACCAAGCTCACCTCAAAAATAGGCACGTGTTTCATGATTAAGACTTCAAAAACACCAGCCCTATCATAAACTTAAGTCGATTTGGGTAATTCAAAGAAGATTGTGATTGTGTATCTCAATTTTCTATCATCTATTACACCACCACCTCTACCACCTATACAAGCGCAACGATAGTATCAAAGTATCAAATTCTTCTTGATTAAAAATATACCAGCAAGAGTCCTCCCACTTGCCCCCTTTCCTTATAGGGTTTTTGTATATCTGTCTAATCAAGTCCAAACCCGATTTGCATAGCTACGCATCATCAAATGCCTTGAGCGCACTCTGTCAATATTTGCGATTCAAAGAGGAAGCAACCTTAACGCCATTCCTTTGCGCTTAAGCGTAACCAAAGTGAACTTAATCATTATTGGATTTTATCCCCCTGGATAGTCATCAAGGACGCAAGGACGATCGCAATAGCATTTCTACTCACTACATTATATACATTGCCTGTGGAGCTCTTAATTTTTGCGCAGTTTTTTTTTTTTTTTTGTTAGAGGGTGACTTTAACTTCCACTACTCATTTTAAATACCATTTCTACAAAGACGTATTTTCTTTTCTCTAAGCAACTGTTGTTTGGTTGTTTAGGGGGGAAGTTTTAACACTGAAACAGCGCAGCGCCTATACCAAAAGAACCACCATGAAGTTATTGCTAAGACTTGAAGGATGGGACGAGTAATTGAGATGTTGACGGTATTGAAATACAAAGACGAACGCGTTTAATGAGGCTAATTTAAGCACGGCACACGTACACTTGAGTTTTCTTTTCAATCATTTGTTTCCTTTGAATAGCTTGTTCCGCTTGAATTTTTTTTCTTTGTTAACAAAGACTGGGCTACAGTTTTAATCAACAAGTTTTAACAGTTTGGTGAATTAATTGAAATTTATTTTATAAGGATTCTTTGTTCCTTAAATTTACTTTAAGTCATTGGAGTGAGGCTTTGAAAATGAAGGTTAGTTTGAGGGAACTGTGATTTATTTTCATTGAACTCGGAAAATTCTAAAGAAACCTCGCTAACCTTGACGGAAAGTGGTTTAGAGGTAAAAGGTTTGCTTTTCAGATTGAAGTCTTAGTAGTACACAGTTATGCCCTTGGGAACTGTTTTGGAAGTGATTAGCTGATTTCAGACTATTCTTTACGTGAACTTTCATGTAACATGTCATCAAATAACAACAAAGACAATTAAAAGTACTCGCATATTTAAACTTTGACTAAGGAGCGTATGGAGTAAACATTTCGGGTAGGTATGATGGTGTATGACTGAATGAATCAATTGTTTGGTATTTTGTAATCCACTTCGACCTTGAAGATCATTCGTAGTCTTTAATTTGTTACTTCAACAAGGTTAGTCTCTTTGATGAAACAGGATCTGGGTTACGTTTAGGTATTTTAGTTCCGTTTCCGTTTAGATCCTAGAACCTTTTTCCTGTGGCGTATGAGAGTTGCGCAGTTTCCTAAGCGGTAGTCCGGCAATTCTTCCTGTTCGTTACAGTATCTGCATTGGTCATCGCCCTGCACGCCTGGCATTTTGAGGTGTTTCCTTAGCCTGTAATGTGTAGTTAGGAACCCGGCTAGCATTCTAACATTGCTGTTAACTAGGTTTGCAACGTTTTGTTTTATCGTTTTATGCTGAGCGCGCCAAGTAGAAGCTCGGCTTGACGTATTTTCGGAGTTCATTCCAGTGTATTCTCTGGTTGTATGCGAGTTGACAACATTGAAGAACTTACCGAAAATGAATGGCTTGGTCATGCTTTCTCGAGTGGTGTCAATGAATAGTAGTTCTTTTAACATTTTACGCCTTAAAAAACAGTTCGTTCCATTGGCAAACCTATAGCCAACATTGCATTTGTAATCCTTCTTATGACTAGGTGCAGAGGTGTCAGATCTACTTCTCATTACTCTTGATATGTATGTGCTTTTTGTATTGTTCCCAGTGCCAGTGCTATTATGTTGGTTACCTGGTCGGTTCTCTTATTCCAGACCACTTTATAGGTAAGGATCCGTCTTACCATCATAAAGTAAATCCACCGAATAATGATCGGTTTACAGCCCCTTGATTTGCCTGTTATTTTCGTAGCAATTTTGATTACGCCTCCCTCCTGCTTTTCCACGATAGTTTGCTATCCAATGTTACGCTTCTAGATACTTTGCCTCTTTTGTTGGTTACTCCGTAAAGTATTTGGTTTTTTTATGCGTAGTAGGAGTCTTTTCGCTGTAAATGGCACAACTGTGGTTTTGGTTGGGATGATGTTCAGTCCGATGAACACTACTTTTTTGTGATCACCAAACCCCTCTTCATTATGTCTTAAAGGATTTCTTCAAACTTTCCATTTGCTTTGAGCGTAATTTCATAGGCATAATCAATGCACCTTACGCCTAGCGTTTTTCTAGTATTTCATCTACTACCAGCCTCCAAAGAAGATGCCGTACGCTGCTTGCAAGCAACGTCTTCATGTGATGATCCTCTGAATCTTTTGGCTAGAGTGTGCTTCTGCCGTTCTGGTACTGAGTGTTGCACTAACTCACATTTTATTATGGTACTCGGAGTGTCCTTCCACTATATTGCTTTGTTTGGCTGTTTTTTTTTAGTGGATTTTTGATAGTGGTTGAGACCTGAGAGATTTACTAGAATTTCTGATCTTAAGAAATTGTCAATGGCTTTTTCCATTGTTTTCAGTTCAAAGGGTGTTAGGCTTCTTGTTGGCCGGAAATTGGATTAAGGATCAGTTTTGTCTTTTTAACCACCTTTGATGTGAATATGCCCAAGTCCATGGACTAGAAATATACCCTAGAGCCAAGCTGCTTCTGATAATTTTCAGCAAGTAAGAAAAGGTCAATTCCTTCCCCATCTGTATAGCAATGGCAGAAAGATCCCATATCCATACCTGGAGATTTGAAGTGTTGAAAGGTACTTAATGATCCTTCTTTCTTTTTTTGACCAGATTATCGTTGCTCTCTTCCAGATTTCATATCCATTTTGTTAGTATGCTTATGGCGAAGTGAGCATTGAGCAGAAGGAGAGACTTTTTACCTCACTTTTAGTGAAGCTTCCGTCAGCGTATTCCAAGGCCGTTGTGGTGTGCACCTTCTCACTTGAAAGAGCACTTTTGCAGTCTGCCTGCTGCTGGATTTTTAGTTATGTTTTCACAGAAAACCACAAAGCCTCTTCTTTTTTGCTTTCCTCGCAATATTGGGGATGGTGAAGGGATGAAGGCTTTATATTCCAGACTCCTGACATGGATGCTTTTCCACCCGAAAGTCTCCATGCTTAACTTATACAATGAAGAAGTCTCTGCCGAAAAGGATAAAACCAAGTGATAGCAACCTAAATGTTGTGCTTTTATTTTTATACATTTTTTTTACAAAAAGAAATTTATACAAAAAAATACTTCCGCCATCCTAAATCATTCCGGTTATTAATATTTTTTTTGTCAAACATTTAATTGCAACCACAAAAACTCAGAGAGTATTAGTACAAGATACATTATTCCCAACAATTACATCTTTCACATTTTCCGGCAACTTTATCAAAAGGTCAGTTGAAACTAGATCAACAACGGCGCTTAGTAAACTCATTAACATATTTTCCACTGATCACTGCTCGCTTCAAGTGCGGTACAAATGCATCATCCATTCTCCATTGATCAATTCTCTATTCGATTACTTCAATAATTTTATTTTAACTTATCTGCAATAAGTCTTTTTTTCAAATCTCCCATTTCTCAATCTCAAAAAATCACGCAATAATAGAAAAAAAGAGGAGACAATTCATCCGACACGAGTTGTTAGAATGAGCAACGATGGTGAACACTAATGACGCTTATGGCTGTGTATGATGATGCATCACCTGAAGGAGCACCATAGAAGCTAGAAAGAAGAAAAGTTATAGCCAAATGGCTGGAATGCCATGGCTACGAAGCCTCTGTAAAGTACAAACAATAGGTTAACGGAAAAACGGTTATTTTTCTCTTTCCTCTTAAACTTTCTTCAGCCATGGTCTTAACATGTGCATATATTTACGTGTCTTTGGTGTGAGAGAAGACTGTTTTATTCTAGACAGAGAGTCGTAGATTTCAAGAATATGAAAAAGTATCTTGAAGATGGTTCTTTGATTTGTGGAGTCATTTCTGTTCGATGGTACCTACCTCATCTTCTTTTCTTCCATATGGCGGTAACGAAGACGACCGTGACTCTAGTGAAGTTGCAATAATGAATGGGACTGTTAAGTCAGACAAAATGTGTCCCGCAGCGATTTACTATACTTTAATCAAGTAAAATTCTATGGTAAAGCGGGAGTTTAACTTAGTGAACCGTGGCGGCAGACATACGGAGTTGTTCAACCAATTTTGATTAGATTTGGCTTAAATGTCTTGTATGTCTGTTGCTGTGGTTTTAAGAATAATTTTTGTTATTATGATAAAATGAACAGAGGGAGGGGGTGTGAATATCATCTCCTAATGCAGGAAAGGAAAAAAAGTATTTTATTAAGAAAGGAGGATTTCTAGTGAGGATTTCAAGGCGATAATTCAAGGTAGGTATGTTTTACATGAATAAGTTAGCAGTTCAAGTTCATGGACATCACTCAGTCTCTGCAGTTCTTGTCACAAACATTAAGTGAAAATTGAACTTTAATATGAAAACAGAAATACGACTTTTTAGATTCAGCTACCTTATTAAATAGCTACCTCTAGAATATTGTCCTTAACTTTTTTTTGACCCGAGTAATAGTTTTAGAGATACAACCCTAAGAAGTCACACAAACGAGGTCACGTTTAGTGCTGAAAACTTTAAGCACGATTTGCTCGAAATATTGTTTTTAAAATCAGTTGCCAAGATATCTCGAGAATTACTCAATCGTTCTTGATGAACTTAAACATAGGTCAATAAAATCCACAAGGACTTGGACGAAGGATATTTTCCTTCGAACAGAAATGTAGAGAAATTTTGACTGAAATTCTTATTTTTTAGTAAAAATGTCTGCCAAAAATGAAAATATTCGGTTCTCTCATAGAGATTTTTTCGGAAATGGTAACACCACCTACACCAACTACACCGTGGGTGCATATAGACACGTCCTGTTTCTTCATCTTGCGTAAAAACATAGAAATGCATTTCTTGAATTATTGTATCATGACTTCATGCCATAGATCTGACAGACGCTCATTGAACAACATATTAACCAATGTACGAATGAGACAATTTTCAATTTAAATGTCTGAATCCTTTTCTCCTAAGCAATGCTATCAAGCTTTATCACTCGATACCGCAGCATTTGATGTGTGCAAACCTTGAACTCAACTCTGAAGCATGTTATCTGATTTGTTGCCGTTATTGAAGATTTGTAAATCTATGTTCTGCTTATTGCTTATAGTTGTGGAGATGATTTTGTGGCTTAGCGTTTTTTGAGGACTGAAAACCCATGTTTTTTTGGCAACCCAAAGGGTTGTCAAGTAAATCTGTGTCAACCCTGGTTAAAGCTCAACGAACGAACCTGATATAAATATCACTGTCATGTAGCATGTCGAATTCAAAGCGAATGATGCCAAACTTTGCTACAGCCGCTAAAGTCAACTGGAGAAGGCATTCGTCAGTTTATTATATGTGCTAGGAATGAACTTGGATCATGTTTTTTTTTTTTTTTTGGTTTCAAACTTGCCTACCACGACATGTTCATATGAACATTGCTAGTTTTAGCATCTCTGAAAAAAAAAAAAAGTTAGATTCTGATCGAAAAAAAAACATTTAATGTTGCCTTAAGTTATCAATGAGACTGCACTGCGTCATTTCTGATACTCAAACAACAAATCATAGTATAGTTCATAGGTACAATCCTTCGAAAGTCTTTACAACTAATATCCTAACCCCAAAAATATTTTTAAGGCTTCTCTCCATTATAACAATTAGGGTGTAAAGGGCGCATTTGTGAAGATAGGCACAGAAGCTATAATAGTGGGCTTTATTGGTCAGAAAATAAGACGAATTAAATGCTGCAATTATGACAAATCGGTCAAAGAGTAAGATGAGACAGCTATAACATAACCTTACTTTAGCCGAGGTTCCGAAATAAACACGGGAAACACCATCAGAATAGAGATCAGTTTTTCCTTGCGATTGAGAAATAAAAGGAATCGCAGAAAAAACTACCTGGTCAATCTAGTTCTGCTTTATGTTTCTAAAGAAAACTACCCTGATTGGTCTATGAAAATGATGTGGGGAGACAATAACTAATTAAAGAATTAGACAATGAGTATATAGCTAAAGACACTACCTACTACGGATTGCTTGTGGTACCCGTCACCCGTGGCGTGATGGTTAGCAAGCCTACTGTTAACTCAGAGATTAGTGGTTCGAATCATAACCGAGGCAAAGATATTTTCCCACGGGTCGCGAGGAATTGGTAAGTCCTCCGTAAGAGTATTCATTGCCATGAAAAGCGCTTTCTCGATTAGCTATTGCATTGGATCGAAAACACAACAGAAAAAGTCAGCAGAAGAAGGTTATCTCAAACAACTTGAAAGGCGAGACCTTAGACATATAAATCGCACCTTAGAATGAGAGTGGAGTGACCTAGCTTAAAATTCCTGTAATTTCTGGTTTCGCAATAACCTGACCTGATAAACTTTTTTTGAAGACTTTATTTCTCACTTCTCACAAATGCAATTCTTAACTAGGTCACTTTCACTCTGAGGCCACGGCCTACAAAACTATCAGTTTTACTTATTTTAGAACATTCAATGAAGTCGTAACCAGGTAAATAAAAGTATGAAAGAGACAGGATTTAATTAGTTTCAAATAGAGCTAGCAGAACTATGCACAAAAATGGCCAGGGCTACCACTAAATTGTGTGTGTTTGAACTTTGAAGTAAGGTATAAGTTCAATGTTCTGTGATTTATCACCAAAAACACATAAGGTTTTTAGTGTTCACCTTTCGTAAATTTATTCAGAACACTTTTTACGGAATTCTTAGACTTCCGTGATAGTCCAGGAGACAGGTACAATTCGGTCAACAACAATTTTATTATTTTCTACTACTGCATGGGTAGTCAATTCCGCCCATTTAAAAATTTGTCGGATTATAGTAAACCTAATATCTTGAAGGAAAAATAAAGTTAGCTGGCCATAACATGGTGGATTATACGTGAACTGATATTTTTAATGATTTCCTAAAACTTACCTGACTTATGTGAAGAGTTCGCATTCAATGGCTTAGTGTCATGAATTTTTTTATTTTTCTAACAATTCCCAATTTTGTTTCATGAGAATGAGAAGAATATTAATCGGATATTAATAATTCCCCTATTAGTCCAGTCATTTTAGCTATTTTAAACCCCAATCTGCGGAAAAATTCCTAGAGAGCTGAATTTTTGTATACACCTTTATTACGGCATTGTAATGATGATTTGAAAAATCGACATTGATATCGTGCCGGCTAAAAAAGTTATAAGGGTCAAAAGGTCACGAAAACAGTTTTTCGCAAATATCTCGCGATCCATTGCTCAGAGGTCAATAAAGGTCTTCTTAAAAATTGTTTGTCGTGAAATTGTCTACAAAAAACGTCTTTTGCATTTTTCTGTAGAATTTACCGTTTTCGGAGTAGAGCGCCGAGAAAGCGACTATATTATAACGATGCACTCGTTTCCTCACCACCTTCGAGGTAGAATGTAGGGCGCGTTTTTTTTAAATGGTTTCCCCCGTAGGCCTAATTCATAATATATAATAAGATTTTTTTTTTATTTACGAGTGAATAAGTTTTTATTTGAATACAGAAAAATTAACTTTAGTACATAATTTTTTTTAACATGCATTGTCGATATCTTCAGTTTCTGTGTCATCAACAGTTGCTGACAAAACGTCGAGTGGACTTATTCCTATATTTAAATCAATATCTTCATCATTTTCATCAATGGTTGACTCTGCGTTTAAGCATGACTGTTCACGGCAATGTCCACAATTTTTTGAACATCTTAATCCAATTTTTCTGCATCCACATTTGCCGCTGCAACCTTTAGTACAATTACAGAAGATTGTGTTTAGTAGATTATCGGGTGCTGGTGGTAATAAAGTTGTTATTGGCTGCAGTATATTATTTTTTAACTCCCAACCCCACTGTTCTGGATCAATTTCTCTTCCTAGCCAGGTTTGTATTTGATAATACACTCGATAAATATGCTGTTGAGCTGCTGAAGAAGTAGTTGGTAATAATGGAAATTTTACAGCTGTACTTTGCCTTGTTAGTTTAGCAAAGCTACAGTATCTGTAATTATCTATCAAAAGTTCTGATTTTGGAGCATCGTACATTGCTAGTAGAAAATGTGTCCCAGCATTGACAATGACATCTCGAGAGGAATTTTCTTGTTGGAATATTTCTGCAGAATTGGTTAAATCGGGTCTTTTTTCAAACATCTTCATGATTTTCAATTTTCCTTTTCCAAAAAGTGCTGAAGTTGTATCACATCCGGTCATGGCATGTAGAACCAGAATATTTTTCTTGCAATGTGGATATTTGTTGAGGCTATCAGTCGAGTATATTTTTGTTTCAACATTGTTTTTTCCTGGTTTTTTAAAAAAAAATTGATCGCTATATGAAGCACAAAATCCAAAACTTGACAATACACCTAGTAATCTTTTTGAGGCATATCTTCTATGAAGGAATACAGAAAGGCTAAGTAGGAGCTGTGAGGAAAACGATCGTGGACGCATTACACTCATTATAGAATGGGCTATGGCTGTACATTTTGCTTAATTTTTTTTTTTGCCTTTTTTGTTCTTCAGAATTAATTGATGCAAGAAATGTGTTAGAGTGTTAGGAATTTCGTCATTAATATTGTCTAACATTCGACTTGGTGGTGGATATGAGTCATGAATAATTGTAACAGAACGAATACCTTCTTTAATTATTGATGCAGCAGCTTCTACAATTCGAAGGCGTTCATCACAATGACTTAGTTTTTTATCCTCGTACCACGAATTTGATAAAATATTACTTGCAGTATCTCGAAAGCAAATAATTGTTAATGATTTACTTTTCGTGGTAATTACAATATTATTCCCATATCGAGCAATCAATTTTTTTATTATTGTTTTATCATCTGGAACGTAATCTTTCAGTATATCTTTTAACTCAGCCAATGTGAATTGGCAATCGTCATTATTTTCTATGTAATGAAAAACATTTTCCATGGCAGTTCTAATATTTTCATCCAATGGACGGCCTGCGTCACCCTTTCCACTGACTAATAAAAAATTTGAGAAACATTTATGATGATACTTAGCTTCGACAGATACTAAGTCATACTCAAAATTCACACGCTCCTTTACACTTCTTCCAAATTTATCACCACGCGCCTCTGCAGCTTTTAATACTGTGTCTTTAAATGAAAGAGTACTCACTTCTCTATTAACGCGTCTGTATTTTTTTTTCTTTTTTTTTCTCAATTACTTCACTCGCTTCTTCTCCACAAAACAAACACAATTTTTTGAAATCAAAAGAGCTGATTCTTTTCTTAAGTGGAGATGTTGATGTACTCTTTTCATCTTGGGGTCGTTTAAAAGCCGCTATACTCAAAGTGTTCGTATAATTTTTACGGCAATTATTAAAATAATATATTTAAAAAGTCACAGTATCTAAATATTCAATATTACCATCACTTCTAGCAATACTAGCATTTTTTAATGTCTGAAGACCACGCCTAACTTCTACCACATCACCATCTGATAACACTTCTTTGCATATAAAACATGTATCACTCATTATGAAAACTGTTTAAGAGCAGTACTACTAAAATAACGTCTTTAACACTCAAGAAATAGTTTTTAACTGATTTTAACTGATTAATTTCTGTAATCAAATAAAAAATTATTCACTCGTAAATAAAAAAACCTCTTATTATATATTATGAATTAGGCCTACGGGGGAAACCATTTAAAAAAAAACGCGCCCTGCATTCTACCTCGAAGGTGGTGAGGAAACGAGTGCATCGTTATAATATAGTCGCTTTCTCGGCGCTCTACTCCGAAAACGGTAAGCTCTACAGAAAAATGCAAAAGACGTTTTTTGTAGACAATTTCACGACAAACAATTTTTATAAAGACCTTTATTGACCTCTGAGCAATAGATCGCGAGATATTTGCGAAAAACTGTTTTCGTGACCTTTTGACCTTTATAACTTTTTTAGCCGGCACGATATCAATGTCGATTTTTCAAATCATCATTACAATGCCGTAATAAAGGTGTATACAAAAATTCAGCTCTCTAGGAATTTTTCCGCAGATAAAACCTAAAATGACTGGACTATATCTGTTTCATTTGAATCTTATTAGATATGTATAGCGCTTAAGAACAACAATGGTTCTTTGATTTTCGATTTCCAGCGAAACATTAGAACTTGAAAGCTTTTGAATAATTTTACTGAATGTTTGTTTCGCAGCATGTTGCTTCTTTCTGTTTGCACTGAAAACACTTTCACCAGTTTTTTCTTATTAATTATTATTCTTTTTAAGCAATAGTTAATCTTCTTTGCTTACACTTTCATTGCTGTTCTTAGAAACCGTTACTATTGAGCAACCATTTTGTTTTCTTTGCATAAAGCAAACAAACGCAATTGTAATGACAACACACTCACACATTTCGCCACTTTTTACAGCTTATTCAGTTGGTACAATTTTATATATAAGTTAGCTCAGAGTTTCAATTTTGCAAGGATAGACACTACTGATTGTATGTAAAAGGTGTTTTTTAAACGTAAACAAATGCAAAATGAAATAAAACACGTAAAAATAAGTTTCAATTTCATGAAATTGGTATTAAATCCAAGATATTCTTATGACATTAGTGGTTAAATACGATTTCGGGCATATGATTCCAACGGCTGATTCGATTAAAACGCTATCGGGAAGTCTAATTTTCGACCACTTTTTCAAGCAAGTCAATAACAATTCTGCAACATCAACATTGTTCTGAAGTATGTCTATTCATTGTGTAATGGCAACACGTACTGGCCACAAATATTCCGCCAGTTGGCAATCACTAGAAACAATGCTGCCAATTAAAGCCTTGCGCAAACCAGTGCGATAGGGTCGTGCGATGCGATTTCTGCCAAAATGAAATACATGTTATCTTATGGAGGTTTTACTTAACGCAATCGCATCGCACGCACTTATCGCGCTGGTTTGCGCAAGGTTTAAAGAAACAAAACCCTAAAACAAAACACCTTTTACATAAATACGTACATGTACAGGGTGTTTTTCATACGGTGCGACAGAACCTCAAGACGGATAGGTTGGGTCAAGACACCCAAAAAATCGTATGGGGGAGGATCTATCTACCTCTCAAAGACAGAAAACCGAACGAAAATATTTTTTCTTAGTTTTTTAAAAAAATTAAAAAAAAAAAAAAACCAAAGTTACTTTGTCCAGAAAACACCTTTTTTTCTTAAAGATTAAAGTCCAATCAGCGGAAATACAACACAATTTTTCCAAATACTAGGAAAGATTTCCACGTTCGGTTATCTTGGCAATGAATTTACTTACGGAGGACTTGCAAATTCCTCGCGAAAGGCGATACATTTTTGCGTCCGTTGGGATTCGAACCACGAATCTCTGGGTTAACAGGCAGACATGCTGACCATCACGCAATGGCCTTTTTTTTTTTTTTTGCTGGAGGTTTTTAAAATACCAGCTGGAGCACTCAGACCTAAATACCGGTCCATTGTACTACCAGATAGCAACCTTCTATTTGTTATAGCTTTCCAGATGTTCGGAGAAAAGCCAAAAGACGCTGCCATGATAAGGAGCCTAATTTACCAGCTCTCACCATGTCTGCGCCGAGTATCTGTAACCTCATGCGAGAAAAAGCAGGACATTCACAGAGGAAGTGCTCTGCGGTGTCCTTATCTTCTCCACAAGATTCACAGAGTGTGGTATCACTTAAGCCTAACACGTTTAAATGCTTTGCAAAGGAGAAGTGCCCGCTGGCAACGCCAATAAGCTTTCTACAGTCTTTTCTGCTACGAGCTAGCAAAAATGTTGCAGTCTTCTTACTAACGTTGGGGAGCATACGCTTGGTTTGTCTGCATCCAATGGAGGCATGCCATCTACGGTTTTGCTCTTCGCAGATCCAATCGTTGATTGAAGCCCTCACTGAGGACGCTGGCAAACCTAGCGACGGTTTAGGTCCTGAGAAAGCTGTCGATCCCTGCCTAGCGAGTTCATCGGCGATCTCATTTTCAGTTATGCCGTGATGGCCTGGAACCCAAATGAGACTCAAGGAATTTAATCTTCCGGTTACGCCATGGGTACTTCAGACTTGATTAGTTTTGCTCTACTATGTTATGCATGTTTTAAACATATCAACCACTGTCTTGGATAGCTCTACCTATCTGTTTAAAAAAATCGCATCAAAATTCGTGGAGTAGTTAAGAATAGGCAGAGATCGGGAAGTGAGTTTGTTTTATGCTTATTAATAAAAAAACTGTGTTAATAATGTTCAACCGGAAACTCTCTGCCTGAGGCTTCGGACAGTTTGACGTTGGAGGCTGGAATATGTCTTGGGTATCATTCCAACAGAAAACAGAAAATATTTTTTCCATTGGTAAATCGGATCTCGCGACGAATTGGTAAGTTCTCCGAACGCTTACTCGATAAGGTATTCAGAACCCACAGAAAATTGTAGATCCCGTTCAATTCCCTTGCATGGTTGTGATAAATGCGCTAGGTCACGGGTCTCCCTACTCTGTTGGGCCACCCTCTTTTACTTAATTACCAATTAGTTTAGTTTATTTAGTATTTAGAATAAAATGTTAAAACTTAACTTCTCGAAAAAAAGTTAATATTTAAATGGAAAGAGGATTTTTAAAGTCATGTCGGTTTTTACTTTCATAATTTTTTCCAAAAGCACCAAAAGAAGTGTAACTTCAAGAAAATTGCACCTAATGGTTTTAAAAGCCGTACTTACCACGATTAAACCATTTTGTTTCACGCTTTAGTGAACAGTTGTTTTTATCATTGGTCGGAGTGGGTTTTTTTTCAAAAATTAAGACGTAACATTTTTTAAGAAAATTAATGTTACTCGTTTTAAATGAAAATCTATTACTTGAAAAGTACTTATGTATATCGATTTGGAATGAATGACGTCTAAATATATTGAGATTAAAGCAGCTTTCAAATTGGGCATATATCTAGGCATACCTTAACCAAAAACTGCGTTTGTGGGCGTTTTTTTGTCTTTAAATCAAAAGTTCAACTAGTTTTGTCTTCACTATTATGCGAATAATAAGCTATTTGCATTATTTATAAAAAAGAGCTAAAAGGAATCGCCAAAGATTACTTACCAAGTTTCAATTTCCGAGTATATACTAAGTTGCACTCTCTCGGTTTTTTGTTGCCTAGCGGCTTGCATCCTATACTTCATCTACCTACATAAACCTAGTCTTAAAACCAATTTGATTTTTAAAAATACTCTGAATCAGATGAATCAGACATTCAATGTCCTACAATGTAATATTCAATTCAGTATTGAGATAACTATTTTGACGACATTTTCTAAGATCGATAAAACGATAAAACACCTAACGTGAAAAGTGTTCAATAAGCAAAAAGCAATTCGTGCAATCTTTTGTTCTTGTTCCTGGGTTGAACATAGAGCATGACCAAAAATCCATAAATACCTCCAATTCATCCCTGCCGTTTTACTTGCAATTCATATTTGCCAAACATTTTAAGACAAGACACAACACAATCTCAAAGAGTAACTAGGACATGGTTATAGCAACAATTCTGACCCCGAAACCTCAAAGGAGAAAACTATTTGAAGGGCACTGTTCGTTTGTGGCCGGCCACATTCAGTTTGCAAAGTCTCTTTTGTCATCGTCATTGCAACGCGAATAATGGAAGCCAACATCAACGAGTCTCGACGACAATCGTGACCACAGCCAAGCGTCGTATGTAGTTAGTTGCCTTATCTACGTGACATGAATTTCGTGGCCAAAAGCCGCAACAAAAGACGTTATTCGTGAATAGCACACAAAAGTTCTGCACAGAACCAAAAAGCATAAAAATTCTTACAATATTATTGTGGTTAGGTTTGAGAACAAATTTTCGGTTCAAGTTCATAGAAGGCGGGGTTCGGGATCGGTAACATTCCTTCAATGGAAAAACAAGGTTAATTGCAATCTGTCAACTGCAGTTAATTTAGTTACTTTATACGCAGCAGACTGCCAACTTTTCGCTTCACAAAGTTTGTGTATCTAAAGCATCTGGTGGCTGTTAGTGTTTATCCGTGTTTGCATTTATATATTTATTTGTTTGTCTTTTATAATTTGATGCAACTGAGCCAGTTGAATCAATAGATATCGCTAATATGAGACACACAAAATGCATATCTTCATCGGATTAGGGGGTTTGAACTAGTTGTCATTTATGTACGTGTGTGTAGTATCTCCTCTTTCTGCATTTTGTCAGTTTTAGCACACTGTGCGCATTTGGTATAACGTATAAGTGAAATCGTAAAGATATCCACTTCCATTATAATGAAGACAGATGAATTGGAAACACCATCACAGAACTTATGGCTTAAACTTAGCACACATAATGTGGTAAAGACGAGGAAGTGTATGACAAACGGTTTGTATATGCTTTGCTTGTGGCCGCAGAGAAAGTGAGGCTTGCTATAATGGTGAATTTAAAGTTTTCGAGAATGACATTATAAGAAGAATGTTATTTTTCCTTATTAAGTCAAAAGAGACACTCGTCTTGTGTATGTTTTACTTATAGTCTCGAGGTTGACTGGTGTCGGTGTGTGTTGTTGTTTATAGCTCCGAAGATGACATTAAGATTAGAAGCGATTAAGTTTTGAGATAGAATGCTGTTGGAATAATAAATCTGATAAGCTGGAACTTCATTTCTCTTAGAAATCAGGTGTAATTAAGAAATTAATGCTTGTTGTCATTATTGTGGGTCAGTAAAAGAACAAGTTGGACTTGGAAAGAAAGTGATTCTTAAATTACTTTTAATAGACTTGATAGGATGGGCGTCTCAAACAGTGGCTGTAGAAAATCTGAGAATTGTAACGAGATTCACTCAAAGATATTTTAGAATCTAGAACAAGGACACCAATGGAGGCTGAGGGTTTTGTTTCTAGACAGTAGCAACAGAATAATTAATTCCGGTTTTAACATAAATGTAAAAAGGGGCTTCCAATAAGAGGTGTTGCTTTCATAGTCAAATAAAAAAGGCATTTTTTTGAGAAAAAATGATCAGATGTTTATTTGAACGTAGAGAGGTAGATATGCTATCAGTAATGAGAGACAATACCAACCAAATGGACGCCACGCTTACAGGATAGTATTCTTTTCATGAAATGCTCCATCTCCAAATCGCAAAGTGCTCTATGGGCTCAATACCTTTATCTTTTATATTCCAATAAAGTCAATTTAACTAACTAACTTTACGAATTTCATCTTTGAGGTCTTGAATCGATTCTGTGCTGTTGGCGTGTCCATAACACCTGAACACAAGATCTCGGTGACCTTTTCGAGGGAAAATACGGTTTGGAAACTTTCCCCGTAAAAGATCGATGATTCGTTGATTGTGTGGCGTATTGTTTAAAGTAAAAACGTTGTCCAGATCAATATCATTCCCGGCATAAAAAATCATTTATTATTATTATTATTATTAAGACCTTTATTTTTTCATAAAAGAAATGTACATTGGTATTATATAAAAAGATAAATGAAGCATGGCTTCATGAGCCGTCTGCCAGTTGAAAAAAATGTATAATTGTAACTGAGAGATTAATTTATATTATATTATAGTAGATTTTGCTTTGTACATACATATATCAGTTATTACCTATAAAATTTCACAGACAATAATATGTTTGAAAGGAAAATATGTTTTTATATTTTATGTGTATAATAAAATAGCTCAAACTGAAGTTATTATATATGTTATAAGTAATTTGATTAAACGACAAAGATAAAATGTTTTTTTTTTTAGTTTTGCTATAAATTGACATAAAGCATAAAATTGTTACTTTTACTTTAAAAAACTTTGAGTTTAGTTAAAACGAAAAATATATCTTAAATTTGTGTAAGAAAATTACAAAAGAAACTGCGTTATTCAGTGCAGGCATGATATCTGCTTATTAAGGGTTTTTAGTTAAGCTAAAACATAAATTATTATGAACATTACTCTGACTCAGAAAAGATTCATGTACGTATTTCGATAATTTTTTGCATGTGAAACGTAACAAATAAGTGATTTCCATCCTTTTTCTCCATTTAGTATTCTAATACCTACTTTCTTCTAGAGTAAGACAACTGGATCTAAAGTAGAGTCTTCGAATCTCTTGTAGCATCGGACACAACGCTAGAAAATGCAAAATATTTTCATTTTGGTTAAGATTGCAAAGCGAGCAAATTTTATTAATATCCCCTCTTTGTGGCCTAAAATTAAGTTCGATCATTTCAGTTCGGATTTTAAAGATCAAACCTATTTCGGATGGTGAGAACTCATTTCTAAAATAATTGTTTTCTCCTATTCTAAAATTCAGCTGTCGATAAATGACTCTGGATGTTGACTCTCTTGCACGTTCAAGACAACATCGATACATTTTGTCATCTATTAGAGAAATGCAGTCATAGAGTGTATTTCAAAGTTCTTCAATATTTTCCACTGTTAGTGTCATGTTGAAATTATTTGTAACAGCCAGATCATACCAGTTCTTTATAGGGCTATATCCGCGCTGAAAGCAAAGCAAAAGAATCCGTTTTTGTAGATTCTGATCGGTACGCTTCATAACCCTAAGAACATAATCTGCATTTGCATTCAAATTTCTCAAGAACATGGGAGGTAATCCTGACTCCACATGAATAGCGTACGACGGGGTATTGATAGGCCACTTGAAAATGCGTTTGAAAAAATATCTTTGTACCGCCTATATTTCTTCATTTTGTTCGTAACCGTATATTTCGTTCCCTTAACAAAAACAACTGTTAATCGTTGCATTGAAGGCTTGAAATTTTATTGCTGAATCAATATAATTATTGCAAAAAAAACTTTGACCAAATGGTGTTTATGGCTGTTTTTGCTTTTGCAGATTTTTGTTTTAAATGTGATATAATATTTAAGTTGGAAGTTAGTACATAACCCAAATACTTAAATTCGTTCACCACTTCTATTGCTTCATTGTCTATGGTCCAGTTACGATCGTAGTTGATAGAACGTTTTTGGGATCTGAAAACCATTATTTTTGACTTGTCGGTATTTATTTTGAGATCCCACATATCACAATAACATTTAAGTTTATTTATTTGAAGCTGTAGGGTTAGTGGGTTCTCAGACAAGACTACCATATCGTCAGCATAAAGAAGTAGGTACTTTAATTAGAAGATCTCCAAACCCGATCCTCCCTGGGATGAATTTTTTCACATCGTTAATGAACAGAGAGAAAATTAGTGGGCTCAAAACGCATCCTTGTGGAACACCTACTTCTGCAGTATTATTCTGTAACAGTTTTTCGTAAACTCTTATAAATTTGGAAGAAGTTCCTATATTTGAAAGTTTATAAAGCAAAGACCTTCTGTTAACAGTATCGAAAGCTGACTTCAAGTCAACAAAAAACACGTATAAACACTTTTTTAGTTAGTGGCCAGTTGAGAGTTGAGAGGCCAGCGCGAAAGCCTGTCTGAAAACAGCTTACTATATTGTTCTGTTCTATCCATGTGACGAGTCTGTTATAAAGGATTTGGGTAAATGTTTTTCTAATAGAGTTAAGAACAGCAATTCCTCTGTAGTTTTCTAGCAATCACCTTTTTTAAATATCGCAGAAATTTTTGAACAAAGAAAATAGTTGGGAATTGTCTCTTCATTGAAAATCTTATTAAAAAATTCCAGAATATAATCTAGGAATTCAGGGGGTGCATTTTTAAAGAATTCAATAGGAATACCATCGGATCCACAAGCTTTGTTATTTTTCATTTTTCTTAATGCATCAGTAAGTTCGAGCATTGAGAATTGAGAGTCAGAGAGATCAGGATTTATAATATTTGGGCGTGCAAAACTAATTTCGTTTTGGTTTGGATCAGGCAGCAGAAGATTTTTGAAGTGGTTTGCAAGTATGTCAACGGCTAGACTCACAGATTTTATTCTACTACCGCAATTCAAAAAGTGTACATTTTGCCAAAACGATTTCGAATCCCTACATTGAGCAATTTTAAATGCCGTATTCTTTAAGTATAACGCTTTTTTATGGGCGCACAAATTTTTATAACTCTTATTTTGTTGTAGGTACATGCTCTTAAAAGACGAATTGTTTGTTCCCCGAAAAAGTTTTAATAAGGTGAATGATTTTTGTCTGCTTCTTTTGCATTCATTATCATACCACTTGGACTGCAAACTAACGACCGAATTCGTAACAGAAATTGCAGAAAAAATCATTTATCGATAGCGCAATCCTTTTACCGCAACTGTTGCTTAGGTTTACTCTAGCAACCACTAGGAGAGGTAGATGTATTGTAGAGGATGAGGGAAGACAACAGGATAAGATGAATAAATGCCTCTATTTTCTATTTTAAAAAGAGTGCTGAAATTAAACTATATTTGACTGGCTCTAAGTGCGTTAATCACAGAAAGTGTCTTTATTTATATCGACGCAACTTGGCGTATACAACTAAAAAATGAGTAATCAAGTGCATAAGAAGTAGTACTAAATTCCAATACGAAAAGATTCTATTCATGCGATCTGTGGGAAGATTCAGTGGCCCAATACAGCTCAAGAAGTACCGAGACCTAACGCATTTTATGGACTATTTTCTAAGAAATAAATTGCTTTTCATGCCGGTGTCATTACTTCTGAAAGAACTGCCAGTCATAATACCCATGAGAAAACAGTAAATGTTCTCCAAATTTGAACTTCGAGAAGCAGACAAGAAATGTTTGTACAGTGTACATTAGACCGGTTTAAAAAAAGTGACTATTTTCTTTTTCTCGAAACAATTCGATTTTTACCTTCGAGGAGGTGTAAAAACAAGCCTGTTAAAATTTGAGCTCGAAATATTAACATTTAGAGGTCGCTCATCGTAGATTTCCATTTCCCATACAAATTGTATGAGAAAAATAACATTTAAATTTTGGAATTTTATATTTTGGTCTAGAAGCAAAGTGCAGGAATGAGCGATACATATTTTCTTAGAATATTAGTTGTTCTACAAAAAAGGTCATTTATCATTTTTCGACAATTTCACTCCTTCAAAAGTTATTCAAGGTAAAGTTTTGAATTAAAATTTTTTTTCTTGATTTCTGACAAAATGTTAAAACTTATCACTTAAAATCATAAAATTATTCATTTATGATTCATATTTTCATAGGAAATTAGTTGCTCTACCAAAAAGGTTTTTTATCACTTTTCGAAAAATTCACTCCTTCAAAAGTTATTGAAGGTTAAAATTTTGTCAGAAATCAAGAAAAATAACTTAAATTTACTCTAAATTAAACTTTTACCGTGAGTAACTTTGGAAGGAGGGAATTTGTCGAAAAATGATAAAAAAACTTTTTTTTAGAGCAACTAATTTTATAAAAAAATATGTAAATATATAAAATTCCAAAATTTAAATGTTTTTTTTCTCATACAATTGTATGGGGGAATGGAGATCGGCGATGAGCAACCTCTAAATGTAAGTATTTCGAGCTCAAATTTTAACAGGCTTGTTTTTACACCTCCTCGAAGGTAAAAATCGAATTGTTTCGAGAAAAAGAAAACAGTCACTTTTTTTGAACCGGTCTAGTGTACATGTATGCGAGTCTGGCAGTGTTGATAAAATGGTTAACTAACAAAGGATGGACTTCCATCAAACTCCGTCTTTCTATTTAATTCAGAACTCCGTACCGGGAGAATTGATTAAGGGTACTTTACTCAAAATTTACAATCCCAACTTTGCCTTAGAGTAGTCCTTTTTCCTTTTGACAGCTGCATTGTTGACTTACAACTTTTTTTCCTACACTACACTTGTTTTCAATTTTTTGCTTTTTTTTGTCACACAAAACAGTCCTGCAGTTATTGATTTATTCATCGTTGAACTTTCAACTGAAGTTGTAATATTTTTTTTCTTGTTGTTGTTGTCGTGTGTAAACAATATTTTGCAACAAATAAGTTGAAAGAAGGACAAAAAAAAAAAAATAAACTCAATCGATGTAAACACGACAAAATGTCGAAAATATTTTACAATTTTTCTTTTTTGTTAAGTTTTTGTTTGCAATTTATTTTTGTCGTGTGTTTTTTGTGGAAAGTGGTTTGTTTGAGTTGAGAATTAATTTTATTTACCATTTTCGGTTTGGCGTGCAAAATGATTTCGCATAATTAGCTGCGTGTCAATAAATCAGGACACCAGTGCCATGCCAGACACAGGAAAGCCATTTCATTTTAAGTGGCAGGCAGCATTGGATTGCACTCGAAACGGTAATAAATTAAATGAATAAAATATGTCGGGCGGGTTTTATGATTAAGGAGGTGCTAGCTAAATGAATATCAAAAGTCTTTTGTTAAATGTTTAAGCAAATCGGTAACAGATGATTCCGTTCAATGCTAATTCAGTGATTTATCTGACTTAAATGATCTGAAGTACTCAACTTAAATGAATGAAGTACTCACTTGCTTTTGAGAAAGAAAAACCTTAGGAAGTATTAATAATAATAATAATAATTATTTTATTGAACGTTATATACAATTGATACTTATACTAGATAATTTTAGAATTTAAAAATGATAATGTAAAAATGTTGGCACATAGGGGGCCTAACCAAATACATTGTCTAGAATTGAAATACTAACTTAATATTATATAGCTGAAAAGAAAAGAAAAATCTTAATTATAAGTCGGTTGACTTGGGTGATCTCGGGATGTTCCGTCCCGGTTGTCGCTGGCGTTCCTCTGCATGGAGAGGTGGTAGGGGGTGGCATTAGAAGCGTAAATATGCTGACCCAGGGTCAGCGTAGAAATTGGTGCCTTCGTCGTTGGCTGGTATAATTTCTTCGTTCAAAGTGTTCATCACGCTTAGGTATCTTGGCTCGGGGTGTTGGTCCTCACTGGTCATCCTTCTCACCAAATGATTCGAGTGGTTGTTGATATCTGCAGCCGTTTTCCTTACTGTCAATAACACGTTTTGATTTAAGGGCATCACTTTGGCTTTCTCGTACACAAGCTGGTTGCTGTATTGTCTTTGGTGCTGGTGGTTGAAAGTGAGGCCGGTGCAGAGTCTCAGAATTTTCCCTTCGATAAGTAGGAGCTCCTTCATCGCTGTCTTGGAGATGGCAAACCAGACTGGGCTGCCGTAGTTGATGACGGGTCTCAGCAGTAGCTTGCATAAGTTTCGTTGACTGACTTAGTCCTGTTTTTCTTCTCATCAAAGTGCAAAGTCGGTGGAAAGCGAAGTTGGCCTTCTTCAGTACAGCGCGTGAGTGCGGGTTAAATCTAAGCACCTCGTTAAAGTTGATACCTAAATACTTCGTTCAGTTGGGCAGACAGTCTGGTTCCATCGGGTAGCGATAGTGATGTTGCTCCTGCATCTTCCAGCAGTACGGCAGTCTCTATAAACTCCAGGCCTTCTGAAGCAGACGAGTTCAGATTTGGTTGAGTTGACCCGTATACCCCACTTACTATAATAGGCATATAGTCTGTCTTAGAAGAGTTGGTATAACTTTGCAGTCATAGGTGGTGACCGTAGCGCAATCAAATCCTAGAAACATCAAGAGGAAAAATGCTTTTCAACGACTATTGCCATTCAAAAGGAATTGACAGCTTCTCCGACAGCAAAATCTTGTTATGAAGAGCGCTTTCTCAGTTAGCCTGTCAGCTTCGGTAATAAATTTTAGGTCATTTCCACACAAGATATGTTTGAGAGACATGCGCCAGACATGCTGATTATGTGATACAGTGTGTTTTCTAACAACTTCTGAAATCATTTCAATTGTTTCTTTCTTATATGCCAAGGGGCATTTATTACACGAAGGACTTATTTTTGGAACTTTCGGATGGATTCACCATTTGTTTTCTTTGTGCAGCTTCATAACTGGATGCCATATATCCAAACAGTTGCAGTACTTCCTTATATAACACTTCTTTGTTCAAGATATAGATGAGAGTTACTTCTAATCAACCAGTACTTTTTCTGCACTTGAAGTTTAGCGCATATCTTTTTGTTTTGGTGTGCTCTTTTCTATTAAGCTTTTTATCCAACGTCATTCCAAGTCATTTGAATTGGTATTACTGAAGTGATTACAGGATATTTTTGAATTTATTAGTAAGGTTTATATGTGTCTGTCGGTTTTATATTGTTTTTTTTTTTATGTTTTATTTATTTTATTTATTTCAATATCGTTAATGCTTAACAACTGTAAGATTTAAAATCTTATAAGGTAGTTGTAAGCTTATTTTACAAAAATAATATTGCTGAGCAAATAAAAGAAAAAGCTACTTTAATTATTAAAACTATCATAAGAAAATACATCAATTATTAAATATTCATATTTTTTTCTCCGATCACTAACTTTATCAACTGCACTTAGCAATTTTGATGAAGCTTACGTAACAGACTTATTTGGCACCAATATTGGGGTATTATCGACAGACACGGCCATGATAGCGCTGCTTTGCACTGGAATATCCTTTGTATAGGTACAGCAGATACAACGTTGGCCCTAGGGCACCTCCTTGTGATAGACGGGCTTCAATTTTCATAAGTTCAGGGTACATTTAGTTGTACAGTCGCTCTAATGAGTCGGTTGGTAAGGAAGGATGTCCGTATTTCTGGGAAGGAAACTTTATCAAATGCTTGGTGCACATATTGGGTGGCACAACAGAGCCAATTCCAAACGGCTAATCAAGAAAGAGTTTCCTAAGACAATGAATCTATGCTACTATCGGAGGACTTACCATTTCCTCACGAAAGTCGAACGTAGCAGGCACACATGCTAACTGTTACGCCACGGGCACCACAAATGCTCAAATGCTTCAGCAACATTTTGAAATACAGCAAAGTGACAGTATATTTGTTCTTCTTCAAATGATTTTTCCGCCATATTGGTAATTCAATGAACTTATTCTATCGTGGAATGTTTATGTACAAGCTGATGGCTTTCCGAAAACTTTAGCCATAATTGGTATAATCGATTTTGGTGCCTAGGATGCTACTTCTGTTGGTGGCTTTCCATGTTTAGGTATAACAATGACTTCTACAATCTTCCAATGATGTGGCACATACGCGTATATTAACTTAAGGCACGTGTTTATCATGAATAAGAGTTTATTTAAAGGCTATTGAAGGCATTTTTTTTTTAAACCAGAACTGTTATTAGATCGTACCCAGGTTATTTTATGTTAAAAACATGTTTTTTTCATCTTTGAGCATGAAGAGGAATCTCATAGGTTCTTCGATGCTTTAAGGTATTAATAGCTGCATTTACTGGGAATGGATTAAAGACGATCGCGAAATCTTTAGCGACGATATCAGCTTTTTGTTCCTACATTTTCGAAAAAAACTTTGAAATATTTCATCAAATTATTTAAATATTTCTTGTGATTTTATTCAATTTTCACAATTAATGCGTACTTGGCAACCCCGTATCTCAAAATATAATGAAGAGCTAATACAAAAATATTCTTAAAGCTTCAAATATTAAAGAGATAGCAACGGGTTACTTGAAAATGATAAGCAGAAAAACAAAAACCCTGTATGCAGCATTAAGACTTTGATATTTTACTTAGTACACAATCACAAGTACGTGCGAAGACGGCGACGTAGCCATGTATTTTATTAAAAAAAAGAAGCTTAATGCTTAGCTGGAACAGTCGAACCAATTACTGGTCCATGGTAGACTAGCAAAGTATCTCCCTTCCGTTTTATTTGCGATTATAAGCAGGTAGTTTTGCAATCGTGCAGAAAATATATTTTTTGAGATAACAAATAGACATTACATTACCATGACAGAGAATACGCAAAACGTAGGTCCTGAAATTCTGTCTGTTTGTCAGTCTGTTTGTACATGAATGTACAGCCTGAACCGGTTGACGGATTTTCTTCAAAATTTGCACTTAGGGTCTGTAGGGTTTTTTGAATTAGGTCTCTAGGTTTTGAAATAACGGTACCTGCCTGCCACACAATCCATATGATTATAGTTACTCATCTTTCTCGAAAACGACTCTAACGATATCGATCAAGTTTTGTGTGAGAATTATTTCTTATTTGTCTTTCAAATGATGTAAGAAAATGTTTGGAAAAAGTCTTAAAGCGGTACGGTTTTTTAAAAATAGTACCGTTTTCTAAAAGCCGATTTTCCAGGCCTGCACGATTTTGACAAATTTAAGAAGTCGTAGGTTGCTTAATAAATAGGTATGTATTCCATATCTGCGTTTGGAAAATCTAAGATTTTATTAATAAAAAAAAAAATTTTTTTTAATGTTTTTAAAATGGTGTCTTTGGTTTATTCCAAATTTTCTGTCAAATTATTTTCTGGCAAGATCTTAAAACTTGCATACTTAGCTTTTAAAAACTTTGTTTTTGAAGAAAGTGCAAAATAAAAAACCGGTCTAACGATTTTGATTAAATTTTCAGCTTTTGTATATTTTTTATTTGTTTGCTAAATACCTAAATACTTAATGCAATTTTGTTTCAATATTTTATGAGATTTTGTTAAAATTGCTTAATTTGTGTGTACTTGGCAACCTTTTCCACTTTATATTGTGCAGAGTGAATGAAGTAAAAAATAATTATAAAATAAATAAAGTCTTGTACTCAGCTTTAAGATTTTGATATTGTACCTACCTAAAAGCAATCGCAAGTTCGCACGATCCAGTCGTTCCCATTTTTTTGTAACGCAGCAGATCAAAATTAGTTGGATGCGATTTCACTGCTTCGTGTCCAAATAAACACTCTACCGCTAACTTGAAGCCCTTAAATTAGTCAGAATTTCAAGTTCAAGGTTAGCTACTAGTGCTTAAAAACCGCAAACGATCATCATAATAATCAAAAAAAAAATTACTCTCACTAATCCCATCAGCTTCGCTTCCAATCTGTAAACTCCGTTCTTAAATCCGTTTAACATAAACAAGCGGTAGTTAATTAAGTCACCTTCCTTTATGTTATGATGAAAATAGATATTGATGAAAAGTGAAATAGAGAGATATGTAAACGTCATAATGTAGATAGTTCACCGAAGTCCAACATTTTTATGAAAAAGACAAAAAAGAAGACAATAGTTTCCTAAACGGTCCCATTTCCAGTGTGTGTGTAGGTAGATAAGTTATATTAGTTTGTTTACTTCTTAAACTGTTAAAAGTGAAGGAGCACAAAGTTGGGTTTACAACTGGCATCTACACGTGACTCATAGTCCACACTTTGTTATTTTCCGCCAGTAAGTGAAAGTTAGGAACCCCCGATACTTAAAATAAGCTGACTATTTGAGCACCTAGGAGGGAACAATTCCGGCCACCCTTAGCCTTTGGTACTTATGGATCCATTTATTTGGTTTTGTTTAAGTCTTAGGTATTACCTACAAGTTTTGAATTATAAAAAAAATGGAATCCAATTATGTAGGGGCATTGCTGTACTTTTTTCGTTCTAAAGTTCCTACCTAAACAGGTAACTATCCGCACTGGGCGGACATCAAGTTTTTTTCCTTCTAGAATATGACTTTTCCATACAAAAAATCACATTTCAGTTCCACAGTTTGAGAAGAGCTGATATAGATGAGGGTGGCATGTCCATAGTCTAACCCATCAATCAAGACAGAAAACTAAATATTTTGAGACTACCTAGTTATTCATCCAAAGTGCACAAGTTCAACTGCTTCAGACATCGTGGTGGTTTCGAATTTCTACTTAACTCAGGTCTCAATCTCATTTCTCTTTCGCCATCGTGGGAATCATCTTTCACCTCCACACTTCTTCAGCGTCCATCTTCTTCACTTATGATTGAGGACAAAGCACATCCCAATCAATCGTTTCCTCTAAAGAAGGCCAAGTACGTTGCCATAATTCTGAGATGAGTATTTTCCAGTTAAACACAACCATCATCCATCGATGACCAAAATTAAAAAAAGATGAAGTTCAATCGGAAGAGCGATACTATACGAGGTGATTCACACTTTACATTGCGGTAATTGACTCCCCAGCCCAATAACTCTCCGTCAGATTTATCGATCGACTTGTTGCCGAAGAAAACAACTATTTTTCTTGTATCTCCCGCGTGCCTATCTATCTTATAAATCTCGTACACTACAAATTCATTAAATACCTTTGTTGTTGTTATGGTTGTTTTTTTTTGTTGTTGCTGTCCATATCTGAAAGTTATGTAAATGGGAGTGTCAGCACGGTATAATGGTCTCTCAAGTTTCTCTGGAAAGCACCTTGAGCATCGAATTCACTTTGGTGAAAGAACTTGTTTGTTAAGAACACGTAGCTAACAAAACGAGCCATGAACTACCTACTTGCCTCCGATCCAAAAGTAAAAGTTATCAAAACCCATTGATTATTATGTTATTATTAATAAGGAGGTATTGAAGAAAAAAGAATACATTTTTCTTTTGGACAGCTGAGTAAGTAAAATGAGAAGTTAAGACGAAAGCATCGTTTGACCTCGTTCTTTAGAAAAGTCGGTGTTTTGGCACCCTAAATATTAATTTGCAGCTATTAAACTTGTGATGGATACATTTGTTTGTTGGATACTTTAGTATTCCTTTTCACTTTGATTATGATGGATTGGCAATGACTAAGCGACAAGAATTAGGTACATAGTTGGTGTGTGGGTTAATAACCAGCTACAAGAATAGAAAAGTGTCAGTTATTAAATGATGCAGACGGCACATATCTACACATGCCGATATAATTGTTTCCTCATGAAAGTTGAAGAAACGTTATACCAATGATTTTTTAATCTGTTGTTGGAGACGACCGACACGACGAAACGGTGGTGGTTTTGAAAGTGTAAAAATTTCCCTGAGAGGAGCTTTAAGTACCACAATTTTAATATGAAACAAGTTGTGAGAAGACGTAATTCGTAACTTGAGGTATGGTAGGTGAAACTTATAAAATGAACTACTGCTCCTTCAAAGCTGCGGCAGCTTCTGGGTCCAATGCATTTCATGGACCTACAATTTTCAAGGCCCTACAATTCCTCACGAAAGGCGATACTTGTACAAAAACAACAGGATTGTTTTGGGATTCGAGTCCGGAGCTCTCACGTAATAAGTGTGTTATCCATTACACCACCGACCGGCGGCACATAAACAAATGTCAAATTTTATAAAGTTAAAGACAACGCAAAATCATTCCAGAAGTCAATGTTCCTTTGAATAACTGCGGAAGTTTATTGAAAACCGTATAAGTAATAACCTGATAGTAACCATTTGCAGACTTCATGTAAAACTCTTCACCACATCAAAACAATATACATAGGTGATAAATTGGAAGGATTTTGAGGCTACAAAGGGAAACTGAAGTCATAATTTCCTCTAAATATGCTTTTGAAATACAGGAGCAGCATATAGCACAGAATGCAATAAGTGTTCATCACACCACGCCTTCAAATTCAAATCAGTAAATAGGTCCACAAAGCTTCTCGTACTATTAGAAAAATATATTTCATTCGCAAGTAAAGTTGCCCAGCCCCTAAAGTCAAACTTCAAAAGAAAGAAACAGAATGGGACTAACGATAGACCCTTAAGGCACACCCAAGTTGAAAAATATAATACCACTTCTAATCTCATAAATCATAACACTATTAGACTTATCTTTGAGCCCATTCAACTTGGACTTCAAAGATTGCCATCCTCTCGGCCTAAAAGAAGTTGAGCTTTCCATATGCAAACTTAAATCAAGTAAGACTGCAGGTGTAGATGGCCTTGAAGCCGAACTTTTCAAGGCAATTGGAAATCAGTTGGAAAGGAGCATGCACCAGCTGATCTGCATGATATGGTCGGAAGAAAGTATCGTATCTTCAGTATCGTATGTCCTATCCAAAAAAGGTGACCCTCACAATTGCGCCAATCATAGAGGAATAAGCCTCCGTAACGTTCCCTATAAGATCTTGTTTGCTGTAATATGTGAAGGTGTCTGAAACCCTATGTCAACAATTTGATAGGTCCTTATCAATGTGGTTTAAGATCAGGAAATGCCCAATCAACCAAATTTTTACAATACGGCAGATGTTGGGAAAATCCCGAGAATATAATATCGATATCATTTAACGTCATTTAACGATTTCACGGTCGCGTATAACAGTATTTACAGATACGAGCTATACAGAGCCATGTCTTATTTCGGCGTCCCTGCAAAGCTTGTGAGACAATGCAGGATGATTTTTGGAAACGCTGCTCCGTCAAGGTCGGAACTCATCGAGACTTTTGATATCGAAAAAGGCTTTCGACAATACGACAAGATTACTTGAAAAGATTGTACAAAACTGAAATGTCAACAACAGCGGAACAATCTTTCTAAAATCTGTACAATTACTCGCCAACGCAGACGATATTGACGTATTGGGAAGAAGTAAAAGTGATGTCATAGTTAGTTGCTTTTGCGACCATTAATGAGGGTTAAATGAAGTGTATGTTGTATCAAATAAGTACATCGAACATAAACGAATTTAACTAAAACGTTACAATTAACAGACAAAACTTTAAGGTAGTATAGGACATCGTCAAACTAGGATCCGCTACTGAAAACAAAACCCTCTCTAGAAAAAACTAAGGTAACCCTTTACAGGACCATGATCATCCCAGTCCTGCTTTACGGAGTATAAACGAGCGAAGGAAAAATTCTACAAATGATCTTTGGTCCCGTATGCGAAGACAATGTGTATAGAAGAAGATACAATAATGAGCTGCATGAGCTGTATGCTGTACTGCGACATTGGCATAGCCAGAAGAGTACGCTGGTTGAGCTACGATGGTTGGACCATATAGAGCGGATGGACCCAAACGACCCGACGGGTTTTCGAAAGCACATTGCAGGGAAATCCCGGAAGGGGAAGACCTCGTCTTAGGTGGCGCAATCAAGTGGAAGAAGACCTCAACCGACATAGAGTGCAAAACTGGAGAGAGCTCGTCCGAAATTGAAGTCGTAATAAAAGGATGTTGGTTGAGGCCCAGGTTCACCCCGAACTGTAATGCCCACTTGAGTAAGGTCTTACCATTTAGGTAATAAAATAATTGTCTGGTGTAATCTTACACTGCAAATAAAATAATAAAGAGATCTAGTGTCGATCATTTGACTTCAAATTACTTTTGAGAAGACGTCACCATAAAAGTTCAAGTTTCACCATCAAATGGCCACACCAAAAAAATAAAAAGGAAAGCATTTGCGTTCCTTTTAGGGTTTTTGAAATTATGATTCCTACCCTATGATTAGGTACTATAAGGCAAATAATACCTTCCCAAAAAACAGACTGTTATGACAGTTAAATATTAAAAATTATTTATTGGCAGTTGTCATTCCCAGCCTAGACGACTTTCTTCAATAGTTGAGTTTTTTTTCCCAAACTTATAAAGGCTTGATCAAATAAAGACAAAAAAAAAAACACGCTTAAGCAATTTGGTACCACTATGTATTTGGCATATGACTTTTGGGTGCAAGCTGCAAAATAAATAAATAAAAATAAAAATTGAAACGGACATTCTTTTGAATTTTTTTTTTACTTTTATAAACATTACAACATATCGTTAAAAATATTGTGTAAGTTTGAAGAGAGTACCGCGAAACAAAACATTTACTGCTGCCTTACACTGAATTCAAGACTTCGGTGGTGTACCGAATCTGTGTTAAATATTTCCCATACTAAATTATACAGTAGTTCTTTTATCAACTGGTAAGCTTACAGAGACTACACGGATTACATGGGTTCTACGCCGATACGTGAAATCTTAAAGATGCTTTGCTTAAAGCGAAAGTTTTTCATCAAAAATAATCAAATAGTTTGTCAAGACTTAAAGAAAAGACAAAGTAAGTAAAAATGTAATTGCATTTGCTACTGGATTTGTGCTTTAACAGCTTATCCTCATTATACTACGGCGATGACTATCGCTACGGTTTGAAACCATGTCAACTTCATCAGAGCAAGGCCTAAGAATCTTAAGATTGCCATTGTCTTCGGCACACTTTTCACACGAACGTAAGTTGGATAGTAGTTCAAAGGGCGAAAGGATGTTATATAAAAATATTGGAAAAGATGGATTCCAGATGTGTATGGATGTGCATTATTTCAAACCAGGAGTATTCAACCAACCAAAGCGTTCCACCGAGCAGTTAATGCCGAAAAAATACAAATAGCTTCTCCAGAGTTCCAAAAAACGTCCCGCAATTCACTGATTCAGAAGCAGCGTTTATCCCCTAGCAAAATTGAGTGAGTGGCTTCAATGACTTCACGGAAATCAGCCGAGAGAGTCAACTACGATGATGTAACTTATAAATAACTGTCAAAACCTTCAGTCATTTGTTCTTTACCAAATTACTACAGCTTTCCATAATCCAAATGGAAACTGACGTCCTTATTTTCATTGAATTCATCTCAAAGACCGACACATTCATCGACACGAAACAACATTCCAACCCACTTATTTACTTTTACTTTTACAAGCCCCAATTGGAAAACTCTCTCACAAGATCTCACTCTCCCTTTTATGAAGAATGAAGGTAAAAACATAGTGGGAATGCCTATACTATCATAGATTTGATCATTTTATGAACAATCTTTATTGCTATTTAAAAGTCTACAAAAAAGTACATATGTACATATTTACAACCTGAAAGCAAGTGTCGAATTTCATTGAAATAAAACCGAACAATTAAACTTTTACTGACTTCTGTGTATGTATGCTTAATCTCATCGGACGTGTGTTAAAAATTTTGCTTGAAACAGCCAAATACTCGTACATACTCGTATCTATCTAATAAAACATTTTTGTATTTACTTTCCCATCTTTGCATCTGGAATCATTTGGTACTATTTTTCTTCTTCTCTTTCAGAATAATTGCAGAGGACAAGCATTTAACGCCGCCAACCAGAAGCTGGATGTGGTGTTGATTTGGAGAATCGCCATCGTCTCGATAGAAGGAAACAAACAAAGGAAAAAACAAGAACAGGATTGTCCGGTTCTACAACAATATTTTCAGTGAACATCAAGTTCCTTTCAGAATACTCTCCACACGCTCATGTAAACTCGGTCCTATTAAAAAAAAAAACTCAACAACAGCCATTCTTGGACTTGAAACTCTTAATTTGTAAAGCAGTAGTGAATTTTTCGTACCGGAAAATCGAGGAAGAGGATTACGATTGCATTTTTAATTCAACTCTCGCTACTGTTATAGCCAAGTGGCAGAAAAAATTCATTGAAAGGGAAAAGTTGTTAGCACTTTGCACATAATACGTATAAAGTAAAATCCATCGAGATGAGTTCTGATATCTGATGTTTCAGTTTGTGTTTCTGATTCTGCTTCCTTCTCTGGATATGTATGTGTGTCGACCGTGAAAGGACAATAGATCTCTCATACTAACTAAAATATCAATTTAATTGTATTTCAAAAAGTTCACAAGTTTTTCAAACTCATATTAAATATAAATAAATTGGAATCAGAAATATAACGCGACAGAAGTGGTGCACTTCACCTGGCTCTTGAACGAAAATACTATGGATACAGTATACGGGACAAAGAAGTACTTTCAGAGTTTGTCTGCTGGTAGTGATATATACCGTTCGTCGACCTGCAGAGCAATGGTGAGTTAAGATTTTGTATTTTTGAAGCTATATTTAAGTAAATAGCTAAGGAGAATATTTCAGAATATAGTTTTACTAAATCCAAATCAAAGAAGATTAAAGATCCTTTCACACTGCAGTCTTTGTATTTGACCCGTGTAAGATATTCTTTGAAATATTGTTGTGTTCTAAGGTTTAACGACTTTAACAAATTTTTACTATCCTGTCTGACGAGTACCTTCGATCCTGAAATATTAGTAAGCCGTGCCCATGCCCAGTAGTAATTTTTGTTTCTGACTAAGAAGGATATTTCAATGGAAGATTTGTGTAAAGTTGATTTGGAAAACTACTTGAAGTACTGTGTTTCAAACGTAGATTTACCAGCCATCTTACCTTAGGTGAGGTTAAATGTGTCTAGCCGAAAGACGACTATTTACTATCCACCATTAAATAGGTCCATCGTGATACCACATAAGACTGCGAGAAACTACCTCACTATTTAAACAAATTTTAGCTTTCTGGAAAGTCCACATTATGTCTGAAATGTTTATGTTCATGTTATAAAATTACTTCGATCAGTGAAAAAAGGCTCTCGAGAGAGAACAGAGAATTCAGTCTCATTTTCTTTGCTTTAAGCTTCTGTAGAATTCATTTAGATCATTTGGGGTAAGAGCGCGCAGTGGGTAAGAGCGCCCACTGCTTATTTCCTTGGCTGTGTAAAAAATAATCGAAAACAAAAAATAAGGAAATGAGAAGCTTGCAAGACATCAACAAAAAAAGTCCTTTGCGAGTGTGTGCGCAACTAGATTAAAAAGATATAGGGGTTGGAAATAAAACGTGTCAAACCAAAAAAAAAAGCGCTGGCAGAAAAGTTTGTGGCGACGGCGTGGCTGCACTATATATCGTGAGTAGCATATTTTTGTAATAAGTGAACATTTAAGCTTCAATAAAGCTTAAAATTTTGCAAAATTTGTGTTATTTTCTATTAAGTTTTATAAAAACAAAAAAAAGTAGCTTTGTGGGTAAAATCGCGCAGTGCTCTTGTGGGTAAGAGCGCGCAGTGCGCAATCTTACCCCGTATTGAAATTTTCGGTTTTTCAACTCTGTTTTCATTTTTTTAACTCTCCATCTCCACATTACAAAAATTTAGATTGCAGAAGTTTTCCGAAAATGGGTCGAACTTAACAAAGAAAAACACAAAAACTACAAATTGAAAAACTACATTGTAGATTTAACTTACTTTATTTAATTTATTTTATTTTGTTTATTTATCTTTTATTAAAAAAAGTGAAGGCTGTATCAAAAATTTCTATGAATTTCCAAACACAAAGGCTGCAATATTTTAATAAAAAATATCTTATTTTATAGTCTTTGTTAAGTTAATTTTTGTTTTGTTTTCTGAATTGAATTCGTTTAAAAGGAATAAGATATGAATCTTATTTCTTATAAGTAATTGAATTAAGTTGTCTTTTTCTAGTATTTTTCTCTTGAGTTAGAAAAGGTGGAAGTTTAAGAAGTACGATATATACGTATATATATATACGTATTATAGTAAATTTTAAAATATTTAATTGATTTAAACTGCTAAGATTCCAATACAAACTAGGTGCGCGCTCTTATCCGACATTTTGCGCGATCTTACCCTGACCTCGGGGCAAGAGTGCGCAAGTTGACTTGATTTGGTTTTTTAACAAAATCATACAAAAAACTTTCACCAACATTAACTTTTTTGACATTTTTTTGCTCTTAAAATATTGATTAATCAAATGTTAGAAACCTTAAGTTGATATCTGTTATGACCTTTTCTCAATTTGAGCTTAAAGTGAAAAGTGCGCGAACTTACCCCTAATGACTCTAAGCCTTGCGGTGTGGCTACATACGATGCAGTGTGCTACTATAGCAATGGTTACGGAGCTAAGATGCAATCTTCTTGGAGACAACACACATCTGGTACGTTTTGTATCCAGGTTTGGCCAGGTCTTTGTTAGAGCTGTACATGTGGGTGTACTCAGCCATTGTTAAACCCGTTCTATCATATGGCAATTTGGTCTGCTGGAATGCGCTGAAAAAATCCACGAACTTAAAAACCCTTGACCTATTTCTCACTTCTCATCCCGAAAAGTACAGGGTTGTAGTATCATCTCCTTTAGGTAAATCGGACCATTGTGTCATATTGGTAGATTTTTCGTTTTCCGTCACGTTTTCCGTCACGGTAAAAAAAGATAAAGTCCCTAAAAGAACTGTGTGGCAATACGAGAAAGCCAATTGGGACGGCCTGAATAATTTCTTTCGATATTTTAATTGGTCATTGTGCTTTCTCGACGGAAACGTTGATGCATCAGCTGATATGACATCTAACGTAATTCTCAACGGCATAAGAAATTTCGTTCCTCACAGAACAAATTAAAAGTATCATCCCCAAAGAAAATTTTTGGTCTTTTGTGAAGAACATCAAGAACTCGACCACGTCATCGGTCCCAATGCTCGTCTTCAATGAGCTCCATCGATGAAGCTTATTTACTAGCAGCTGAATTTGCTGCTTACTCGACACTTCCTCATAGCATATTAGCTCCGATTCCATGGTGGAATGATGAGATTTTCAAAGGCTTTACCGCAGAAGTTTTATAAACAGGTCACTCAAGACTAAACAAGAGTCCGAACACGTACTAATCAAAACGAAAAGATTTTTAAACATTTGAAAATCACAGAATGCCTCTCACGAAGGATCCTGTGATGCCTTTCAAACACTTATCTAGTGGAACGAGAAAAGTTTTGGAGTGAAAACTCTAAAGAAACCAAACAGTTTCTTACTTATTCGAAACCAGAGACACTCAGTCAAGAAGTGGACTTTTTTTCCAAGAAATCAGAGGCCGAATCACGGGACTCGTGACAAATTATGTGTTTTTGGCATTACTTCTCACGTTATCGCGCATTTTAGTACCCAAATTTGACCTTCTTTCATCAGCATTTAAACGAATTGAAGTCGAAAATGAATAGCAGACTGATGTTATGTAATATAGAGCGAGTTTCAAAAGAAAAATAGTACTCACTCACTCGGTGACTGATGCGGTAATTCGGCCCCAGATTTTAATCGGTTCACAGTAATCTATATGTCCGATGTTATGTGAACCCACAAAATCACCTCATTTCAACGTTTGTTGATGAGGTCATCAAATATGCTGTGGTATAATTAGGTGGTTTCCAGTCACCTTGCACAGGGCTACGGTGCAAGAACTTATAGATCTGTTGGTACCTACTCTGAAAATCATTTCACTGGCATTAGTCTGTCCCAAGGATTTATTCCACTTCCGATCCTCAGGGAAAGTGTGCAATGCACGTTCACACCAAAAATTAGCAAGCCATTCTACTTATTTGGCCAAGTTTTAAAACCTATAAGTTTCGCTTCAATCCTGAGGTTCACATACGCAACATGCAGCTTCAGATGCAAAATTACTAAAAATGTGGAGAAGTATGTGAGATCGCACTTCAAAGTTTTTTCAGCACGACTGTACTTACACTTGCATCAATATAAAGGCTGCTTTCGGCAATGTAAATGATTATGGTGTGTGTGTAACGGACCAGGGAACATGGTGTAGTCTAATCAGATGCGTATGTACACCTTGGACAATGTGTTACAACAGGAGTGACCATGTCCAGCCCGCACAGTGATGTTCTATCACTTTTTTTTGTAGTGGGTGAAGACTGACTTTCCTAAAAGTCCCCCAATGGATCTAATCTAAGTCCAGTCATATGCCGAAGACGTCGCCATGCTTTCTTGTCTTTTTCATTACAATTTCAGTTGTTTGCTCCTCCACAGCAAATATTTTCCAGGTTATGATTAACAGTTGGAGTGCCGAAAATGGGCTCTCCATCAATCCTCTTCAGACCGAGGTTGTGCTTTTTATGAGACGCAAAAAATGGAATTGACCCAACTTGCAATAAGAGACGTCAACGTTCCTTTCTTAAACGAAGTTAAAAAACTAGGAGTATTCCTATAGTCAATAGATGAAAAGATTCTAGTCGAAAACTGCTAAGGCGAAGTCAGCCTTCTGTCAGTGTAAGGGAGCTTTTGGCAAGAAAAGGGGCTTTTTACTGAAAAGGATCCTCTGCTATGGCTATGATAATACCAATCACTCATCAAGTTCTCACGTAAATGCGTTGTTGCTTTTTTCGCCAAATTTCAAAGAACATACATCTTTTCTCTGTTGAGGCCCTCCGCAGCATACCAGTTGCTGCTCTTTACGCACTGCTGAACCGTTCTCCCATCCAGAATCATGGGATCATTTGCCTTTTTAAAGACAAGAGAGCTTTGATAATCTTGCGAGCATACTAACTATTATGGTGAATATGCCAACGGATACGATGATTTAACAGCAGACATACACGGTCAAATTTTTATTTAATTCAGATCTGGCTCAAAACAGAATTTGAAACAGACAGCTTTACGAATGGTTCCAGGACCAAGGATGGATCTCGTGGAGAGCATAAGCATACACATGGTTTTCTCGTTAGAACATTGACGTCTGTCTTCTAACAAATACTTTATGCCTAAAACTACATTGCGAAAACTTTATAGACGAGAATAATACGTGTGTTGGCAGGGAGAGCCAAACTGTCCTGGAGTCTGCAGATTGACGATCATCCAAGGGCTTCGTCGGGGTGGGTAAATAAAGAGGGTACAAAAGATATACCGTTGTATACCGTCGTAACACCACTGCGACTGAATGGCGGCTTAGACTTAACAAAAATCACATTTTGAGCCAATCATTTATTTAAGAATTCGTTGGAAGACAATTTTGGTTGCGATTTTTTTAATTATAAAAGAGAAGTGGCTGATTTACTCCAACTTACAATTTAGTTGCTTATCAATTTTAATTTTTGGCGTGAAAATTCTTTGGATTATTGCGCCACGCAATTTCTGGTAGTAGTAGATTCTGCGGGTGCTGCTGTTGCCTCTTCAGATTTGGGGTTGGAAGATTCTTCAGATTTGGCGTTGGTAGATTCTTCAGCTTTATCGTTTGAAGTTGGTTCTGCAGATGATTTTTCAGCAGTCGATTGATCTTCAGATGATGGTGCAGAAGTCGATTGCTCTTCAGATGATGGTGCAGAAGTCGATTGCTCTTCAGATGATGGTGCAGAAGTCGATGGCTGTTCAGAAGAATTTTTCTGATCCTCAGCTACCAGTTTGTCGAGTTCGCTGTCCACAATACTTGCTTGACCTCTGAATTTGTTCAGAGCAGCCCTAATTCGAATGTCCTTTCCGATATTTTGTATTCCTGCCTTAACAATTTCCTGTCCAACAGAAGCAAAATCACCTGGAGCTGAAAGCAAAGGCTTCAGATCATCACTGATTTCAGAAGCACATTTAAACAATCCCCTGCGATCAGTTGCTTTTAGTTCTGAACACTTTCCAACTTGCTCAATGAGTTTATTCATTGGTTCTCGATAGTGATCAGTTAATGATTTGGCCTTATCCTGTAGTTGGTGCAATGTATTGACAACTTTATCTGATGCGTTCTTTACATTGTCTGTGGTCTGTTTAGATAGTTGATCAATGAGAACCTGACCCTTCTTCTGGGTCTCATCGCTGGTATTTGCAAGCTTGTCTTTTGCCTGTTCAGCCCACTCTTGGATCATATGGTTCTTCTTGTTTTCGATCTCTTCGATACCTTCCTCGACCTTTTTACTAGAAACTTCAATTGCATCCACTGCACCTCTTGCATTGTCTTGAACTTTTTGGACTGTTCCTTGAACAGATTTGAGTACTCCCTTGAGCACGCTACTGCGGACATTATTTATATTATTGGTAATAGTTTTGCCCAAGGATCCAGCTGCATCGGCAAGGCCTGACCCCACACCAGTACCAACTCCAATAACTCCTTTAGCAATTCCTGTTGCGGTATTAATGGCACCCTGAGCAGCACCACTGATACCAGTGGCAACACCAGAAGCTATCTGTCCAGCTGTACCAGCGACTCCTGACGCAATTGATCCTGCTGTGTTAGAAATTCCCTCAGCAATTGAACCTGCAGTACGAATACCTTCACCAATAGCCTCGAACAAAAAAGGTTCGGCTCTAACTTGTTGAATGGCAACGGCCATGCAAACGATTAGAATTGTAACTAGTTTCATTATTGAAAATGTCGGAAGTCTCTTAATTAAATGCTCGAACTGTACTCTGCTTTAAACTGCAATATGATAATTTGAATGCAATTGCTTTTATATACAAATTTGGTCAATAGTATGACGTCCAGCAACGTAATACAAAAAAACATTTGTGCAAACATGAAAATATGCTTTCTTTCAAAAGAAAGTCATTGTGGCTATTGTTGGATTTACCTGTGTAAACACTTGTGCAAATGTGGGTTTTATTAGCTGTCTGAGAGTCAGGTTTACTAGTTTTTGAAAAACAATTATTTTTTTATAACAAAACACATTACGTCACCAAATTTCAATGAGTTATAAGGAAAATGGAAGTCCTTTTTCTCCAGAAAATCACAGAGATGATGAAAGAACGTAAGTTCAGCAAATTAATGTTTTCCGGCCTGTTGAAAATTCAATTACAATTTCAAAAATATTTATCGTACGCTTGTTGTTCAACTCAATAAGTTACCGGGTTGTCATGACTAGAAATGAGTACTACTTGTTTACGCAAAAAAAAAAACACGAAAGCTCTGCGCATGCATATCCGTACATTAAAAGAATTGTTGAGAAAAAGTGTATTTTGTAATTTTTATTAAAAAGTTTCCAAGCCTTAGCGGTTTTTTAAATCGTACACAAGTCTCATATAAAAAATCGAACGGCTAACGCACGCTCATCTTATTCGACTTTGGGTTTGAGAAATTAGCAATATTTATTTCTAGATCAAAGTAGTAAGGGCATTAATGCGGCGAGATAAGTTCCGGCTCTGAAAAATTCTTATTCTTTCCACCACACATCGCACCTCCGGTGCAATATCGACGCAATTGCAACTTTCTGAAATTGATTTGGGACGCCATAATGTCCCAAATTAAAAGTTTTATGCGTGGTAAGATCGACGTGGTTGTATCTTTGCTAGTGCTTAAAAGAGGCTACTTTTTTGTTTGACACAAAAGCTAAAACTATAAAATTTTTCGGAGCAACAAAGTCGTAATAGTCAGTTGCGCGCTATACTTCGTAAATTGTAGTTTTGCAAAAAGCATTAGAACGCCATAACGTACGAAAGGTCGGAAAAAAAGAGTGTATATTTTAGTATAACAATGACATAACTGCCACTTTGCGTCGCTGTTGCTGAAAGAAGTTTTGCGTCATTATAATTCCAATTTTGTGCTATAGCTGTCTTTGTCATTTTAGTTCTCTAATTTACTCAATATTATGAGAGCTTTTATAACAGCCTTTTCTAAATAAACATACATTTTTTAATCAAGTAAAAAAAGCTTGTTTCAATTCCAAAATGCCCATTAATCTAGAGTACAAAGGTCTCAACTCTCACAAAAAATGAATTATTGGATCAAAAATGACACAATTGAGGTTCTACAAACCCTCCAAAAGCTCAAAAAAGAAGCAAGTGAAAGATATAAAGAGTAATAATATGAACTCTAGCTCACTGCTAATCATTAAGCTATTATAAAAGGACTCTTGAAGTCGATTCTGTAGGCCTATTTAAGGGCGTTATTGAATTTTCTGCAGCCGCTATCTCAGCTTCAATTGATAATACTGATATCGCAGATAATCTTTCTTGAGTCATCGTACTTCTCATAATAGGGGAGCCCAAGAGGTGATTTTGCGCGTTACTCGAGCGCGTCAGAAAATCATATGGGGAGAAACCTTGCACCCTGTAATGTACTCCTATACCATATATGAACCCTTAATGTACGTTGAGGGCAACCCGTCAGATTAGTAAACTCAAGCGCATCAGATTAAGAGAAGGTAAGTTAATTACATCCAGAAAAGTGTATATTTAAATAATCTGACAATTTGAGCGTGGCCTAAGTAAGTAGACGAGTCACAGAGATATAAAAAAATCGACATTGTGAAATACTCGACCGCGATTAACTTTTTTTTTATTTTGAAGGTAATCCTATCAGGATTACGGAAAACATATAATCTGACATTTTGTCTTGGGGCGATTTATGTAAGTAAAATCGTCAATAAAAGGTATAATATATGATGGTTAATATCTCGCTTAATATACTTATTAGCAATTTGGTCCAAAAGACCTTTTTGTAGGAAACTAAATTCTCTACAAGTTTGTAATTTATAATTTTTCCATAGCTTTTGTTTTTTACGAGATAACTGCGAAAAAACGTGAATTTTATGGAAAAATCTGGTTTAGTTGCCCGTACTACGTCGCCGGTGTGAGTAACGACTTTGCTGCAATGAGCACTTTTGTAGAGCGTTTAATTTTGAGAAAAAACGATCTTTGGTTAAAGCGATCCCATGAAATGCTGCTGAGCTATAGAAATTTAAAAATAAAAAATCAGAGTTTCCGTGTATTTTCAATGGGAAATCTTCACAGCTTTTGATCGAGTACTTAAAATTAATATTAAGGGCTCAAACTTTCAGGGTTTTTTTTTAGTATTTCCAACAAAATTTCAAATAAAAATTTGTATATGCATATGTGTACATATTTTTTTTATTACATCCAGTAATAAAAACTAGAAACAACAAATAATTGTTACTTTCAAATTGTCAGACTAAGAGTACGCCTCCATATAATTGTCAGATTATCATCCTGGAGGACGAAGACAGCTCTGTATAAAAATCTGACGCGCTCGAGTACTTCAAGGTCACTTGTTTTTTTTTTACATTTTTAAAAACCAGCCAAACTTTATGGCCACGTTTAAATCGTCAGATTATTGAAATATAGAATTTTCTGAGTACACTTTACATTCGCTTTAAAAATCTGGCACGCTAGCTTTTTTTTTTCAACCTCTCTATAAGCCCACCTGCCCCCAGTTAATAGTCAGATTAATATTTATCGGTTATCAGAAAGACAAAGCGCGTATACTCTATGAATATCTGACGCGCTCGAGTATTTCAATGTGACTGTTTTTTTTTTTACATTTTTAAAAGTTCATACACGCTCTTCGCCCCACTAAAATGGAAAACTGCCATACACTTTTTTTCATTTAGAACGTAAACTTCACAATCCAATAAGTCCCCATGACGCTTTAGTAACTGCAAATTTAGCATCCTGGGCTACCTTCTACCTCCTACTATCAAGTATGTCTTAATTGATTGCAACTTCGAAAAGCTTATTTCAGCGGAAGCCGTATTGACGGGTATTGTGAGGATGATTCTAATTGTTATGTAAACATTTGGATATACTTCTTCTAAATTATTTTACAAAATGTATTGAATTAGTTGTTTCGCATCGTTTATAGATCTTGTAAATTATTTTTTAAAAGTTGGAGTTCCTTATAAAGCTCGAAAGGCTGAATGTCACTGTCCCCGCCATCCCGAAGTACTGTACCCAAATCACTACAATACTTGAGAAGGTCTTCATTTGGTATAGATTTTAAATAATTGATATCAAAAATGAAACCAAAATTTTCGAAATACTAATGGAGCGATTCCAAACGACAATCGGTGTCGACTATAATTGCATCAATCATTGTGTTAAGGAAGTTCACTCTGTATTGCATTTCAAAAGATTGAATAGGTTCATCAACATGTTCATAACCGAAGATTCCTTTTTTCCTGGCGATTCGTTTTTCTTTAAACTGAGACTCAATTTCGAAAGAACTTTTCTCTACAAATCAGTAACGACTTTCAAGTTGACTTGAACCGATTGCCATAGTTTGCTTATATTGTCTACACGTAGTAAAACCTCGTACCATACCTGTATCGCAACAATAAACTCAAAAGTGAACATTTCATTTAAGATTGCGTCACGGTCGCTTAGAGATTCAGCATCAGCACTTTTATTTTTTAGCTCATTCACGCGTTCAATACCATCATCAAATTGTAAAAATATTGCTTTTACAGCTGCGATTCTACTCTCCCATCGCGTTTCAGACAGAGGCTTTAATGTCAATTTTAATCAAGTTTTAACAATATCCCAACGTTATTTGTGGTCGCCGACACCGCCGACGCGACGGTGCTGACATATTGCCCACATATACTGCTGACATATCGCACCAAATGTTGGAAAATGTGGTCAAAAATTGGGTCTTCCAACTGGAAGTTATCAGTGCCGAGAGCGGCGGGCACTTGCCCGAAATCATTTTCAAAACAAAATGGCAGGCCCTTATCTTTACAATTACACTAAATTCTTGATCATAGCGTTAAATTACATACGTTCCATTTCTTCTTGAAAACCACACGTCTTAAGAAAACGTCGATATCATAACCGTGTAAGCTAGTAATTGTACAGACTTTGCAAAGATAATCTTATGATTATGGTTTGTGTTTTTTTTTTTTTTTTTGAAGTGAAAACTTCTTTAGGCGCGTTTGGCACTTTTGCGATGGGGGTAAATCAATGAATTCGCGATTGACACCATTTTTTGATTGGCTCATCGTAATTCGTATGTAAAGTCGTCATAGCCCAGCGTCTCAGGTTCGTTTCCCAGCCATGACTTGCATTTTTTTGTTTATTTAAAGTGAGAACATAAATAAAAATTGATCGCCGCGGCTGGGATTCGAACATGAGACCCTCAGTTTAATAGCCAACGACTCTACCATTGAGCCAAGAGCCACCTTAATTTTTATGTTGCTAAATGACTTAAAATAATGCAATAGCATTATTACATTGTAATTGTACCTACCGACTCGGAGAAATACAGAGAAGAAAGAAATCAATTGAAGAAACAGAGAAAAATTTATGCAACGCAGAAAAAATAAAAAGCACCAAATATTTTACTGCCATTACAATGAAGAGTGGCTGGATAAGTGAAGCTGGAAATTTCATCATGACAGAGTAGGAGACGCTTTTTACAACAAATTAGAAGAGATCAACAAATTATCGCGATGATTTATCGATGGAATTGAAACGGTTGCATGAAAATAGCTTGAAAACCAATACTCAATAGACACTATCGCTAAGAAAATTAACGTATTAATTTTAACAGAGACTCACATGGGTGAAGAAGAAATATATGATATTCCTGATTTCAATTTAGTTGCAAGTTTCAGAAGGCACGATCGTCCAGCAGCAGGAGTAGCTATCTATAAATGGTTGTCAGATACAACTGCCATTTTTTGTGCAAATCATATGAATTTGCATACGAGGTACACTAGTATGTCTAGTACTATTTTGATATCGGTGATCTATCTGTTTGTCGTTGCAACTGTGAAAATGAACAGCAAGTTATAATAGTTGGCGTTTATATTTCACCGAATACGTTTTTAAGTGTAATACGACAGTTTTTATATAAAAATTTATTTATTTATTCTGAATACGCTTCTGCACACCTTCACGGCAAAATTGGAGAGAGATTTGATGATTTGCCAATGATTTCACTGCTATACAGTCAATTTGCGGAAGGCATACTTGAAGTCGATTTTGTATAAGACGAGTGTGCTGATAACGGGAAAAATACCAGAATAGTCAAATTGACTCCAGTTTTTGAGATAAACGCTTCTAACATTTTCCATAAAATGCTTCAATAAATGGGCCAAAAGATGTATTTGAAATTTATTTTTATTGTTTATCTTTACAAAATTACACAAAAATAATAATAGTTTGGGGTACCTTTAACTAGAATAAATAAATGAAGATCATGAAAAACTTTTTCTTTGGGATTTTCTCTTATTTACTTTGTCAAGTCAATCTCTCTTCAAGGTCCAGCAATAGTCAGCCATCATATGGCTGTCCCATCGACCTTGATATCTTTCTTCCATTATCCTGATATCCTGATGGAACCTTTCTCCTTGTTCCTCACTGTAATCACCCAGGTTCTGCGGGAATCGGTCCAAATGGCTGTGTAAGAAATGCAATTTTATGCTCATGTTGACTCCTACTCTGTTAAAATTTTGTAGCATTTTTGCAACTAGTTCTTGATATTCCGGCGCTTTGTGATTCCCCAAAAAGTTTTTTACTACCAACACAAAGCTTAACCATGCTTCAAATTCGATCTGTGTCATATGGGCTACAAAATCAGTGTCTTTTATCAGTGTACGTATTTGCGGTCCATCAAAGATGCCTGCTTTTAATTTTTCCATGCTAAGGTCTGGACATTTTTGGCACACATATTTGAAACAGACACCATTTTTATCAAGGGCTTTAATAAACTGCTTCATTAGCCCAAGCTTAATGTGAAGGGGTGGAAGAAGGATGTTTTCTCGGCTTATCAACGGTTCATTTATCACACTTGCTTTTCCAACCTCCATATTTTCTCTCAAAGGCCAGATCTTTGTAATCCAGTGTTGGTTTCTTGCACGGCTATCCCATAAACATATGAAACAAGGGTACTTAGTATACCCTCGTTGCTGGCCTAGTAAAAAATTTACCATTTTCAAGTCCACGCCAACTAGCCACTGATGTTGTGCGTTTGAAATCTTTTCTAAAACCATTTTAATATTTTGGTATTCTTCTTTTAGTTTTGTAGTATGACCAATCGGAACGCAAGCATACTTATTTCCATTGTGCAGCAATACACATCTTAGACTTTTTTTTTTATTTATTTTCAATTATTTCTTAGTTCCATTTATCTCAATAACCAGAGTGAATCAAAAATAAATAAGCATGCAGCGTGAAGGTCTAATATGAGTATTAACAAAAACCATTAACAAAATCCCTGCCGCAGATTTTTTTATTTTTTTTGTATAGCAGTGTTTTGAATGGTGACTTTAAACATCAACTCCGCCGATCGATATAATTTAACAATGACGAATGACCGCAGCCTTAGTACAACGAAATATAAATCGACAGTTGGTGCAGTCTTTGCGATATATTTAAATAGATTCGAGTCAAAATTTTTCGTTTCCTATTTTAGTTACCATAGGCCTATTACTTCATTATTAGAATACGATGATTGCATGAGATGATAATGGAAAAGCTGAAAATGTGAATGAAAGCTCATAAGTTTCATTGATGTTCTTCCATATGTACATGTACATATATTATAAAACATTGAATACAATTTTTCCACTATTTATCTATTTTTATTATAAGCACTAAGAAGAAACATTTCAATGAAAAGATTTTCCTGTACATTAAAATATTTACTGAAAATTCAATTCTGTTTTCACTTCTGTCGGCACTGAACTGAGATCAAACTCATTTGTACACACTTATCTACGCTCTTCATCATAAATACAAGTGTTAGCGGTTAGTAAATAACGCCAACACAAGCACAAAGAAAACGTATACGAGGAAAAATAAAAGACATTACAAAATATAACAAAGAAAAAAATTAAATTAAATTAAAATTAACATTAATAGAACAAACTAACTAACTAGTGAAACATTACTAAAAAAAATTTATAAATAAAAATTTAAATTAATTTACAGTAATAAAATATCTACTTAAAATGAATCATGCTGATGGTATACTGGTTCTTAGTATTTTTTTTTTTTTTTTTAACTATTTTTACTGGTGTTAAAATCGGCAATAAAAGGGTTAGAGTTGAATAACATACTCGATCTAGATTAGATTAACAAATGCTTTATTTTCCTTTAGGTCTTACAAAGATTAAATGTATATATAATAATAAACTAACATTTTTAGAGCATGGCCTAAGCCGTCTGCCAGTTGACAATGTAAACTTTAAAGTAAATTTTAAGTAATTTTTTAGTCTAAAAAAGTAAGCTATAATTTTTTTCCTGTATGAAAGAGCAAGCTTGACAAATTGAAACAGAACTTTCCAATCAGCTCCATTGAGAATGGTTATCATTTCATCTTCACTGAGTAAACTCTTCCCGAAAACACTCCTCCGAGATTCCATTAAGATCGGGCATCTGCAAAGGAAGTGGTAGTTGTTTTCCCTTTCTCCTTGGTTGCACAGATTGCAGATTTCCGAGCGTTCCTCTCTGTGTGGTATAAAGTTGAGTGGCAGCAAGTCTCCTCTTGTTTTTAAAATCAGTGACATGAGGTCGGATGAGTACTCTTCCTTGAAATAACTTCTTGTTGAAAGATTGTAGTCGAGCATTGCGTAAATACATCTGCTTGTTGACTCTCTCGCTCTTATAACGAATTCCTCTCTTTTCTTCACATCAACTGCACTTATTAGATCATAAAGTTCAGCTTTCCATTGTTCTGGTTTATTTTCGTTTAAAGTAAGCTGACGGTCACAAAAAGTAGCTAAGTTACTCCAACTCTCGAACCAAGATGATTTCCATCTTTCCATCGTTCATGGTTAACGTCTTTAATATGTAGTATACTTGCATTTTAAGTGTCGAAATGAATAGAGGCGGAAGACCCGTCTCGAGCATGAGAATGTGATTTGGAGTACTGTTTGGAAGCCTTAAGGTTCTCTTTAGAAAATATCTCAAAAGATGTTCCACCTCACTGAATTCTTTGTGGCCCGATACTTGTGCGGCGTAACACATAACTGCCTTCGCCGTTGTTTCAAAAATTCTAAACTTTGAATTGAAATTGACGTCTTTGTTGTGCATAATGGACTTCCACGTTGCATTTAGTGCATTTTTTGATTTGGCCAGTTTCTCCACAATGTGGTTTCTCAGATTCAGATTTCTTGATATTTTAACTCCTAGGTAGTTATAGTCACTTACTACTTCGATTTCCTTACTATCAAATCTCCACTTTTCGTTGCGACAGTTTGGGCCTCCACCGTTACGAAAAATCATAACTTTGGATTTACTGAGGTTTACCCGAAGCCTCCATTTGTAGCAGTATGCAGCTATTCTGTTTATCATCAACTGGAGACTTTCAGGCATCACAATGTCATCGGCGAATTTTAAGGATTTCACTAGAAGATTTGCTGCAACTTTTGCTCCACCCTGTAGATCGTCCTCCATGTCGTCTATGAAGAGTGTAAACAAAAGAGGGCTTAAGTTGCAACCTTGTCTTACTCCTATTTCCACTTCATGTGATTCCGTTACGTCGTTGTTGAATGATATTGCAGATGTTGTAGATTCATACAATTTATCCAAAATGCGTTCAAATTTTGTTGAAACACCCTTGTATAGTTTAAGCATCAGAACTTTTCTGTCGATAGTGTCGAAGGCCGCTTTAAAATCTATGAAGAAGGCATACAACTTCTTTTTATCTTTAATGAAAATGTCCGCAATGGATGTGAGTGAGTAGATTTGATATACGGTTGAGTAATTCTTGCGGAACCCGGCTTGAGACTCACCAAGGAGGTGATTTACTTGAACCCAACCGTAGAGTCTTTTGTAGAGAAGCCTTGAAAGAATTTTCATTGATGTGTTCAGCAAGGATATTCCTCTATAGTTTGCAGGATCAGTGCGGTCACCTTTCTTGAATATGGGTGTGACGATGGAATCCTTAAAATAATTTGGTATGCATCCGTGTTCATAAGCCTGGTTAAGCGCTATAGTAAAGTGTTCTATGAATGAAGGTGTGCTGAATTTGTAAAATTCCGGCGGTATTCCGTTGGATCCTGGAGCTTTGTTACATTTCAGTTCATCCAAAACTGCTTTTACCTCTGAGATGCAGAACGGGGCGTCCAAGGCGTCGTCCGCCTGAAAAGGGATAGCAAATTGGAAGCTCGTAGCAAACTTGTCCCTTGTGAGGTTTTTGAAATGCTCGCATAAATCCTTCAGCTCGATCGGTAGGCAGGGTCGCGGTGATTGACTGTCGTTGTTTATAAGGCGTACTTTGGTTTAAAACTGTGACGCGTTCCTGCAACTTAAAAGATCGTGGGCAATGTCCTCGAAGTATGGAGGTAGTGGTTTATGCATGCCATAATTAGTTCTGTGGTGCGAGCAATGTAAAAACTCTAAATTACGTAGTTGGTGAGTTCCTCCGCGACAGTTCAATCCTATGTGCGAGAGCAAGTCAGGAGCATCAAGTATACCGGTTACCAAATGATGAAAAAGTACTAGTAGTAGCAGTAGTAAATAGATTTTATTTTCTTATTCAAATCGCTATGTATAACAAAATCATCGAAAAAGTACTAAATCATTGTTGATTCTTCTCTGTGAAAGGGTTTGAGGACTTAATAAGCGAATACGATTTTCATAAGGAGGGAGATTGATAGGATTTTACCAAGGAAGACCTTTGAGAGGGAAACGTATGAATCTGTGCTGTATTGCTTCGATTTGAGATTTACGAATATCATAAAATGTTGATCACACCTGAGATACTCTAGAGGGGGACGAACATCACAGTTGTATAAAGAGAGGGTAACATAAGGGTCATTAAATTCCTTAGCCCATCGCTTAATAAAGCCAAGCATTCAATTTTCATAATTGATGTGTAGTTGGCAGCCCTGCCCGACTAAATATATTAAGAGCGAAAACTTAAACCTTTTACTCAGCCTTAAGATTTTGGTATTGTACTTAGTACACAATCGCAGGTTCGTGCGACCCAGTCGTGCCCATTTTTAGTTATCTTTTTAGACGGATTTGTTTAAAGATAATTTTTTTTAATTGAATTCGGAACTTCAGCTGTGCTCAATATTTCATCGTGTTTCTCTTTTTTGTATCATTTTAAATTTTAATTTTAATTGAATGTCGTGATTTAAATTATCATTGTTATGCACATTCAACCCTTTTCTTTTCAGTGTGGTAGTAAACGTAGGTAACAAATGCAACAAATCAGCGATGTAGTTTACCCGATTAACTAGGCGTAGTTATTCGAGTAGATTACTTCAAGTAATCTACTCTGCCATCTCTGATTCTAAGGGATCACAGATCTCCCACTTACCTGTTTCACAGTTGTGTTCCGCCTCTTAGGATAGTTTATCCTGTTTAAGATAGTTTGATATCTGCGGCCAACCAAATGCAGATGTCGTTTGCATTTGTTTGTATCAGGAGTGCTTTGGTCTGCTTTGGTATTTTTTCATATTCAGCAAGGAATAGTTTATGTACTCTAGTACTCATTTTCTCAACAGGTAATCAAGGACAGCAATAAAAACAATGGACTCACGACACTTCCAAATATCAATCAATTCTGAAACTGTGCACGTGCACAAAGTTGTAAAAGCATATAAAACATAAAATCGATTAGTGAAATAATCTAAGTGTTAATATGTAGTTCATTGGACTTCTCAGCATTGTGAGACAAGTTGGGAGCAAGGCAGCAAACGCAAAGAAATAAAAATTCGGAACAACGGAGAAATGATTTTTGAGGATTAAACAAAAGTTAAAGTGACAACAAAGAAATAAGAAAATACGACAATAAAAGGCAATAAATCCTTGAACCGCTTCATGAAAAAGAGAACTCACAAAAACAACCGAAATATGGCTTCTTTTTCATCTTGCATGAGGCTCAGCTAAAAATTTGATATTTTTTGTTAACGAGACCTAATCCAACCAGAAGTAATGGCTAACGTCATATGCCTGGTTTTTGAAACTGAACAGAGTTTTAAGATCAGGTGAGCACAACGGGAAATGATCAATCGAAATTGCTAAAAGTTCCGAATGTTTATTCAAAAATATTTGACAACAATTTAAAAAAGCCGAAAAGGTTGGCTACGGAAGGGTGAGGCCCATGAACGTTTGTTTATTGCTGATCTTATTGTTCTTCTTCATCAGCGGACTGGTCATCAGCGGGCTGGTCATCAGCGGGCTGGTCATCAGCGGACTGGTCATCAGCTGGCTGGTCATCAGCGGACTGGTCATCAGCGGGTTTGTCGTCAGATTTCTGTTCTGCGGCCTTTTTCTTATCCTCGGCTACCATATGATCGATAAGTGCTTCGACATGTTGGCTTTCATTTTGGAATTCACCGATAGCTTTGCGAACATGAATGTTTGTCAAGACATTTTGTACACTAGCCTTGTTTAGCTGTACTTTGATTGATGCCAAATCACGGGATGCTGATAGAAGGGGTACGACGGCCTTTTGGACCTCACCAGCACATTTAATTAGTGCCTTTACATTATGAGCGTCGATTTCAGAGCACTTACCAACTTGTGCAATAAGGTTATTCATTGGTTCGTGATAGTGTTGAGCTGTAGCGTTGGCCCTCTCTTGTAAGTTTTCTAATGTCCTAACTACCTTATCAGCTGCCCTCATAACTGCTTCGGATCGGGTTTGGGCAAAGTGATCAACTAAATCACTGACTTTGTCTTGGGTTTCTTGACTGGCATCGACAGCCTTTTGCTTGGCCTTTTCAGACCATTGCAGGATCACATCATTCTTTTTTGTTTCAAGATCAAGGATACTATCTTCAAGTTTCTTAGCGGATGCTTCAGATGCGTGTAGAGAACCTCGTGCATTTTCTTGCACATTTGTAAGAACTTCTTGAGCCTTGTGAAGGGCTCCTTTTAGAACATGGTTTTCCACCTTATTCACTTGTTCTGAGATGGATTTCTGAACTGATGCAGCTTTGTCAGCAAGGCCTCCTAAGATTCCAGTGCCAGCTTGAATGATTCCGCCCTTGATTCCTGTAGCGACTCCAATGGCACCCTGAGCTGCACCACTGACTCCTTTGGCCACACCGGAAGCAATTGATCCAGCTGTATGAGCTGCATTGGATGCAACTGATCCTGCTTTATCAGCAACTCCTTTGGCAATTGAGCCTGCATGACGGATGCCTTCACCAATTTGATCAAAGAGAGATGGGTTGGCTGTAGTCTGGTGGACAGCGACAGCCAGGCAGATAATAAGAACAACAGCTACCTTCATTTTTGCTTCAGTTGTATTGGACTTCCTTTGAGAAAAGTAAGTTGATTTCGAACTGATGAGAAAAAGGCATGGGCTAGCTTTTATAGCAGACAGTGGATTGGACTTTCTTCAGTTACAACAGTCTCTCAATGTCTCAATTCAGCTGTGCAAATAATGAGTCTGCGCAAACGTATTGTTTGCGACTAAGCAAATACTGTTGCACTTGTAACCAATGTTGCCGCAGGTGTTTTTGAAAGTGTAACAATTTTTTTCAAAAAGTGTAACAAATGGAAAGAAAATGTAACAAACTGAAAAAAAAACTACAATAATAATAAAAACATGTTTTCTTAACTAAAAAAAAAAGAAAAAAAAACTTTATCAGGAACACCTTATCACATTTAGTTTTTATATATGTACATACATACATACTAAGAAAATGTAATAAATTAATTTTTTTCTCATTAGTCTTACAAGTACAAGTCTTTGATTTGCTTTGCAAATATTATTGCCTCAATTGTTTTTAAATCATATTTGTTCGCCTTATTATTTTTTATTTAATGAAGTTTCAGAAAAAACACGTTTCGCAGTAGCGGAACTGTGAAGTATGCTTAATATTTTTTTTTGGAAAATTGTGCAATATTTTCAAACATTTCTCTTTTTGTGGATTTTGTAAAGATTTAACAAGGCCCCAAATTAATTCAATGTCGTCAATATATTTTAAGTTTTGTTGTAACTGGAACTTTCTAAACTCAGTGCATATTTTTTTCTTTTTTTTCGGGATCATACAAATTCGGGAAATTATTTGATAGTGGCAAGATACAATTGCTTTCAGAAACAATTTTTCCAGGATCTAGAAGGGCAATATTTTTTAATTTTTCATTAGTAAAATCGAACCTCTTTTTAATCTGACATATTTCTGTATAAAATAGTTTCATTTTTGTTTTTATACATTTTTTTTTTCATTAATAGAAAGACCTACTTCGCCATCTGCTGCCCGAACGGCGCGTAACTAAGTACGTTCCCTCTAAAATACTATGTCTGCTTTTACATGGAGACCTTCTTAGCTCGACGCAATTCGAAAATGCTGTAGGGTAAAAGAGAAACATTGATTGAAAAAGATGCTTTCACTCTTTGCTCTCACGTATTTTCGAAAAGCGTCGAGCTAAGAACGTCTCAATGTAAAAGCAGTCTATAGGATTCACATACAAATGGTTCGAAAGAGAAAAGTGCTGCCAGTTAAACTTTTCAATATTTTTTAACGAAAAAAAAACAAAAAAATTTTACGGGAAAAGTGTAACGAAACGGAAAAAAAAGTAACATTGTAACAAAACTATAAAATAATTGAAAAGTGTAACACTTTTGTTACACTTGTATCATTGTGGCAACGCTGCTTGTAACCGACATATGGTTTCTTGTTTGACGTCTGAGAATGGGTAAGCGTTTTAACAGAAATAATGGTTTTGTTTTAGGAATGAAATTGACAGTGTAACTAAGCATCATTATCAACCACCACAATGTTGGTTCAGGTGGTTTAGAAGTCGATTTTTATCGCCTGCCAAGGTGAGCGAATAAAATGTTAGTCGTAAATTAGTTGTTTGCTTTTGCGCTTAGAACTATCCGGTTTAATTTAATTTCACATGAAAAGCAAACAAAAAACACTCATCATCTACTTGGCAGCCCCTTTTTGTGGTCACAAAGCTCTTCACACGCCTGCTGGCCACCAGTTAGTTGGTCCTCAAAGGAAACGAGCAAAAATCCAATCATGCTGCATTCCTGTTTGCCTTAGAATAACAGCTCCCTTCTGTCCTATCCTGAGCCGAGAGGAGTAGAACAACCACAAGTATACACGATACTCGGAGGTCGGGAGGTTCAATCTCCATCATCTCATCATCTCAACTTTAGCAATCGTTTCTTCGTTCCACCAGACGTATGTTTGTGTGTTGTGTGTGTCAGTAGCTAGGCAATTCTACTATAACTATACCTACTATAGTTTTGGCATTGCTTTCCTCTTCTGTTTGGTTTGGTACGTTACCCTTGTGTTTATTATTTTCTCCTTTCCCTCGAATCCGTTGTTACTTATCTAGGTGATTTCATCTTCTTGCAATGAGAACGTTCCCTTAGCACCCTTATGACGTGACACGCCAAAAGTATACATAACTCCTTGTGGTTATTTTCATGAAGAACCAGCACCGTCTCTCTCTCGTTAGACGGATGAAATTCTAGGACTTAGGGAGCTCTTTTTAATATTGATTTGCCGAAACCCTACAACAGCAACACAGTAGCGTTACAGTGGGGCTATATCTTGATTCGGATGTTTCTTTGAAGAAGCGGGGATTTTGAAAATTTCAGGAAATTATTTATTTTGACGGTTCGTCTTTCCACGTGGCAAGACGTGGAAAGATAAACAATAAGAAAATGTCGGAATGGCGCTTTGTTAAAGACAAATTGGCTTACTACGACTGCCAGCTAAAGGTATTCGTGGTTATGTAACTTGGATGAGTGGAAGGGAGCATGAAAGTTAACTTCACAATTGGATTTTTTTCATCTCTTGTGGTTTAATGAACCTTAGAGTTAATCCTTACTACACATCTAGTCACTGCCATAGATGGATAGTGCGAGTTAATGCCATGGATTTGCTCTAATGATGACGTTGCAAAAGTAATTTTTTTGCAGTGCGATGGTTTCGTTGCATTTACTCTGCAGGAATCAGAGAAGTAAGCAATGGAATATAGATTCGATCAACAGCAGTAATGTAATTTTAATTACAGGTATTCATAGCTTAGCATTCGCTTTGTAATTAGAGTGATTTGACGACATTGGCTTATAAATGATGTTTTTATTTTAGAGCCACAGTTATTTACAACTAAAAACTGAAATAAAACACATAAGAAGTTTTACCAATTGCCGCAAATTTAGTTTTATTTGATTTCTGTCATGTGGCAATGGCGCACAGTGCGTCGATTGTATGGAGATGGTTTGCAAAATTTTTTAAATCTAAGTTGGCTTGAAAAATTTGTATATATATATATAAAAAAAGAAGTTGACACTGTACAATAATTTGCACAGACTTTGGTGTAAGCGATCAATGATGGATAATGTGAACCCTCAGGCAGCCGCTTGTCCAACCTCTTGGATGGTTTTCAAATATTTTTGAAAATCTCGTTTTAAAATGAAGTCTGACGACAAGTCTGATAAGTCTGAACGCAAACTTCATTCGGCCATCCAACACCCATCCAACGCAGTCAGTCCAAACTTATTGTACAGTGTGCACTGCCCTAAAGAGAAGAAATTGAACAACATTTTACGAAATTGTAAAGCTCACTGCCAGACTCACTTTTGTTTATGATTTACATCATAAAAGCGGCAAAAGCAGCTAGCAGCTCTACTTACTTAGGAGAGAATTACAGTTCTGAGTGAACAGGAGCCTCAACCAACATCTTTCGAAATCGAATGCGATTTCGGGCGAGCTCTCTCCAGTTTTGCACTCTAAGTCGGATGAGGTCTTATTCCACTTGATTGCGCCACCTAAGACGAGATCTTCCCCTTCCGCGATTTTCCTGCAATGTGCTTTCGAAAACCCATCGAGCCAGAGCGTCTAGGTCCATCTACTCTACATGTCCCAGCCATCGTAGTCTAGCTATGCGTACTCTTCTAAGCCCATGTTAAAGTACATCTCATACAGCTCGTAGTTGTATTTTTTTCTCCACACATTGTCTTCGCATACGGGACCAAAGATCATTCGGAGAATTTTTTTTCTTTCGAAACGACCAGGGGTTTCCTCATCCGCTTTTGATAAAGTTCATGCTTCCGCGCCGTAAAGCTAGCCTGGCATGATTAAGGTCTTATAAAGGGTTACCTTGTTATTACCTAGCTTCTAGAGAGGGTTTTGTTTCTCAAATGCCTTCTTAACCCAAAGAAGCAACGGTTGGCAAGAGTTATTCCCCATTTGATCTCCGCACTGATGTTGTTGTCCGTGTCTATAGCGGACCCTAGGTCCCGTACTACCTCGAAGTTATGTCTGTCTATTGTGACGTTTTGTCCAATTCGTCGATATTCTGTGTCCTTGTTTGATAACAACATATACTTCATTATACTCCGCCCATCAAACCCATTTTTCCGCTTCGGTTTCAATGCTCACACAAGCACCCATGACAACACGCTTTATTCTTCCGTTACGTCAATATCGTCTGCGTTAGCGAGTAATTCTACAGACTTTTGAAAGATTGTTCCTCTGGTGTTGACATTCGAGATTTGTACAATCATTTCAAAAGTATGATGTTGAAGAAATCAAATGACAGTTTGTCGCCTTGTCGAAAGTCTTTATCATCATCAAAGATCTCGGTGAGTTATTTACTGACCTTAACGGAGCAGCGTGAATTCTCCAAAGCCATCCTGCATAGTCGTACGACTTTTGCAGGGATGCAGAAACTAGACATGGCTCTGTACAGCTCGTCTCTGTAAATATTGCCATACGCGGCTTTGAAATCGAAAAAAAGATGGTGTAGATCGACATTATATTCACGGGTGTTTTACAATATCTGCCGTAATGTGAAAATTTGGTCTACAATGTGGACTTAATTGGTATAAAACCACATTGATAAGGAGCTATCAAACTCTTGACGTGGGGTCTCAGACGTGCAGATAGTTCAGCAGACAAGATCTTAAACGCGATGTTAAGAAGGTTATATCTCTATAAATGGCGCAGTTATGAGAATCTCCATTTTTTTTAGGATCGGTCATCCGATACTGAGGATCCATTCATCAGCATGCTTTCTTCCGACCATATCATGCAGATCAGCTTGAGCATGCTCCTTTCCAACTAATCTCCTTCCTCGCTTCTCCTGCCTTGAAAAGATCGAAATCAATAAAGTCATCTGCACCTGCCGTCTTATTTTATTTAAGTTTGCATATGGCAAGCTTAACGTCTTCTAGGTCGGGAGGATAGCATTCTTGATCATAGTCCAAGTTGAATGCTGCATTCTGCCTGACCGCCTCCAAGCAGTCTGCAGAGGTAATCTATCCAGATCCTCAATAGCGACTGCGACTCTATGAATATAATGTATCCCTGCTGTTCTTTGGAGGCTTGAATTCGGGCCTTATCACCCTGGCAAGATCTTTTTAACTTTTGGTAGACTTCCGAATCTCATTCCTGTCATGGCAATCCAAGCTCCCAATTTCCTCAAACGAGCGACCCTCAAAATGCTTTTTTTCTTTTTGAAAATTCGAAGCTTCTCCCTTCTTTACTCCTTGTAAATATATCTCCTTATTATACTGGTTGGAAGCAGCCATTGTTTTCTTTTGCACCAACATTTATTCGAATGCATTTGCATGAATGCTTTCTTCATCGACACTTGATACTAATCAGAGCCTTCCCGAATGGTACATGCCTAACCACCGCATTTATAGAGCTCCAAAATGGCATAGTGTTATATGTAGTACCAACACCAAAGAGTAATTCCTTAGAACCTTGTTTTACTCATGTTTGGATGAAGAAAACTTCATTAGTTAAAAAATTTCTGCTGAGGACGCCTAACCCTTTCCAGTGCTTTATGACATTTTCGTTAAGTCCCATTAAGCGATTAAATTTTCTCACCAAGCTCATTTGAATAATACCTGATACCTTTGCTTGAACAAATATAATCTCTTTAAAGCCGACTTCACCAACAAAATACTCCTACAGTTCCAAAAAACTTTTAAACTCTATTAAAAAAAAAAATTCACAAACTGAAACTTCAACTTCACAAAAGTGCGCTTTCAAGAAGGCCAACAGAACAAAAAAAAAGAATTCTCATCATTTCATAATTGAATTTTAAAAGGATCTGAGCGAAAATAGAAAAAATAAAGCCAAGAAAACTCTGAGCTTTTCGTCTCAAATTGAATGAGAAAAATATTGCAAAAGAATAAAGCAACGGCACAATAAAGTTTGCATTCTATTTATTGAACATATAAAGGGTGGTCATAACCCCTTGAGTGCGAGCAAATTAAAAAAAAAAAAAGTTTGCGAAAAATAAAAGAAAACAAATGTTTCATTTAACTTCACCCAACAGAACTGACTGTCCGAATCCTTTCTACTTTGTGTGATTACGTTCAACCATAATTTTTTCGTGTTCTACGTTCTGTTCCGTCTAAGAAAGAAAAAAATGAGACGGAAAGCAATTTCGTGGGCAAAAGTAAGAAATGTTTGAAACAAGTACCTATATTTAGTTCTCAGGAGTGTAGCTGAAAAAGCTAGACATGAAAGGCAACCCTCCAGCTGGAAGGTTGCAGATCTAATAACCCTTAATGCACCTGACCAGCATCCCTTGAACACTGCTGCTCCTGCCACCCTCTTAGTCGACAAGCCATCATCTACTGATTTCCCACTTCAGGTAAGAAAGAGGCAATTTTCTATTCCAATTCCGAAGAAAAAGTCCACTCGTTTTTACTTTTTTTTATGTCCTTTTCTTTCCCTTTGCTCTGCACTAATTTAATATTCTCTTAAGTTCTTCACTATCCACTTGAATTCGTGCGCTCGGGACGCTCTGGCACTAATGTATTCGTAATAAGTGCTTCTTACCAAAGGTAGACGTTTGAACTGCCACCCCTACCACGCGTTCATCCACACTTTTTTCTAAAAAAGGGTGGAGTGGAACCCAAAAATTGTTCGGTTAGGTCATGGTTCTGGTTCAGAAGGAGTTGCTATCGTTGAATCTCTTTAAAAACCAATGTTGCACCTGAAATTTCCTCATCGATTTTTTTTTGCAATGGTTCCTCTTTATTTTTTAATTGAATTACTAAAGCTTGTGCTGGGAATACCGAGCAGGCGCCATCAACCACATGTCTCGTTCTTTTTGGTTCTGCCATCAGGATGTGGAAAAAAACTGATTTAAAAAGTCTGCCGAACGTGTGAATTGAAAGAAAATCTGCGTCTAGATCATGGTATGTTCTAGGAGAGAAATTTCTTCTTCCCTTTAATTCTTTGATGTCTTGTGCAGAAAGTTGCTTAAAAGTATTTTCGATACCTCCTTTTTTGCTTTCAAAAACAGGGAAGGGTAACCCAAAGCATCCCCTTTTTTTACTTAGAATGAAGGGAGGTAGCTGTGGCATTTGATATTCTTTTTAGAAGGCTATTTAGGGAGATTTACGAGTATAGAGCTGAGTAAAGGAATTTTCGAAAAAAAAAGAATCTCCGTTATAAGTGCCCGAAATCGTTGAAGAAGAGTATTGCAAACAGTCTTACAAAATTGGCAAACTTTTTACAGTGTCGTAGACAAATATTGGTTCACTGGAAGTAAGTCAACTTATGCTACCACACCGACGACGGCGACGTCACTCAAAGGAGTAAAATTTTTCATGTCTTGCCCAAACGAAAATCAGTTTGGTACCTTCAAAAACCCTTAAATAGGTATAGACCGCCGTTTTGTTTAACAAAATCATAAAATTGGTGTGAACAATTTTCAGAAAGACTTGCATTAGGGAAAAACATAAACTTCCTTGCTTCTGTCTCGACTGTTGAAAGGTTTCTTTGCTCATGCCAATCTTGCTTTAGGCAATTTAACCAATCTCCACGACAACATGACGCGACAACGGTTGTTCTTTTTATTTTTTCTTCCTCAATTCGTAATTTCTTTTTTTTTTTGTATGTTTTGCTTTTGTTCTGTCTGACTATGCAATGCATTTTTATGCTGTGCCTTCTCGCGGAAACCAATGAATTCCTTAATTCACTCGAATTTCGAAGCCAGGATACCCTCAGACAGGTCCAAAAGGGAGTTTTGCTTTTAGCAATTTTCCTCCCGGTAGATTACAAAAATGCATTGCCTAGCAGGCAGTGAACTTGTCGCATCACAACTACCACCAGCCACATCGTGAGAACTTGCAGGTAGGACAGAGCAAACAAACAAAACAAAACAAAAGCAAAAAAGGAAAAAAAAGGTACGGAAAAAAATTAAAATCTAAAGTGAAGTTGACTTTTGCTGAATTGCATATCTGGCAGGACCGCAGTATTGAAGCAGCGACAACAATAGTCTCACCGCTAGTGCTGTGATCCAGGGAAAAGGTGAATGGGAGCAACATCCCGACAGTGTTCAACAGTGCAGGAAAACAAATGCTGCAGGAATCCCATTTCGATCGTCTGATATGAAACTGCTGAGAGACCAAAAGGAGGCAATCCAGGATGCAGACAGGATGTAGTCGCTTTTCTTTTTCTATGGGGATAGAGAGAATAAAGCATGAATATAAAATTTAGGGCTTTAACATTTCAACAGGATTTCGGCTGAGTGCGAGGGTCACAAAGGTTGTATTATTTATGATTTAGATGTTTGAGTGTTTTTAGCAAATTAAACAATCAGACTAGAACTCTGACGGAAAACTTTTGTGAAAATATTATGAAAGCCAGGTATTGTAGATTCAAATGAAAGTAACTTCTTGACTTCCTTAATCAAGTGGGGTAGGTACTTTAAGTAATGGTTTCAAAACCCATTCTCTTGTTTTTCAAATTTTATTCGAGAGGTTCTTCATTTCTTCAATTCACTCGCATCTTTTGTCTTAAAATCAGATATTTGTATATGTATTTGTATTTTGTATTTCAAAATAAGCTTCCGTAAGCATATCATTCACTATTGTTTTATCTATAGAAGCCCCAATTTAGATAGCAACTCAACCTCTAACGAGTTTGATGCGCTATCTGAGTCCATAATAAGAATTGTTTCAATTTATCCTCACACTGAAATCGCAATTGCGGGCGATTTCAATGTACACAATTCAGGTTGGCTTCGACATTCTGGCCAGACAACACCCGAAGGAAAATATGTTGAGATCTTCGCTGAGTTTAACGAATTAACTCAACTTGTTGATGAGCCCACTCGGGTTCCAGATATTGAAGGCCATGCGGCCAACACTCTTGACTTATTTCTCACTTCTCATCCCGAAAAATATAGGGTTATAGTATCATCTCCTTTAGGCACATCGGATCATTGTGTCATATGGGTAGATTTTTCGTCTTCCGTCGCGGTAAAAAAAGATAAAGTCCCGAAAAGAACTGTGTGGCAATATGAGAAAGCCAATTGGGACGGACTGAATAATTTCTTTCGAAATTTTAATTGGTCATTGTGCTTTCTCGACGGAAACGTTGATGCATCAGCTGATATGATATCTAACGTAATTCTCAACGGCATGAGAAATTTTGTTCCACACAGAACAAAAAGTATCATCCCCAAAGAGAATTCGTGGTTCGATTTAAGCTGTAAAGAGGCGATTAGGGATCGAGAAAGTAGTTTTCGAAAATTTAAAGATAACCCTACTGTAGAAAACCGAAATTTGTTCAAACGGGCCAGAAATTTCTGTAATGCTCAAATAAAAAGGGCCAAGTTTTTACATGACCAAAAAGTAAGGCAAAAAATACTATTGTGTCCAAAAGGAAGTAAAAACTTTTGGTCTTTTGTCAAGAACATTAAGAACTCGACCACGTCATCGGTCCCAACGCTCGTCTTCAATGACTCTCCGTATGTCAGCTCCATCGACAAAGCCAATTTGCTGGCAGCTCAATTTGCTGCCAACTCGACACTTCCTTACAGCATATTGGCTCCACCTGAGCTCGAGTCTGCAAATTCTTTGATGAAACAGATATTTTTTCGAACTCGCTCGGTTGCGAGAGTCCTCAAAGATCTCAACATACATAAATCCGCTGGTCCAGATGGTATCCCCGCCGTTATTCTGAAGAGGTGTTCTTCTACGCTGGCAAAACCACTGCGTAAACTTTTCCATCTTTCCTATTCTGCTGGAATTTTTCCGAGCAGATGGAAAACTGCATTTGTCCAGCCGGTCCCTAAAAAAGGCGAATCTTCCTCCCCTTCCAATTACCGTCCAATTGCACTAACGTCCCTTCTTTCCAAGGTCATGGAAACGTTGATAAACCGTCAACTTATGAAATATCTTGAAGAACGAAAGCTTCTTAATGACCGTCAGTATGGCTTTCGTAGCAAGCGGTCCACTGGTGATTTGATGGCCTATCTCACCGAAAAGTGGAACCAATCTTTACATTGTTTTGGAGAAAGTAAGATTATTGCGCTTGATATTTCTAAAGCATTTGATAGAGTTTGGCATCAGGCTCTTTTATCGAAAATGCGTGCTTTTGGTATCGATGAGTCTCTTCTTCGTTGGAAAAGAAATTACCTTTCCGACCGTTCAATACAAGTTGTGTTGGATGGCTTCAAGTCTGATACCCACTTAATAAATGCTGGTGTGCCCCAGGGCTCCGTTTTGTCTCCGACTCTCTTCCTTATTTTCATTAATGATCTCTTGTCTGAAACTTCTAATCCGCTTAACTGTTTTGCTGACGACTCGACCCTCAGCTTTTCATATTCGTTTCCAAATTCACGTCCCTGCTCTTCGGATGTGGAACTGGAACGGTTGCGTATGATAAGCTCATTGAATTCTGACCTTGACAGCATTGTTGCATGGGGTCTTATGAACCGAGTAGAATTCAATGCTTCGAAAACTCAATGCTGTCTCTTGTCGTTGAAGCTTAACATTCCCCCATTGCCATTATCCATGAATGGTACCTGCATCGAAGAAACCGAAAAGCTGTCAGTACTTGGTATGTGTGTAAACGATGATCTTCGTTGGAATGACCACATATTTGAAGTCGCCAAAAACGCTGCTAAATGCTTAGGCTTCTTGAGACGATGCAGGAAATTCTTCACCCCTTCTGATCTGGCTACAATTTATAAGGCCTTCATCCGCCCAAAACTGGAGTATAACTCCCATATCTGGTCAGGTGCTTCTCAAACATCCTTGCGCCTACTTGATAGGGTACAAAATAGAGCGTTAAAATTGATAGGTGATAGTTCAATTGCAGAATCGATTGATTCTCTTGAACATCGTCGAAACGTTGCCTGTCTCACTCTCTTTTATCGCTTTTTCTACAAACAGTGCTCTAGTGAAATAGCCAGTTGCATTCCTCCCCTGAAACAATTTAGCCGCAACACTCGCCTCGCTAGGAATGCTCATCAGTTCTACCTTGAGCCCAACTTCGGGCGTACAGTCAAGTATAGAGATTCGTATTTTAGCCGCACCACCCGAATGTGGAATGCTTTACCTGACTCTGTATTTCCCCTGCATTACGATTCACAAAGATTCAAAAGCAATGTGCATCGGTGTCTCCTATTAAATCCTCTCCCATTTTCCTAAATGCTCGCACTGTGTTCTACAACATTATAAGGGTATTCATAACCCCTTGATGTGCGCGCAAATTATATAAAAAAAAAAAAAAAGCTTATTTCTATGGGTAGAATAGTGCTACGGAAACTGCGAGAGTTTATTGAGTGAATCAAAAAGAAATTTTTTTTCACACAAAACTTGTTCACACAAAATCGCCAGAAAACAAAAAAATTGCTGCAAAACAATTGACTGAAGGTTGTTTCCCGTTTCAAATACTGAGAGAGCACGAGGATGAAGTGTGTCCTCCATATTCAAAGAGATATTCAAATAAAATCTTATGATGTCAATCTTACTTTTAAAAATGTAAAAAAAAACGTTTGAGCAGTTTCCAGGCTATCGTTCCCGGTCAAGCAGCCTGGTTTCAATCATAGTTCGTTACTTTATTTCGAAAAACCGATCGTATAGCTTTTTTGTAAAATGTAAAATGGAGACTTTTTTCTTAGCTGTGGTTAAATACCCGTAGAAGAATGCACCGTATCTTTTTTTTACTTGCGATTATAGGTACTATAAGGCAAGTTTTGCAATCATGCAGAGAAAAAAAGATTTAGATAACAATTAAACATGATGACATTACGATGATAGAGAAGACGAACAAAGTGGGTCCTGCAATTCTGTCTGTCTGTCCGTATATGGATCTACAGCCTGAACCGCTGACCGGTTTTCTTCAAAATTTGTAGTAAAGTCTCTGGGCAGCCTACAGAGGAAATTTCGGAATTGAGTCTCTTGGTCTTGAAATAACAGTACCTGACATACAACCTTTATAATAATACTTATTTTTCTCGAAAAAGTCTCAAACGATTTTGATAAGATTTTACGTGAGGTAGGTATTATTTCTGAATAGCTATTCTTATGATGTAAAATAATTTTTTGGAAACAATCTAAAAACGGTACCTTCTCACTAATGGCTAACACGATTCTGACAACACTAATGGCTAACACAATTGAAAAATTTAGTTCTTTCGAATTTTCATTAATTTTTCTAAAAAAATTTGTTTTTTCGAATATTTCAAAACGGTATCTATGATTTATTTAAAATTTTTTGTCAATACATCTTTCAGCAAGAACTTAGAACTTGTATACTTGAGTTTTTAAAACTTTATTTAAAAAAAAAAAAAAAAATAAAAATAAAAAACCGGTTTTTGAAAAACTGCTCTAACGATTTTTGTTAAATCATAAAAATCATAAAGCTCTTCTCATGACAATGAATTTACTATTGGAGGATTTGCGAATTCCTCGCTGAACTCGTTTTTTTTCTGTTTCTCAATAGAAATGATAACAAAATTACTTGTAAACATGACTAGAAAACGCTTACCCTTTGCCAAGCAAACATTTAAATGTGGTGCAATATAATGTATCTGCAAAATAATGTATGTAGGAGGAAAAAGCAAATATTTTAGCTTAAACTTTCAGCCAAAATCATACAGTTTCTGCACACTTAAGCGACATTCAAACTGAAAGCCTAGTTAAGGAAAAGCTTGAAATATGGAGTCGTCCTATTAACCAAACAGGCATTTTAATAAACAACAACCGTTTAGTCAAAGATTTGAAAATAACAAAATCTCCTGGCCTCGATGGTATCAGTAACCGACTGTTAAAAGCATTACCTATAAAAGCTATAACTTATCTAACTTTTCAACGTTCAACGTACATATGTATCAAACTCTGTTATTTTCCCGAAAAATGCAAAATAGCCAAAGTGGTTCCAATTGGTAAAACTGGCAAGCCAAGAGAGAACCCAAGAAGCTATAGACCTATTAGCTTACTTAGCACATTAAGTAAAATATTCGAAAAAGTCATAAAGGATCGCTTATTAATCCATGTCGAGGAAGCTAGTATTTACCCTATTGAGCAATTCGGCTTTAGAGCAGGTCACTCCACTAATCATCAAATACTCAGAATAAAGCAGTATGTTAAAAACAGCCTTAATGCAAGACAATCGACTGGCTTAGTTTTGCTAGACATAGAAAAAGCCTTTGATACAGTGTGGCACGACGGACTTGTTTATAAACTAATTTTATTTAATTTTCCTGACTACCTTATCAAAATTGTTTGGAACTTCTTGAAAAACAGAAAATTTTGGTTCACACTGGAACTGCGAAATCTTCCATACAAGGTTCTGTGCTTGGATCCATTCTTTTCAAAATTTTTATGTCAGGCCTACCTCATTTTGAAAACAATACCGAACTGGCCATGTTTGCAGATCATATTACTCTCTTTACCTCTAGTGTTCTTCCTCAGGAAGCGCTAAACAGTTTACAGTGTTCACTTGACACTCTTTTAAATTTCTTTACCAGGTGGAAAATAAAAGTAAATGCTAACAAATGTCAAGCTATATGGTTTACTCGACGCAGAAAACAAAGTCTCCTTCCCCAAACCACATTTAAAATAAACTCCATTGACATCCAATGGTTTGAACATTGCATATACCTTGGTGTCACATTCGATAAGAAACTTACTTTTGAAAAACATATATCTATCACAGTGCACAAATAAATCTTTTAAATACTATATCCGTTTATCAATAGAAGATCTAGACTAAGCATACATAATAAAATCTTAATTTTTAAAAATGTATTTCAACCGGTTCTAACGTATGGTGCTCCAGTATGGTTTGACTGTGCGGAGACACACATAAAAAAGCTTCAAGTAAGCCAAAACAAAATCCTTAAATTAATGCTTAATTTGCCATGGTTTTATTCAACTGATAGGCTCCACGATAGAGCAAATATCAATCCAATTAAATTTGTTCTTTACAAACTACAAGAAAAGTTTTTTGAAAGATGTTCTTATTCAGATAATGAACTTATACTTAACCTTTAACCTATGCGGTTTTCGTATACTTGGGTTTTTGTGCAATTTTAGTTTTTAAGTATTACATAAGGGTTTTTTCTTTGTAGTGTTTTCCCTTGAATATAATATTCTCTATTGCTTTGTTAAAAATCTTGTCATAAATTTACTAAAGGTATTATAGATGTAAAGAATAAGGATCTATAACTCTAAAACTGTGTATCTAATTAAAACTGAAGATGTAAACTTTAAACTGCAAATAAATGAAGCTTGGTGCAATAAAGTGGTAACAACATCTGTAAATTCTGTGGGTAACGTAATAACATTGCGGAACACTTTTTGAGCATCCTATCATTTTCCTTGGAAAAACTGGTTGTGCAATGAACAAAAACAAGGAGATTAAAAAGGTTCTAAAATACTTCTCGTCTGTACAAAGGTTAGCTTGTCAACTTTTCAGTATATTTCTATATTTTGGAGGTTTTCAAAATACTAGCAGGAGCACTCAGACATAAATACTTCTCCATTGTACTGCCAAGAAGTAACATTTTTTTTTATAGATTTGCAGATGTTCGTAGAAACGCTAAAAGACTTTGCCTTGATAAGGAGCCTAGGCTATCAGCCATCACCATGTTTGCTGTAAGTAATTTAAGGGCGGCCGTGTTGCAGTGCTAGAGTGTTCAGCAGATAGGCCAGATGCATGAGTTAAAATCCCGATCTGGGGTTTGTGTGAAATGAAACCACGTTATTGTAAATCTACACTGCTCCACAAAAAAAGGCAAGGCTGAAATAATTGCTCCAAATTAGCATAAGCCTCCTCCAAAAAAAAAAATTTTATTGGAAAAAATACAGAACATTCAAAGAGGAACTTCGCGGTGTCGAACCATCCCCACAAAAATCACAGAGTTGGTTATCACTAAGGCCTAAAACGTTTAAATTCTTGGTAAAAGAAAAGAACCCCCTAGGCAACGCTAATAAGTTTTCAACAATCCTTTCTGCTATGAGACAGCAAAAATGCTGCACTTTTCTTAATAACGTTTAGAAACATACGTTTGGTCTGTCTGCATCCAATGGTGGCATGCCATCTACGGTTTTGCTCTTGATACATCCATTCGTTGATGGAAACCCTAACTAAGGATCCCGACAGACCAATCGCAGTCTCTGGTATTAAGAAAGCCGTCTGAAATCCTTGCCGAGCAAGTTCATCGGCGATCTCGTTTCCAACTATGCCCAAATGGTCCTGGCATCTACAAACTCTAGTCCTCTAACAGCTTGCAGACAGGTCCGATTCGTGCAGACATCACTTTCGAGCTAGAGGGTAAGGTAGACAACACGTTACACATCGCGGAAGACACAAATATAATTTTTTGTATCGTAGCTAACAGTTTTTTTTTGGGTAGCATATGCGTCTCCGATCGAGAACGGACGAGTATTTGCTTAACGAGGAGTGCAGTCGTATATCATTGCTGTCCACAAAAGCACCAGTTTCAGGTTCATCATTGAGTCATAATTGTGGTACAAGAGATTACTTTGTAAAACATGGTCCAAGACAGAGTTTGAGATCAATGGTTCAAGGTCGTATAGCATTTTGAAAGATCAATCATCCTCCACATAGTTGCATTTTTGCTACAAATGGCCTTCTTTGAGTGTACCCAAGCCTTGTCACTCACATTCGAAATAAGCTAGTCGTGTCTAGTGTATCAAGCACGAAGCACTTAACAGACACCCCACACAGGCTGATAGACTCATCTTTAAAGGATGCTTCTTATTATGTCTCTCTTGATGGCTTGTCCTATAAAAAGACAGATAAACCTTTAATATTTTAAACAAAGAACTCTAAAACAAAACAAAACACATATACCTACAAATAATTGTATGTATGTGTACGAAGCATGAAGCAATCAACTACACCCGTTCAATGTAAGTATATAATTTTTGTTTGACATGCCATTCAAGTGTCAATTAATCCTTGGATGATTACCCTGACAGTAATTCACCAAAGTGTTTTATGTTGAAACACAAACAAACAGCTACCATGCCGAGTAGGTAGGTTATTAAATTTCGTTCGTAAACAAAGTTCAAGGTTTATGCATACGTCCCTCCGACATGCGATGACGTTCTTCCTCTCATGGTTCAAAAAACCTACCCAGCAAAATAACTATTTATTGTGGTATCATAATGTGAGAACAAAGATGTATCACTTCGCTTTAACAAGTCCAAATAAAATAAGTTAAAATGTATCGTCCATTTTTATAAATAAAACCATCAAAACAGTTAGGAAAATCGACAAACACGCACATAAATAAACTCTGAATGTGTTGTTTTTTGTTGTTGTTACTGCTAATGTTCAAAGTACAACCTATTGGGTTGCATGATGTTCAGACGTTTATCAAGTACCTACAAGGGAAATACTTGAGTGGGAAAAATTCCCAAGCACAGTAGCTTCGCCAGAGTCTCAGAAGAATTGACTATCATCCAACATGGCAAAGATCGTGAATATGTACCTTCAATTGCTTTCGGAAAGTCTCTCTCTCTCCTTTTATAGATTCTATCTTTTCAAATCGTTTGTGTTGTGCTAGGTTGTGCACGATTTTTCGCTTTCCAGAATCGGTCAGTGGTTGGTAACACAATTTGTGAATTGTGACTGCACTCCACTGAACCTTGGATTTTTTTTTATTGCTCTCTTATGGGCACTAAGACGAATTTATTTTCATGCTCTACTTCTTAGGTAGGACAAAGTACACGCATTTCCCATTTGCTGGAACCCTAACAACCTAAACAACCAACATCTGAAATAGAACGTTTTAGGTTCTATCGTCTTTGATTCTGATCTTTGTAGGTATTCATTTTTTAATGGTTTCATATACATACATACATTTATGTATATGCAAATGGCAAAGAGACGAATTTTGCGCAATCATTTTGCTTTCTCTTTTGTTTATTATTATTATTTGTGTAGTGAAACAACACTTTGTATAGCCAATGCGCAGATAAGTTGGTATTGCTAAGGAGGAAATCGGATTTATATTTAATTATAAAAGAAAAGTTGTATCAGAAAGGTTCTAGCGGACTTTTGCAGCAGTTGATGTAATGGTAACGATTAGCTTGACTGATACCTAAGTTCATCTCCAAAGTAAGTGAGCCATAAAACATTTTAAAGCGAAGTTCAGCCCCTTGCTCTCCATATCATTATTGGCACCATTCCAAAGTCTGGCTTAGTTGGTATTGGTAGACCAAATGAGAAAATCCATAAAGGGCATAATTTATTTATTTAACTACTACAGTCGGCTCGGCGTAGCTCGGACCCTACGTTGACCGAAAAATTGACCGAAAAACGGACCCTCAATTCCAATCGGAAAATGGGGATGAAACATAGTCTATGTTACTCAGAGGCAATTGAGCACTCTAAGGATGACAGAATTTTTGGAATCGGTCTAGTATTTTCCAAGTTCGCGGTTATGTTCCAATTCCGCTCTCGGAGGAATATGGGGATGAGATATGGTCTGCGTAACTTGGGCATAACACCGTATTGTAATATTAAAAAAAATTTAAATCGGTACAGTGGTTTTTGAATTTCCGTTCGCTTTCCCATTCCATTGATTAAATGGAGTTAACATTTTTGGAATCGCTGCAGTACTTTTCAGTCAAACTCTGAATTTTTTTTTGGAATTAATCAAGTATCTTCCAAGTTTACGCTTATGTTCTTGTTCCCGTCCCGTTCCCTTGGGAAAATGGGGATCAAATATAGTTTCAGCTATTTGGGATAACATCGTATTGTAATAGCTTCAACATTTTTAGATCGGTTTGGGAATTCTCGTTCCCGTGCCTGTGGGAATATGTTGATGAAATATAGTCCATGATACTCGGGTGCAATGAAGCACTTTAGCTGTGTTAGAACTTTCGGAATCGGTCCAGTATTTTTCAAGTTCCCGGTAAAGTTTCCGTTCCCGAAGTGGTATGGAAAGAAATCCTATAGCCTATGTCATTTCTCAGGTTGTAGAAATTTCATTAAAATCGGCTCAATAGTTTTGGAGACTTTTCGATAACAAAACACTAAGTCCTCGTTTACGTTCAAGGTCCCGTGGGAATATGGGAATGAAGAGCTTTCTAACGGTGAAGATGAAGAAAGAATGAAGAGCTTTCTAACGGTGAAAGAATTTTGAAATAAGTCAAGGAGTTTCTAAGTTTCGACTTTGCCGAAGTGGAACATTTATTCTTATTAACTAAAGTAAATGAGGTGAACTTATATCAGTCTTCAAAAGTTATAAACGTTGCGTTAAAAGATGACCTCCTGTCCTCAAGCGTATTAAGGCAGAAGTCGCTAGCGATATGAAGGAAGATAAAGATGATTATCTCCGCTAAGATGACGCAGAGCAAACAAAAAAAATTCTATTTGAACTGATTCAATTCAGGCAATGTAACAAGCGTAATATGGGCACTACATTTGGCATCCATGTTCCAAGACACAACGAACCAGTGCCCCTGGTCTGTAACTACTGCCTCGATAAAAGCAAGCAGATGATAAACGGTGGAAAATGGAACGATATTTTATGAATTTAGTAGGATTTCGTTCCGTTTTCCACCGTTTATCGCCTGCTTTTTTCGAGGCGATAGTTACAGAACAGGGGCACAGGCCGGTGAATAAACTTTTTGTGGCTATGGGTCACTGAACTCTTTGAACCAACGTTTAATCATTCCCAAACGAATAGAAGGTTTTGCAGTCGATATGCATTCAGAATTCTAACTTCGAACCAAATATAACTCCCAAATCCACATAATAATTTGCTCTTTCAAGTTTTGAGTAACTTAAAAGATTATTACTTTTCATTTCTTAGAGCCCAGTACACTAAATTGTTGTATTGCAACATTGCACTAAATGATCGATATCAACTTGCAGTCGAATGTAATCAGCACTATTTTTGCATGACAACGAGACTTTCCCATCGTCAGCATATAGATGTACATCACAGCTTTTTATCACAGATGGTAAATCATTTTCAAATATCCTAAATAATAGTGGGTCCAAATAACTTCTTTGAGGTACCCCGGACTTCTATTGCGTAGGAAACTTGAGACTTGAACTTAAAGTCGATTATGGATTCTATTATTTTAGGAGCAATCCTAGTTTTTGCAATACCTCTACAGTCAGGCATACTGCATTGGCTTCCAGAATTAAATAGAAAAAAATGAAGATGTCGTGGAAAAACGTCTGTGGAAAAACAGAACATGAAAGAGACAAGTAAGAGATATGAGATAAGCATTTTCAAGTCCAGATGAAAATGAGCTAGATAGCTTCCCAAAAGCCTTTATGACATGATGACACCACTTTCTGGATACATGGTAAATCGTTTGGGATGTTGACGCCGGAAATAATTCTGCTTAGTCAATCCATCGTCACATTCATAAAAAAAAAGTATGATGGCGCAACAGAACAGGGCCTAGCGCAGGGCCTTGTTCATTTCTCACAACCATGCCTTGTGAGGAAATCTAGTTTTCTGTCAATTCCGAACGGCTAATCGAGAAAGCGCTCTTCGTGGCTATGAATACCATCGGAAGACTTGTCAATACTCACCAAAGGTGATACCCGTGGAAAAAATGTTTGGTTTCTGTTTCGGACTCGAACCACGAACCTCCCGAGTAACAGCCAGACATGCTTACCATTACGCCACGGGTACTTCTAGATCTGGCAAGGAAAACATACCGGGGTATATAGGTATAATATCGAGATGGCAAGCTGTCATATATTTCTAAATAGCCAAAATCTATTTCTTCGGATTGAATTAGCTTTGGTTGAAGTTATTGTAAAATAACTGAAATTGACAATGTGACAACTTTATGAAAGATATCTCCTTAGAAATTGGAATGTCGTAAAATTTATTTTGTGTTGGGTATAAGCTTTAAAAAAGGTGGGCAAACATAGCCATTGTTTATGGAGAATAACGTCGTTTAAGGGGCTGACTTGCGTACAACGGAGTCATCATTATGTCGGTCGCGATGTGTTTGTGTGTATATTCCATATATAAACTTTTAAATAGTTGGATCGATTCTGATGACATTTTTAACTTAGTAAGGACAGAGGGCGTTTTTGAATTTTTTTGGTTTTTTGACTGTTTTGTGCCGGTTATGAAAATTATAAGTCTGACTTATCAAACCGTTCTATAATACACATTGGTGCAATAGAAAAGTTCATTTGCCTAGAAACCACTATTATTATTCTCTCATTCCTTCTCCGAAACCACCGTACCGTGTCAAATATCCGCGCGTCTTATTGGACTGCCAAGCAGGTTTTAAATCACTCGCCAATATCTTGCATGCGACAGTCGATCGAATGTAATGACAAACAGTTTAAAGACAAAAGAGTTTAAGTTCACCTTTTTTTGGGCGCCAGTAAATAGAGACAGACCGGGTGGGTACTGCAAAGCTGATGACGTCGCTAGAAAAGAAATTCCATACCAATGTTACCCAACAGAATGAACATGGACATGCTACGTGCAAGCTTATTCCAAAGCAAAATGCAATGAAGATACCAAACGCTAGGTGGACAAACATCAACATCAATCCCGCTATCAAAAAGATCTGACCGAACCTGAATTCAAAGCGTACCACAGATTTGTTTTTCCTGAACAGATTGCGCCTTAGCTTCATCATTTGTTATAAATGGACTCTGCCTCATCAATAAACTTGCTTCAAAGCTCAATGCCCACTTATGTGGAAGCTGCATGGTCGGAGAGGAAGAGGAGGCCGCTATAAATCTTTTTCGCACCTGTATTTTGTATTTGTATTTTAGTATTTGGTATTTGAATCAGTCACATCTCACATCATACAATAAGATATAATCTTTTTATAGTGTCTTGCCTTCTCTTGAAGACATAAAGCACATTTAAGAGAGCTTTATCGACGATTCAAGGGATCTTAAGGAATGCCTATAGAAATTCATAGTCTTGCAGACACCTTACCAAACCTAGTCAAGAAACCAAAGCAATGTATGTTCGATCTTCAGTGGTGGTTAGTGGAAAGGTATTTATTAGGTTAAAAATAGCGCAGTAAATAATAAATCTCAAAAACTATCCGGATTCATTTTGCTGGTCGTTATAACTAACCTTTTGCTCGAAAAAGCATTATAAAAGATCTTCCCGGCAATCAAACTCTTATCTCTCAAGCAAAAGTTTACAAAAAGTGCTGATTTTGTCATAACCCTGATCTGAAAAAGAGTTTAATTTTCTTTTCAAATTTTCACAGCAAAGTAAAAGAGAGAGACAGACAGACAGAGAAAAAGGTAACCCAGGATATAGGTGCATAGGTAGGTATACCTAATCTCCCAGCGGAACTTTCATGACAAGCGATCCAAATTGAAAATTCAAATCAGCAATTCATCTTACCTACTAATAAAAAAAGTTTTTCGAAATGCTTCCGCAGTTTAAACATTTGAATCTCAAAAAGAACCAATTTAACATCAATCCTCATAAAACATTTATTGCTTTTCACTGGTGCGGACCAGGCCCCTCTGTTTACACTCCCGCGAGGCGCAATAAATCTGAAAAGCTTATATATTAAGTAATCTCATTCAGATGAACCCATTTAGGTACTGAGGTTGCTTCTCACTTGTTAGCCCTAATCATCAAGGTGTAATCCGCTTTATCTGTCAAAAATGTTAAATTTTCTCATTTCGAATTTCCCAAAGGGAAAAACTATGTATAGGTACATACCCATACCCACCTTTACCTACACCAAGGAAAATATAATGAAGAAATAAGCCTCCAAGAAGAAATAAAAATAAAAAATAATAAAACGAAGAAGCAAAACAAAACCCAACGGAGGAATAACAAACGCATCTACTTCCACCACGGCACGGTACCACCAGCCACCACACAGGAACACCACAGCAAACGGCACAGGCACAGGCATCAGGCATGCGGCATGCCACACACCAGAAACAGATAGAGGAAAAGAACAAGACAGGGCAATCTTTGACAGACGGACGGGTTTAAAGAACAGGAAAATAAAACTCCAACAAACGTGTTGAATAATTCATGCGGTGAAAAGATATAAATAAGAAGAAAACGCGTTGCATCCAAGAGAACCATATTTGGACAAAAACAAAAGTCTCCAAAGAAAACGGGAAGAAGAAATGTGAAGAAAGATAAAACAAACGTCGCCGTCGTAGTCTTCTCATATTTTGCTGTTTGCTCTCTTTGAAACAGGTAATCACTGCCCTTTCGTCTTTTGACAGATTCTCTTTTGCACAGGTGATTCACCTGCTGTTGGTATTTTGTCGTGATAATGGAAACGTGAGGCACGCAAAGTACCCACAGAAACATTGTAGCAACCAAAGACGATGACGATGGAGACGTCAGGAAGGTGCATTAACCTTTTTGAAATTTTGGAGTTGCCTACTATTTGCCTCGGTTTTCCTTAAAAAAAAAACCTTGACTCAAACAAATAACGGCCGCAGAGACAGGAAACAATTTATGTTTGTAAGTAGTTTTTTTCTGTGTATAGTTGACTTTGGTGTGAGTCTAATTGACTCGACCACTGTGTCACTGTGCCTGGGTCTGTGCCTCATAATCATGGGATTGTCTCGGGTGTTAATAATTATACGACATGCCATAAAGTTTTGTAACCGTTACTGCTGGTTGTTGGATGTTGGCATTATAGATGTCATAGACACACAAGTACTTTGCCTCATAATGATGTGACATGTGCGAGCACTTATCCAAGCGTTTAGAAAACACGAGTAAAGACGACAACGCGCGCTGTGTCGGTCCATTGTGCTGCTTCGGCTATCACCATCAAGCCTGTCATCATGTGATTACAGCGGATTGAGAGTCTTCTTTTATTTACTTTGGGTTATCATTTGGCTATTAAGATGGGTTAATTTCATAAGACTACCAAAAGGAAATGGCTTGTGGATTGTGGTACTTAGGAACAACGGAAATTGTTTATGGATGGGATATCCCTCTGCCCCCGTCACTTGTTCATTTAGGTTGTCATTTGTTCGGCTTTGGAAATCCAGAAGTAAAGTGGGAATTTAGTAGTAGATGGAAAAGGAAGTTTAAGAGGTTGATCTTAACAGGCTAGGACCACAATGCTCTTGAGCGGATGTCGACTGAATTTCTTGCTGAAGTAGTTAAGAGTTTTCCACATTTAGCACCATGTTTCTATAATAAGAGCTTTCCTTCAATTTGCATCTGATTTTACACTTCCAACGCCAGCGTAGAAAAATGAAATGAGCATTTGTTTAATGTCTAGATAAAAAAGCTAATTTCCTAAAAATCAAACATATGGCTCCAGCTAATGTGACTTTATTTTATTCCTTCTTCCAAAATGTAACGCAAGAAAACTGTGACAGGCAATAACAATTATCTCACGTTGGAGCACGTAAATCTAGATAAATGCATGTGTCAGTTTAAAAGAGGAAGCATAAGTACCTACTCTACGAAATCCTGTGTGGATAATGATAGCATAAGCATAACATTTAAGATGTGTCACCAAAAAAAGAGGTCTTTCCTCGTTCACTTGAAGTTGAACAACCGAACAACGGCGATGACGACAAAAAATGGTAGACGAAGAGCTCATAGCTCCTATGATACAAAAGTGCCTAACTGTGTAACATTCGCACGCAGTGGATTTGGCTTTTTTTCTTGTAGAACTTTCTTCTGCTTAAGAACGAAAAGTGCTTGGGAAAAACTTTTCGCGTGATGATTAATTATTCACGCATGGTGTGTGGGACCTAGTTTGGCCATGAACATATTTTTATACCAAGGAATCCACTCAAAGTAAAACCGAAAAAGATTATTATTAGAGTTGGAGAGTTGTGGGGATTGATCTGACGAGTGAGTGTCTGCTGGGCGGGGGTGGTCAACTGTGCGTGTCAGAGATTTTGTACGAGAAAATCAAAAACACAACTTGGCGTTATTCGAAGAAGAAATTTGTTTTAATCTGCCAATTTGGAAACAGAACAGAAAAGAGGAAATTAGAGAACTTAACGTTCATGGGAAGTGGTGAGGCTGTGATTGAATTGAGACATTTTCTCCAGCTGTTTGATGTTGTGAACTTAAGTCGGTAATTTCATCTTCGTCTAAGACTTAATCATTTAATCATTTCATGTGCAAGAGCTCACCGCTTGAGAACAGATTGTAATTTTCTTTTATTTTGGCAGGTAATTGTCAAGATAGGGTTTGTGTGTGAAAGACATTTTTTGAAAATGCTTGGGAAAATTTGTAAATTTGGATGATGTTTTCGAATGACAATTGAGTATATAGACAATGTGACGTTAAATTTGATGATCATGCAGCGAGATTTCTACTCCCTTTCTACGGAGAATCGAATTACATTTGAGTCTTAATTAATGTCCTTGTATACTTAGGTCGAATTGATATGGAACTATATGATCCGATTTAGCTTTTCAAGCAGGATCAAAAAGAACGATGTTATATACCACTTTTCTACGGAGGACTAAATCCCACTGTAAGCCGAATCAGTGTCAGTGTGCACCAAGATTGAATCGAAAGAGGATTTCCAACAGAGCGGCTTAGTCTCTAGACAAAGACTTTCCGCAGCATTAAGGGCCTGAAGCCAACATTGACGTATGCAACTGTGGTGTGGTGGGCAAAAACAAAAGAAACAATGGCAGTCCAAAAGCTATAAGAACTTCAAATATTAGCAACCGTACTGCTGGCTGCATGCGCACTACACATTTTCTCTAAACGTCATTCTGGGACTACCACCAACCAACCATTTTCATAAAAATGAACGCAAGCCAGCGTCTTTTCATTCCAATTCGATTCGATTACTCAATCTGCTAGGGTAGGCGGCTCATATGCACCGATCACTTGATAAAGTATTATTAATAAATCTTGATTGAAATCCGTTTCGACGGTTTTGAAAACTGGGTAGTAGCAAATAGCACAAACACAAAATGTGATATTAAATGAGAACAAGGGCCTGAAGTTTTTAAAAACGAATACCTCGTTTCCACTTGCAGATCGGACAATCGAATAGGATAAAAATCGGCTTTCGATGCTGGTATCTCTTTAACCCTTAAACCCTACCCATCCCGGGAGAAACACTATTGCTACCCTGGGGTCTTAGGGACCCCAAAAAGTTTTTGCCCCAATTTAGTAAAAAAACAATTTAATGAAAAATTTTATTTACTAACATAAAAGATAGGAATGTTTAATTGTGAAATTGTTTTAAAAGTTTACATCAAGACAATTATGACACACTGAGCGGCTATGTTCGCCACAAAGTGGATTTCGGCAACTGGTGCATCGTATTTTGGTCTTGTGGTCTTTGTCTCGTGAACACACGGCACATCTATTTTTTGTAGTGACTGAAGATGTTGACTCAGCCACAGGTAGCTTCTTTTTAAAAATATCTCCAATGAGGACCTGGAGATTGGATGGCAAAGTTGACCAAGTAAACCTCTCCTCTATTTGGGGTTTAATGAGTTCCCTGAAGCTCAAATATTTTCAACTGCACCACTCGAAAATTAATAAGTGACTGATTTTTAGACGTCTGCTGCGATAATATGAGAATTCCATGGGTGGCACTGGTGTGAGTTGCTTAGTTTTTAGAAAATTCAAGAAAATTTCTGTTTGCAATGGCGCTGGACCCCAGGACCGTTTGATTAAACGGCCTTTTCTTGAAGTTGTTCGGGTATAGGATGAGTAAACCACTGCTATATATTCTGAATGACATGATTCATGGGAGAGCATTTGTTGTCGAAAGCGGAAAAAAGCCTGATCCAAAAAAGTATCATCACGAAAAGTTACAAAAGAGTTCTTTTAATTGAATGAGAAGTCAATTTAACAAAATTGTGATTGTGATTGCAAGACAAAACATCATTTTGCCATTGTTTTTTTAATTTAGAGCGAAAAGACCTATTACACCCAACATAAACGAAGGAATCACAAAGTGAATAAACAGAACACACGGACTTGACTGAACAGAACACACGAACCTTTCAAAATAAATAATATGATGCATAATGATAGGGATTACTTAAAACTGATTATCCTCTCCCCGATCCTTTTGCATGATCTAACACTAATCGAACCATACTGTAGATGAAGAATGCCAGATACCTTTAATCAGACAACAACGAGAACTTATCTAAGGCTTATACGTTTGCATTACACGGTCCATGTACAGTACCTACTACCTACATATATTAAGATTTATTTTTTTAGACATCTTCAGTACCCGCTTTTTGATGATTTGTTTTTATTTATTCTGTTTTCAAGCATCTTCGTGTATGATGTATGACGTGACGGCCGGCAGTTATATTTTTTGCATAAATTATTAGAAGGTGTTGGGAAAACATGAAAGGGGGCTATTTCTTAAAAACTGAATTAAATTGCATTGCAATTTTTTCTGAATTAATTATAACAAAAAAGGATGAACAATAAAGTAGCTTATTTATGAGATTTAAAAGAAGATAAGTGTATTTGTATGTGAGTTAAGAAGTGGCAATTAAAATTTATAAATTTTTTGAACAATGCAAGCAGTCAGTAAGCCAAGCGTCTACGTCAAGTCCTCCAAACACAATAATAGAAAGAATTAATTGGAAAGGAAGGAAGGTAGGTTGAAATTTCGAAAAAGAATCATTCAACGAAGCAGTGGAAAAATTCTTTAAACTAAAGTAAATCAATCAATTCATAAAAAACAAAATAAACGAAAAATTTAAGACAGCTGTTCTTGATGGCTAAACCTCTTCAATTCACATCAAAAATATAAGTTATTCAAAGTCACTTTTCGACACTTTAACTTTGAATTTAAAAACGACAATATCTCTATCCTTTTTGTACACTATTGTGAGGAGGAAAGATTTTATTGTTTGTTTGTATTGAAAAGGCTCCAAAACTACTGAGGCGATTTGAATGGAGATTGGAACGGAGATGATCCATGGCCTTATATTACCTCAGAATCAGAAACGGGGACGGGAATATAATCGGGAACTTTGAAAATGCTGGACTGATTTCAAAAATTCTTTCACATGCAACATTATCCCTTAGAAGCATAGACTATACTTCACTGCATATTCTCACGCGAACTTAGAAATTTATTTACTTAATTTGCTTAATTCGATCACCATAGGACCCGAACTACGCCGGATGGGTCAGCTAGTGAGGTCATAGTGACTCTAAGTAGTTTTTTCGGACAGGATGAAAGATACTTTGAGGCAGTGGTCGAGTGAACGACAGGCTGAGCATGGTCTCAAACACCTCTCCAAATATCTTCTTTTTTCCAGCTTTCCAGTTCCAACAGGATGTCACCCATGCAGTTATAAGTGAAACTACTACCACTTCATTTTATTTAATCTAATGGAGTGCTCCAGTTTTGTTAGTTATATTTAAGGGCATTAATTTTAAGGTTCGCTGAACTTTTCATTGGCTGCCATTTTGTCAACTACAATGCGATATATCTTTAATTTGGTCAGAAGCCGCACGATAACCAGACGCGGCGGCGTACATTCTGTTTATGGGTTTGAAACCAGATTGCAATTGACCCCGACTGTGCAAGAAAGCTGTGTTCACTGATGAAGATAAATTTTGGTTGAGAGGTTCATAAGCAGAACTACCGCATTCTTCAAGTAATTGTTAAAACGTCCCACAAAAACTGACAGTTACATATGTGAAATAATTGGTCCTGACTTCTTCAAAAACGATGCCGCACGTGGACGGAGAGCTACAATCAGGAGACTGTTAAAAGAGCCCTGATCAAGGATTTTTACGTTCATGTAGTAGATCGTTCATGTAGTAGATCTAGCCTAATGTGGAGAGTTCTGAGTTGGCCTTCAAAGTAGTTCGTCTTTAAACTTTTATTGCTATGGTCTACACGTAAATACGCGTATGTTATTGCCTTGTGCTCATTGTTTCAAGAAACAATATAACTCGGCTGCACTTTGCCATCAGCAGCAATCTAAGAGCTGCTCTCGACGCACTGCAGAGTACTCCTTTTCTTAATAACTACGCCATGGGTTGTACCTACTCTCAAGACCGTTTCTCGTTTAAAGAGATGTGGGCTCTGGCACAATTCGCTTAGTAGCTTTAAGGAACTCTCAAGCAGCATATCTTTTCTAATGGGTATATCGTCACGATCACGATCCCATGGCTCAAACTGCGTCAAAAATACTTTCCTTCGGTTCAGAACTAAACTGGTCTAGAATCTGAGCCAGGATTATTATCACAAATGGCTCTAAAACCGATGATGGATCTGGCGCTTGTGCCTTTGCAGAGAGCGATGACATACAACTGCTTGCCTCATAAGGCACATATGCATCCGTCTTCCAAGATATGCTGTCTAAATGGCTTTAAGTTACGTTACGAACAATGGTTGGATGGGAGAAGTATTTGTGTTTGCAGCGACAGCCATGCTGTAATAGAGGCCCCATTCATTATTCAAACTACTTTGAAGGTGGTCCAAGAATGCAGCAAGGAAACCCTAAATGCAGTCGGAAGACTAAATTCTTTAAGGCTGGTTTGGGTTCGAGGCCATCGCGGTAGAACTGGAAACGAGAACTTCGATGAACTTGCGAGCCAAGGATTTCAGACAGCTTTCTCTGGACCTGAACCAGCGGCGGGCGGTGCTTGATCTGACAGAGTCCTCAGGGATTGTTTCAATTAACGAATAGGTCTGTTAAAAGTAAATGGCAAGCCTTCATTGTATGCAGACAAACCCGACGTTCCCCAACATTAATAAAACAACTGAAACTTTTTTGTTAAATCTAGTAACAGAAATAAATGTAGAAAGTTTATTGGCGTTGTCATTCGTTGCTCTTAAGGTGCACTTCTCTTTTGCCAAGCATCAAAACATGTTAGTGACACCACACTCTGTGAAACGTGGAGAGGATGACGACGCGACGGCGCGGAGCACTTCTTCTGTGAATGTCCTGCGTTTACTCCACTCAGGTTATAGATTCTAGGCACAGACATGGTGAGATTTAGTAAACTAGACCCCTTATCATGCCACCGTCGCGTCGTTTAGCGCCCTCAAAAAAAAAGTTTTACTTCAGCTAACGTTCCAATATAGGTGGGCAGGTCAATATGTATTTGGCAAAAATAAGACAATGGTCTTTCTTTCGAATACCAATGTATGTGAAGTTCATGTGCTGTAGGTACGGGGTTATAATAGAACCTTGAAATAGCTTTCATTCCAGCCTTTTGCAATTTACTCGAAAGACGCATTAATAAAACTGACGATTGAATCTTGATATACTAACAAAATTACGGTTTAAGATTTGAGTCTCCGGCTCCCTCATGCGATACCTTCTTGAAGGTTCCTACCTATGTATATCTTTCCTTTTAGTTTGATTATGTTTTCAAATTTTCACACAGCTTAACACTCGTTGACATAAATAAAATTTATTTTTCTTATTCTAGACAAACGATTATTCCTATCAGAATACTCTCGGAAGAAGATCAACTCTCGGTGCATACTATCACATGAACAAGCAGCCCTCATTCACAAACGAGCACAGCTTGGGTAGTCAATATGGTGGAGGTGCGTACAGCACCTGGGGAATGTGGAGAGATGGAAGAAACATCGCCCCATCGACGTTTTCCGCAAAGCCACATCATCCACACAACAAAACGAAGTCTTTTTCCATTATTCTATCTACAGCTGCATTTATAGTTCTTCTTGCGGTTATTTCAATTGCCGGCTTAGCCTTTTATTTTAGTTCAATTAAATCAAACATGGATGACAGTAAGTATACTCAATCAAAACCATACATATATGCTAAAAGCTACAAGCCGAAGTGCGAGTGCCATATTTCAAATTTGAATTTATATCAAAAAATCTTTTTAGGTGTCATCGGTTTTGAGGGATCATTTCGTATTGCGAAAGGGGATCTTTTTACAACAGGCCTTAAATATAATCATACAACGACTTACAAACAAAAGATTGAGTACTATAAACGATTTGTCGAACGAAGTTTGATGGACAATGGACTTCATCCGATTCGAGTTGATGTTGCAGGGTTCGGTGATGGACCGTTGATTAGGGTTAGTTTCAGGGCCTATCTGGATGTGAGGAAGCTACCACAGTGAGTTCTAAATGTTAACCCAACATTTTTGATAATCAACTGGCTTTTCTTTCTTTTTTTTTAAGGAACATTCACAGTGTGGAAGAATACATAAAGGAGTCCCTGTTTCTAGAAACGACTGCTTTGAAGTCACTTTATCGATCACTGAGAATAGATCCAGAGTCTGTGGAAGTGAAGCGAATTCTTGATGAGCAGCTCGTCAGGTCAGCATCACTCTCCAGGGATACTGTAAGTGCTTAAGGACTCAAAAATGAAAAACTTTATTTAATTGACTCCTCTTTCAGCAAATGACTCCAACGAGTCAAACGCAATTAGAGAAGCGGCTACTGAAGAAAGGTGGACTTCTTGAAAAGCCTGCTCTTAAGACACTTTCGACCACTGCTCCTAAGACCAAACTCTCTAAGCCACACAGCCTGGACGACGAGCCTGAGATTGATGTTGAAAACGCTCCGGTTATTCAGGGGTCGTTTGAAGGTTCATTTGAGATCACCAAGACAGACGCAGATATCACCCATAAAAAGGCATCTCCAACGAAAGCCTACAGCAATACTCCTAAATCAGTTACACCCTACCCGTTGCGAGTTAAACCTAAGAAGCCTGTTGTCGATAAGGTTTTAGCCAAAACTACAACAAACGACGAGGCCACTACCACTACTACAGCATCTACTTCGACGACGACCACAAAAACAACTAAAGAACCAACAAAAAGAACAACTCCGCCAACAACAATAACAACATCTATGCCAACGACATCGACGACTACAACGATGACGACTGAGCCTCCTTCAACTCAACAACAAACAAATAGTCCCTCGACAACGTCTGTAGAAGTTCCTAAGCTTGATGCCAGTCTCTTTACATCTTCGCCCGTACTTGACACTCAGCCTTGGAGACCCATTCGAGGCCCTGGGTCTGAGATTTTTGACACTCCACTACAAACGACAACACGAACTGAGCCCATAATCAGTATAACTACTTCAGAAGAACCACTCATCCCACCGCCAATGATTCAAGCTGCATCTTCCTATGATCCATATCCCTCAAATTTTTTCAGCAAACCTAACTTCAATAAGCCCGAAAATCGTCAGGATACAAGTGCCTCAGATCTTATTTATTATCACGGCTATAGTGGACCAGTGTTTATGCCAGGTATCGATGGAATCGAACCTCTAGGATCGGCTCACGTGAAACCTCATCCCCTGCCTAATCCGTTAATAGATGATGTTGTAATTCCAGCTTTCAAGCCGCTAAATCCAACACTCGGTACGAATGGGAAGATTCCGTTTGCTATTGAAGCTGGTGACGAGAAGTTTGAACATTTAGGTGGTGGAGTTATCGTCAAGAAACACGAAAACGAATCTTCTTCATCGACTTCTACTATGGCTACAACAACTACTACGTCGTCAACATCAACCACAAGCTCAATTCCCACAAGTTCTGCAAAACCGAAAAACGGATCAAAAGACACAGAAATAACTCATCAAATAGGTGAATTCTTGATGGACCTTCTTAACCTCCCCAACGAGGAAAAAAACACTACTGACTTGACTGAGCTGAAACTTGAGTCCCGTATTGAATCCGATTCAGAAGAGAGGCCGAACTTCATGAATCTAAAAGAAATCGTTTTACAAAGAAACCGAGGAACTACAACACTTGCATCAGATTTCAAACCAACTACATCAACGGCAGCAACCAAAACTACGACAAAGGCTCCTGCAACAAAGAGAAATCGAATTCGTCCTTCGAGACCTCCAAAGCCAGTTGGAACAATGGATGATTCCATCTTGTTTCCCAGTCATTCTAAATGGGAATTTGTAAATGGCAGCTCTCCCAACACATATGGACACACGGGATCGATGCGACGAGTCTTTAACAAAACCCTACAAGCCTGGGTATCTGAGGACATCGAGAAAGCAGAAAACTTCACGCTCAACGATATCAAGACTCGAATTAACAACGCAACAAACATCCAAGACATCTCACTAATTTTTGATACTCTTGCTTCTAAGCTTGGAATAACCCACAGCATGCCAACAAAGATTCCGCATTTCTCTCACAACAAACTCAAAATAGCGCAGAAAAATGAAACCAGGATAAGACTGATAACAACTACACCGACCACAACCACTACAATTACTACTCCCTCCTCAACGCCGACAACTCCAACCTACATCGAGTATTCTCAAGTACAAATAAGAGACGCCTCAGTAGTGCCAACTTTCAGACCATTGGACCTGCTTCTTCCCGAAATCATTGAGGGTGAAGCTGAAGTCGAAGTGATCGACCCCAATAAATATGAAGAGATGCTAAAATCATCTCAAATTCCCATAATAACCGCAAGTACAACAGAGCTTCCGAGACTGGTAACACTTCTTCCTGTTCGCTCAAATTCAGGCATCCGAACGTTTCGACCTATAATAGATCAACAAGCTGAAGGCAGACAATTTACAACACCTTCCGAGGCGGTGGTCAAAAGTGGTATACATGTGACTGTTTAAACGAAACTCTTATTTTGCGAAGACCTTAAGTTAATTTTTAGTTGTAATCGATTTTGTCCATTTTGTTCCGAGGTTTCTGAGTTGTATGCACTTTAGTTAAAGGAAATTAGGTTTTCCAACAAAATAGTAATCTTGGACCGACTTGCGGACAAAAAAGTGGTTTTTCAAAATTTCAAACTTTTGCTAAGACACAAATCTTTCTCAAATTTATTTTTTGGTTTAGTTAAGGACTAATATATGATTTCAATTGATAAGATATTTTTTTTAATAAACGAAAATAATTTATTTGTTGAATTCTTTTACTCGTGGTTTAAGAGTTGGCTCATACTTGTGTCAGCGAAGCAAAATCGCATCGTCACCTCCAAGTGGTGCCCGCTGGATAACCAACTAACGACGAGCGTTGGATCAATTATTGATCCACGAGCTGTGTCACCTGAGTTATCTTTTCAGGAACTAGGAGCAAAGAAAGAAAAATATCACTCTAAATGTACCAGCTCAACAATAAATCCAAGAGCGTCTGACACATATTGTGCGGCACACTGGTCAGCGTCTGATCCCAGTGGGACGGCTGAATATAAAATGCGAATAGAAAGAAGTAACTGACCTATTTGTATCATAAAAAAAAGTTTATGACAATGAACAAAGCAAGCAGATTTATTATCTTGAATAACGGAGTACGAAAATACAGAGAACTCCCCCAAAAAACTATTCCCAAAGGGTTACACCATCAAAAACCCGAACTAAGACATATGAAGTAAAAGTCATTAGCCAAAAAGAAACCAATGTCTCTGAAATGATCGACACTGCAAGACAACAGAGTTTCAAAGAAAGCAAAGAAAACTGCCAAACCGAATCAAAAGATTACTTTGATGAATGGCAAATGGAAATAGCAGCAAGAAAGAAACTTGAAGCCTTAGTTCAAAGTCTTCAGAAGCAAGTAAAAAGACTCGAAAAAAGGTGTCCCTATTTGACAAGGAACACAAGTCTACGGTTCTATCAAGTCAACAAGATACTGTTACTGTGTATCAAACTGACGAAGAAGAATTTTTATATGAAACTGAAAAAAGAAATAAGCGCACTGCTAAAAAACGAAAAGAAGGAAGAACGGAAGGTAGCACTGAATTACACACAAAGAATCAGCAAACCTCGAAAACTGAAAATAAAAAAGACTTGGGTACTACAAAGAATAATGCAAATAATTTGCTAGCCAAGGCTAAACCGAAGTCTTTGTCTAAAGGCAACAAAAAAACTGTACCACCACCAATTATGATCACAGGAGATCTTAAGAAAATTATTGAGAAATGTACTAAAAAAGCATGCAAATATACATCGTATAACAAAGACAATTGGAAAGTCAATGTCGAGGAAGATGATGACTACAGACTGGTCACTCGTATGAAAACAAATCCACAAGACCAATAGAAGTAGTAGCCAGATGCCTACATTCCTCATGTTCTCCAAAAGAATTAATAGAAGACCTTGTTCAAGCAGGCTTCCAAGCCCTTGATGCAGTCAATCTTATTAAGAATGAGACTACTAAGAACTCTGCTGGGGAACCAATAATAAGAAAGAGATCCCTGCCTTTATTCACGCTATTTTTCGACAGCAAACAAAGTCTTGAAAATGTCTATAGTATTCGACCAATCTTGGACATAAAAGTCAAAATTGAACCACTGCGAAAATCAAAAATTGTTCCGCAATGTAAACGATGCCAAGCATTTGGCCACACCCAAAAATATTGCAAACGCGAGTTTGCTTGTGTTACGATACTAGAAACTGTCCATCAAGCAAAGAACAGGAAGCAAAATGTGTAAACTGTCAAGGTAATCATCCTGCAAGCTCTAGAGGCTGTCCAGTTGCTAAAAAATTTCAAAAATGCAAAAGCAAAATGACATCCGGTGAAATAAAGCCTAGCAACTCAGCAAACACAAAAAGAACTCCTGAAGCTGAAGATAAGGGTAAGAAAAAACTTCCTAAGGAAGCTGTTAAAAGCAAAAGCGATGAAAGTAAATCCTATTCACAGATTGTTAAAAACGTGCGGCAGAATGAAGAAACTTCCATTAAAGAAATTCTTGAACTTATTCTTAAAAGAATTGACAATCAGGATTTGAACATCAAACGGCTAAGTGAAGAAGTCGCTCTTAAAAAACAATGATGGACAGAACACAAAAAATTGGAACATGGAATGCAAACGGTCTTTTACACCATTTATCAGAATTAAAAATCTTCTTAGACATCGAACACATAGATATTTGTCTGGTGTCCGAAACTCATTTCTCAAGTGGACTGGTTCTTGATGATTTAATATCAAACTATATATGCTACCACGCTCCTCATCCAGCTGATGAGGCTAGAGGTGGATCGGCAATCCTGATAAAAAAGAGCTTAAAACACCATGAAGAAGCTATGTTTACAAACGAGAATATGCAAGTAACAATAACTAGTATTGGTATGAAAAAGAAAGACAAGTTGGCATCAATATACTGCCCGCCAAGGCGTTCCCCGACTGAAGATGATTATACAGAACTGCTAAATCTACTAGGACATAACTTCCTTGTTGGCGGTGACTTCAATGCTAAGCACACCCATTGGGGATCCAGACTTATAACAAAAAAAGGCAGAAGGCTTTACAAAGCATGCCTCAAATACAATTGCTAGTTTTATTCTTCCAAATCACCAACTTAATGGCCATCGGATACTAGTAAAATACCAGACCTTGTTGACTTTTTCATAGTTAAAGGCATCAAACGAAACCATATAAGAGTTGAAGGTAATTATGACTTATCATCAGATCATACACCGATGATTTTATCACTTAATGAATCAGAGATAATGGAAAAAAGTAATCCTAAGCTTGTAAATAATAAATCAAACTGGAGTGAATTCAGAGAAAAGCTTGAAAGCTATATAAATCTCAGATCCCCTATGGAAACAAAAGAGTAAATCGACCTTGAAGTAGAACAATTCATTGCCGATGTTCAACAAGTTACAGAAGAAAGTACACCAACTTACTCGAGTAGGAAGCAAACTGAAACAAAATACCCTGCCGAGATAAGAGAGTTGATATTGGAGAAGAGAAGAGCTCGAAGAAAATGGCAAAATACTACGAACTGAAAAAACAAATCTACGAATTCAAAAATGATTCATTAAGTAGATTCTTGAAAAATTCAACTTCAACTGATTATTCGCTCTGGAAAGCAGCTAAGCGCCTGAAAAGACCGCAGTTACAAAACCCGCCAATAAAATCTCTAGACGGGAATTGGATCGGAAATCCGAAAGAAAAAGCTAACCTGTTTGCAGAACATCTTACGAATGTTTTTAAGCCATTCCCAGCAAATACATCTGAAAACAGCTTACAGTTTATTGATAAAGTCGATGAAGTTGACATACCAATTGTCACACTCAAAGAAATAAAAAGTATGTGTCGAAATCAACTATCGAACAAAAAATCACCTGGGTACGATCTAATAACTGCTCAGGTTATGAAAGAAATGCCATCCAAAGTCTTCATAAAACTCCTATTCATAAGAAATGCATGCCTAAAGACCCAATATGTCCCACATCATTGGGAAATTGCTGAAGTAATTGTTATACCAAAGCAAGGTAAGCCACCAACAGAAGTGACGTCTTACAGACCAATATCGCTTATACCAATAATGGCAAAAAAGTCTTTGAAAAATTGCTACTGAAAAGACTAAGCAAAGTCATAGAAGAAAGAAATCTAATCCCAAATCATCAGTTTGGATTTAGAAATAAACATTCCACGATAGACCAAGTTCATAGAATAACGGATGCAGTTGAAAAAGCATTAGAAGAAAAACAAGTATGTATGTTCGGCTATATTTTTAGATGTTGCTCAAGAATTCGACAAGGTATGGCATGAGGGGCTAGAGTATAAACTGCAAAGGCACCTACCCAGGCAGTACTACGAAATACTAAAATCTTATATCTCAAACCGGCTCTTCAGAGTACGGTATGATCAAGAATATTCATTCGATTTACATCGTGACCTACAAATAGAAACGGTTACAGAAGTTGTAAGAAAACATGCTGTATCACACAATCAGCGACTGCATAGTCATATCAACTCTGAAATGGAGTCCGTATTAAATACGAGAGGCAATGTTCGGAGATTAAGAATAACCAAGCCACACGAGCTAATGGTCTAAAAGTCATGGGAAGCATTAAAAGTTTAAGCTTCCCCTAAATTGATTATATTATTGAGAAAGAAAAATCTGTTGTCGATCGTTCATAGGTTGGTTCTGATTACGAGGAGCTTTTAGTGAGGTAAGAATCCCACACTACTTGGTGTCGAATACTGCCAATGCCAAGTGTCTTTTGAAGATTTCACACTGCACAATTAGTTGGTTTGGGTTTTGTCTGAACAGCCAATGTTGGATAACGTGAAGACTCAAACTACTGGTTGATCGGTTTTGAAATATTCTTACAATTATGTTTGATAATGATTTTGTCTGATAAACAAATCTAAACGAAAACATTAATCGACTTCAACCTTTTGTACAATGTGAACCGCAATGCTGTCTTTTGTTGACAAAGTTTAACATTCTGCCATTACAATTGTCATGAATGGTAAATACATAATCAAAACCGAAGAGCTGTCAGTACTTGGTATGTGCGTTAACAGTTCTGCAATGAAAGAGCCATTTGCATTCCTTCCCTGAAACAATTTAGCCGCAACACCCGCCTCGCTAGGAATGCTCATCAGTTTTACTTTGAGCCCAATTTCGGAGCTACAAGTCAAGTCTAAAGATTTTTATTTTAGTCGCACTATCCAAATGTGTTATGCATTACAAGACACTATTTTTCCACTGCATTACGATTCACAAAAGTTCAAAAGCAACGTGTATCGGTGTCGCCTGTTAAATCCTCTCTTATTTCCTTAAATGATCGCTTTGTGTTTGTCTTTATCTTTAAACTGTTATAAAAGGAAAACATTTGTTTGTTTGATTGTTTTGAATAGGCCTCAAAACTACTGAGCCGATTTGAATCATATTTGGTCCAGAGATGATCTAGAGCCTGAGTAATGACAAAAGTTAATTCTTCCCCATATTCCTACGGGAAAGGAGCGGTGGCGGTAACATGACCTGGAAAATACTGAACCGATTTCAAAAATTCTTTGACCGTTAGAGTGCTTCATTATCCCCGAGTTACATAGACTAAATTTCATCCCCATAATCCCATGAGGAAACGGGAACATAAAACAAAACTTAAAAACAGTTGCAAAAAGCTGATAATCTAGTATGGATCTAGTTCTCATATGCAACGGCTTGATAAGAGAACCCCACCTGCACAGCAATCACATCAACTGAACACAATCATCGAGCATAAAAAGTCAAGACTCTTAAGCTACGAGCAGATGGCATATAAAAAGCCGCACATATTTGCGTAAGAAATGAAAATCTGACGCAAACGCTAGACCGAAGTGAATCATTCGTATTGATATTTGACAACCATAATAGGGCTGTGCTTGAAATTTGTGTTTTGTTCATGGTTATTGATTGTTGACGATGCTTAAACCGAACGTAAATTTTAAAATTAAAAAAAAATTTAAAATGTCGAAAATAAGTGGGAGATGATTTACTTACAATCAATTTTGTCCAAGGCTTCCATTGTAAACCAATAAAAAAAAATTAAAAATTAATTTAATAAATAAATAAAGATTGAAGTAAAAAAAAAAACAGGAAACCCCAAAACTGCCTACACATCGCTTCGATAATTTTACAATTTTTCTTTAAATTCAACACAGATCATAACTATAGTTTATATTATAGAACCACTACTGATTTGAGTAAAATATCCACCATTTGCATTGCCCTCTTTTAGTGTCACCGCACGTATGTATTGTATATATCCATGGAAAGGTGAAATAAATGCCTCAATTTCTGAGCCTTGTTTTTCGGTACCTCAAAATGTTTTTTCCTTCAAATAAGAAGAAACAAGAATATATCCATTTAACGTATCCATTATGTTCTTAATCCTTTCTAAGAAGGAGATTAATCTTAAGATCCCATGTGCATCAGACACTTATAAATACTACTTCAAAATGGCAACAAAAGCCATGGTATTTATTTCTTTTCTTTCATGGGTCTTATTGCCTCTTCAAAGTTGAAACAAGGCCCGTGGGTGTTATTTCCATTTTTATGGGCACCACAAGTCTTATTGCCGTGGGGCTTATTGCACTGCACCGTGAATGTCAATTGTGCTTTCAAATTTCAAAGTTAATTGAAGTATAATCAACTGAATTTATTGAACATTAACCATTACCAGCTCCCGAAAACTACACAGAAAATTTTACTGTTTTTTTTTTGTACAAATTTTTATTTTTTGACAAATTGTTTTTTGTTTTTAAACATTCAACCGTCAAAAAAGGTTGCCAATCGCGTGAGCAGATGGGTTTCTCTCACCGATGAACCTGCGACACACATAAGTCATCATATCAACTACGGATAAGGCCAATTTTTACACTTTCAGTAACAGTGGTTTCTTAAATTAGTTCTTCAAAGTTCCCTAAGAACACTACATCATGCAGTCCAACATCATTTGCACACTAAAGATGCACTCGAGCTTCGAAATCGAAACAAAGCTTAATCCGTTCATTGTGAGTCAATAGGGTCTCACGCTCTGAGATGTACAAAATTATGCTTTTAGCTCATTCGGTTTTTCCATCCCTCGAGCCTATGCGTTGTGCCTATGGCGTAGTGGTACCTACATATTGTAAGTTTATGATTCGAATCCCAACAGAAAACAACAATGTTTTTCCACGGTTCCTCCAATGGTACGATGGTAGATTCATTGCCATGAAAGCACTTTGTCGATTAACCGATCGGACTCAGGGAAAATTGTAGGGCCCCTAAATTCCTCACAAGATTATGATTAAGAGAAATGTGCTAGGCTCGTGCGCATACATCAGCTCCCAATGTTACCGGAAGATGTACATAAAACGGTGATAGTCCCAGCTAAGCGAGTATGATTTCACTCAAATGTGGCCCAAGCACAACAGCTTCAGCGGTTGGTCGAAGTTCAAAGCTTCACTCTGGTACATTGATCCCGAAACCAAAAACAGCTCCAAACAGCCTCGATGACCCAACTTCCTGCCACATGCGGCGCGCGGCGTCACACCTTGAACCATTTACGCTGTTAGACCGTGGCACTAACAGCTCTCTCCCGCAGTTGACTAAAATTAAACCCTGTCAGTACATAACTTCTGATATATTTATTGTAATAACTAATAACTTAAGCAAAACTCGCGAAGAAAGCACAGGCAAACGGCACATCAGCGTTTGATATAAAGCCGTGTTCAGGCTGTTTTTTATTTTTTAAGATAGAAAAATCCTCAGCCTGGATTCAAGACGACTTTCGTCTGAATTCTAACTCAAAAAACTTGTTCAAAAATCTGAAAAAGCTACCAACATTTATAAGACAAAAAAGTAAAGTAGTTATCCTTCGAACTCTGAAAGCGAAGTTACATGACGAAGGTAGACAATTTGACGATAATCGTGGAAAAAGTTACTGAATTCAGGCCCTTAAGAAAATTGTAGAAAAGGCGCAGAATTGTGTGCTTGGCAGTATATTTCAAATTCATGATATGACAACTGTCCTCAGGCTTCAGGTCTTATTGTCGGTGTATCTACCTCGTGTTTCCTTTGTCTACAGGCTCTCCGTTTCATAAAAGATAAAATTAAACTAATTAAAATTTGTTACTCTTCATTAATGTTGTCATCGTCTTTTGTCCACCTTTCCAAAAGAATTCATAAAACAATTTAATAAAACTTGTTCCTGATGGCTTGAAAACTTTAATATTCTCAAATTATATAGCTACGTCCCTTTTTGAATGGTATTTCCTCTTGTTTCCGGGATCAACATTTCAAAGTTTCTTATTCTTTTTTTTTTTTAATATTTCTCAGTTGGCCTAACAAAAGTTGAGAGAGTTTTATGAAATATTACTGAAATAAAAATGTAAAGCTGGACGGTCGTATATATGTACATATATAGAAAACAGCACCGAGAAATCCCCAGGACATTTTAATAATTCAGGATAATTACATGAATTTTTTTTGCGCTGCTTTTCTTCAGATATACCCCCGATTTCTTCAAACAGTTTTCTCGCATTTTCTTTTCTTTGCTTTTATTTATTTTTAACCGTCCTCTTGCTTATGCTTGTATACAGCATTTTTAATTGACTGAAATTAGGGATAGTACAATTTTTTTTTAGCCCTCCGCTTTCCCCTCGACTTAACTTTGATTCACTCAAAAGGATAAAATGGGTTGTTGAATGAAGAATGAGGGTTTTTTTGGGTTCAGCCTAATTTGGCGGCCTGTTTTGTCTGCCTACAAAACTACACAAAATTAAAGTGTGAAATAAAAATAAAATTGAGAAAAAATAAGCTTCCGGGAGGAAGTTCAACGGCAAGCTGTGAGAGCACTGCGATGGTTGCGATGGGTCGCGATTTAAATTAAATCGAGAAAGTTTATCAGCAAAAAAGAAGAAAAAAATATAAAACTTTTATAATAAGATGCAGTGTTAGATTTGAATTAATTGATGGGAAATGATTACCTCAGGCAAGGAGGCAACGTGAGACATAGAACTTTGATTGGTGCACACTTAATCGGTGGCGTGGAACGAGCCACTCAAACTGATGTAGAGTTGGAGTAGAAATACTGACAAAAGCATCTATTGCAGGTTAAAGTTTTTCGTAGAGAAATGTAAGCGTGGGAATAACTTTTTAAACGGGAAGTAAGTTCAGTGTTGCAGCTTTTTTTCTTCCTGTTATTTGAGATAAAGTAAGGATTTGTACGACAGCATTGAGTTTTCGGAGCATTGAATTCTACTCGGTTCTATGACCCCATGTAACAATGCTGTCAAGGTCAGAATTCAAAGAGCGTATCATACGCAACCTTTCCAGTTCCACATCCGAAGAGCAGGGACGTGAATTTGGAAACGAATATGAAAAGCTGAGGGTCGAGTCGTCAGCAAAGCAGTTGAGAGGATTAGAAGTTTCAAACAAGAGATCATTTATATGAAAATGAGGAAGACAAAACGGAGACCTGGGGCACACCAGCATTTATGATACAATAGAACTTGTATTGAACGGTCGGAAAGGTAGTTTCTAATCCAACAAAGAAGAGACTTATCGATACCAAAAGCACGCATTTTCGATAAAAGAGCCTGATGCCAAACTCTATCAAATGCTTTAGAAATATCAAGCGCAAAATTCTTACTTTCTCCAAAACAATGTAAAGATTGGCTCCACTTTTCGGTGAGATATGCCATCAAATCACAGGTGGACAGTTTGCTACGAAAGCTGTACTGACGGTCATTAGCTTTCGTTATTCAAGATATTTCATAAGTTGACGGTTTATCAACGTTTCCATGACCTTGGAAAGAAGGGACGTTAGTGCAATTGGACGGTAATTGGAAGGGGAGGAAGACTCGCCTTTTTTAGGGACAGGCTGGACAAATGCAGTTTTCCATCTGCTCGGAAAAATCCCAGCAGAATAGGAAAGATGGAAAAGTTTACGCAGTGGTTTTGCCAGCGTAGAAGAACACCTCTTCAGAATAACGGCGGGGATACCATCTGGATCAGCGGATTTATGTATATTGAGATCTTTCAGGACTCTCGCAACCGAGCGAGTTCAAAAAAATATCTGTTTTATCACAAAATTCACAGACTCAAGCCCAGGTGGACCCAATATGCTATCAGAAAGTGTCGAGTTAGCAGCAAATTGAGCTGCCAGCAAATTGGCTTTGTCGATGGAGCTAACATATGGAGAGTCATTGAAGACGAGCGTTGGGACCGATGACGTGGTTGAGTTCTTAATATTCTTTACAAAGGACCAAAAGTTTTTGCTTCCCTTTGGACACAACAGTATTTTTTGCCTTACTTTTTGGTCATGCAAAAACTTAGCCTTTTGTATCTGAGCATTACAGATATTTGTTACTATACAAAATATATATTAATTGCAGTCGCAACACAAAATGAAAACATAAACAAGCCAAGCAAAAAAATTTAACTCAGTGAAATTTAGAAAACATGCTAAGCTATTTCATCGGAGTTGCAATTTCTTATGGATGGTCACTCTTCTAAAAGCAGTCGAAATATTCTGTTTGCATTTTGTAATATGGCTCCCGCTGACAAGAGCTCAAATCTTCCATTTACACCTTTATGAGAGCTAAGTTATCTTCACTCTTCTTACAAGACTATTAAGAGAGCAGAGTTTGTAAAAGCCAAGGATCAGAGTTTCGTTATGAGAGCAAAATACATTTTATAGGAGCTCAAATGCTTTCTTAGGAGGAGAATAATGCGGCATATACACTGTTCAAATGCTTGTCAAGCATGTAAGAGTTTATAAGTGAAAATAACTCACGTATGCATTGTGTGTGTGCTTGAAGCAAAATCAAATCGTTTTGATTTTCGTTCAATCAGGCTTCAATCATTGAAGAGTGTATATGCGAGATTGAATGCTTGATCCATCATTAATTTCATAAAGGCACCGTTAAGCGAACATTCGTCGTTATCGAGCGCGAATTTTAATGGGGAAAACAACAACAACAACAACAACAACAACAACAATGATTGAGGACTCAAGCTTGAAGTGTGTATATCCAAAGTCAAATAGTATTTTCATTCTATATATCATTTGAACAGTGTATATGCCGCATAAGTGTAAATGAAACAGATATCGCCCCTTGGATTCAATATACGAACTATATGTAAAAGGCTCACGATGTTATGTAATTGAGAGTGTTTTTATTAGGCTCTCACATCGAAAATAGGTATTTTTGAAGTTTTTCATAGCTACTAAATTCATGGATTCATTTCATAGTCTATTAAGGTAGAAGGATTGGTAAAAAAAGGACGTCTATGGTAGAGGATGCTATTCTAATCTGACACCCGTTTAACGCATTCAAAACTAAAAATAAAAAACTTGAACATTTCTTCACAATTGTGTATAATTTAATGTTTTACTCGTTAATATCTTATGGCTTTATCTAAATTTCTTGATCCAAAATATGACCTGTTAAAAGAGTTTTCGGCACTGAGAAAAATAAGAATATCCTTATTCACTTTTTAAATGACATCTTAGGCTTTGCTGGTGTTAACAAAATTTTATATTGAAGAGCTAGTCACCAAATGTAATTGTTGAAAGTTGACATTTGATACTTTGTTTTTAAATACTTTGTTTATTTTTTATTTCATTTCATTTTATTAGTAGTATAATATTTCTTTACAATTTTTATAATTAGTTTTGGTTTCTTAAGAGTTACAGAAAAATAATTCTTTACAACTTTAATAAATTTATAGGTATAATAAAAAGTATGATGCCAAATACAATTTCGAATTCAAGGGAAAAGCTACTAGGAAAAACCCTTATATGACACTTAAATAACTAAAAATTGCATATAAACCCAAATCTCGAGAATAATAGAAAAAGCTAGTTTATTAGACTTAGAATTAAGTCATTGTCCGAATACGAACATTTTGTAATAAAGTTTTCTTCAAGTTTGTTTAAAAGGGATTTTATAGGTTGAACATTTGCTTTATCGTGAAGCCTTGCTGTTGAAAAATGCCACGGAAGGTTAAGCATTAACTACAATATTTTATTTTGTTTTACTTGTAATTTTTTTAGATGGGTCTCAGCACAGTCTTTCCAGACTGGTGCACCATAAGTAAGGATTGGTTGAAAAATTGTTTTAAATATTATTATTTCGTTATGCATACTACGCCTTGATTTGCGATTAATAAAAGGGTACAGTATTTTGAGTACAATATCTACTTTATTTATTGTCTTTGAAATATGTTTTTCGAACGTTAATCTTTTATCAAAAGTGATACCTAAGTATTTACAGTTTTGACACCATTCTATACTTTCAGAGTTTAGTTGAAGCATTGTCTGAGGGAAAAAATTCTGCTTTCTACGGCGAGTGAACCATATTGCCGTTGATTTTGTAGCGTTGGCCTTGATTTTCCATTTTCGAAAAAAGTTTTGAATTATATTTATTGAGTCCTGTATTGAGTTAAGAGCATGTTCTGGGTTAATGCTTGATGCAAAAACGGCTGTGTCATCCGCAAACATTGCAATATGAGCGTTAGGATTTATATTTGGGATATCAGACATGTAAACATTGAATAAAATTGGGCCCAGCACAGATCCCTGCGGAACACCAGACATAATATCATGTGATAATGATCGTGTGTTTCCTATGTAAACACTGTATTTTCTGTTTCTCAGGAAGCTAGAGACTAGTTTGATGAGATAAATAGGAAAATTAAAATAGATAAGCTTATATATAAGCCCATCATGCCAGACAGTGTCGAATGCTTTTTCTATGTCCATAAGCACAAGGCCAGTTGATAGCTTTTCATGAAAACTATTCCTGATGTGGTTTTTAATTCTAAGGATCTGGTGGTTGGTAGTTTTTTGTTTATTTTATTGTTATCAAATTGTTCTAATTTTTATATGTTTGATTTATTGAAAATAAATATTATTACTGTTCAGAATCTTAAAATATCAGTAGTCAAGCAGGGTATTAAGGCTGCTCCATTTATACAAACCCAACTTGCACTTCGACAGCCGTTCATAGTAGAAAATCCTAAAAAAAATAATAAATATTGATTGTGCTATCCAAAATAATGTAAGAAAATACCTTGTAAAACATGGAGATGGTGAATTATCACTTAAATAAAAAATCATAAATATAATGGCAAGAACTTGTTTAACTATTATTATTTAACTATATAAATAGCTTATCTTTCATCGAATTTCTCCATTGTATGTCCAATTCACTTGAGACCGATTAATGAAATGACACTCTTTACAAACTGGAATATGCTAATAATAATAATAACAAGACTTAAAGCAATAATGCTCTCATAAGGATCCTATATCAAAACTTTTGTTATTTGAACTATTCACAGTTTCTTGTTATAAGAGCTTTAAAACGGAACTCCTATAAGGGTTTTCATATAAGTGTAAAGTGACTTAAGCTATTAACTAAGTCTTGTTATGGGAGTGAAGATACTTCAAAACAATGCCAAGAGCTTAACTCTCACAACAAGATTGTTATAGGACTGTAAGTATATACATATAATCCTATTACAAGTACAAAAATTGGTCTTGCTATAAGATTTAAGTACTTATAAGCTGCAAAACTGATCAACTCTTATAATAAGACTGTTATGAGAGCCATTTAAGTCCCATAACAAGATCTTTATTCTTAAGTCTAGCTATGGGATCTAAAAGAATCTTATGGGAGCTTTCTTCAAATTTCAAGAGTTAGGCTACGTTTATGACCGAGCGTAATCGCAACGCGCGATGCGATGAGAATCGCTACTAGCGATAAATTATATTAGTGCATATGGTGGTGTTCACGACACAGCGATTTAGCGAAAAGCGAATTGAGCGATTACAAGCGATAAAAGCGACGAAAATTTGTAATCAAAATATTTTGATTCATTTGAGCGAAACCAGCGAAACAGCATGGACATTTTCATAGAGTGTGTGCGTGATAATCAATGTTTATGGAATTTGCGCCATGCAGATTACCACAATCGAAATATAATAAGAAAAGCTTGGGAGGATGTTGAAAAAAAATGTGACTTGGGACGTGAGTAAATACGAGGGCAGTCCGATAAGTACTTAGCCTACAAAAGAATAACCAAAATTTTGGAACAGTGTTGATTTATTTTTCAACATAATCTCTTTTTAGGTCGATACACTTGACCCAGCGATGCTCCAACTTCTTTAACCCATCTTAAAAATGCGTTTTCTCGAGCTCTGCAAAGTAGGCATCGGTGGCGGTGATGACCTCTTCATTCGATACAAATTTCTGCCCGGCAAGTGATTTTTTCAAATTTGGAAATAAAAAGAAGTCACACGGGGCCAAATCTGGAGAATACGGTGGATGGGGCAATAGTTCGTAGCCCAACTCGACCAATTTAGCCGCGGCGATGGCAGAAGTGTGAACCGGTGCGTTGTCGTGGTGGAAGAGCACTTTTTTCTTCGCTAAATGGGGCCGTTTTTCTGTCCAATCGGCCCAATAATTCGGCATAGTACTGTCCTGTGATTGTTTTACCCTTCTCCAGGTAGTCGATGTAGATCACACCTTGTGAATCCCAGAAAATGGTTGCCATCACCTTTCCGGCCGATGGGACAGTTTTCGCCTTCTTCGGAGCACGTTCGCCAGGTAAAGTCCACTGTTTCGACTGTTCCTTGGTCTCTGGTGTATACCAGTGGGTTCATGTTTCGTCGACAGTCACGAAACGACGCAGAAACTCCTTCGGATTACGCTTAAACAGCGTCAAACACAGCTCTGAAGTGGTCACACGGTTGCGTTTGTTGTCCAAAGTGAGCAAACGCGGCACCCATCGCGCCGACAGCTTTTTCATGCCCAAAATTTCATGCAGGATATGACCCACGCGGTCTTTCGAGATGCCTACTATCTCAGCTATCTCGCGCACCTTCAATCGGCGGTCTGCCAATACGAGATCGTGGATTTTTGTCACATTGTCCTTCGCGGTAGCCGTTTTTGGGGCACCTGGGCGGGGCTCATTAAAAACCGACGTGCGACCACGTTGAAACTCGTTGAACCAATTTTTGACGGTCGCCATCGAAGGAGAAGAGTCACCATACACAGCATCCAACCGCTCTTTGATTTCGTGCGTGATTTCTCTTCCAAAAACAAGAATTGAATCACTGACCGATATTGCTCTTTTTCCATTTTTCTAAAATCCGCTGACACGTTTGCTTCCACACGCGGTTAAAACAAAACTACGAGTCCAATTCGGCTGAAATTTCGACAGTAGCCTTCTACAAAAATGTACTACACTATAGTAAATTTCTCTTGCGATAGTGGCGCTATTGGGCGGAGAGGCTAAGTACTTATCGGACTGCCCTCGTATATTTAATATGTTTTTTATTGTTTTTAATTATTGTTACTTTTAACAAAAATTTACAAAATGCGCGCTTCGCTGTTGTGATTTGTTCTTATATACAGTGGCAAGCAAAAGTGAGTGCATGTTTTAAAATTCTATGTTTCAATATCTGTAACTTCCACAATATTAAACCAAATTCAACCAAATTTTCAGCAATAATTATTTATTATGTATTAAAAGAAATTATTTTCAAATTGAAATTGGTTGAATTTGGCGAGTTAATGCACGCATATTGCTTTCTCAACTGCTCCAACGTGAATAAAAAAAATGTTGAGTTGTGTTGTTAACTTTCAATCGCTTGCGATTACGCGCTACTATAAACACTCAATCGCCCGCGATAAACATAGCGAAAATGTGACAAGCGATGGAGCGATTCTCATCGCATCGCGCGTTGCGATTACGCTCGGTCATAAACGTAGCCTTAAGCTCTCGAGAGCTTGTTATTTGGGCGTTGTGTGGGAGTTCGTATTTTGAATCCCAGAAACAACCAAATCCAAAGGTTAACACCTTTCGTGAGGAATTGGAAAAATAGTACAAAGAAATGTGCCTCGTCCTGGAACTCACAGACTCTTGTTGTATCACCCTTAGGTCGTTTCGTCGCGTGTCGTTCTGAATACAAGTTGAAGCATAGCAACATTTTTAAAACTGGAAAGATGTTAAATAAAAGTTTTGTTGATTCACTACCAAAAAAAATTATTACCAGTGCTCTTGACTGACTAAATATAGAAGACCCAATCAAAAACATGAGTGATTCTATGCTAAGAAGCAGGATTGTCAGGTCAAAGGTGGGCAATTACGAAACTAGTACAAAAACTAATAGATAGATAGATAGATAGATAGATAGATTGTTTTATTCATTCCTTAAAAAAAGTTACATTTGCATTTGCGCTTTAATAAATTGAATAAATTAGAGCATGGCATTACTGCCGTCTGCCCGAGTGACTATTCTATAATTTTTTGATTTATTACAGTGTTTTCTTTCATAATAATTCATAATAATTGTTGATTCATACATATTAAAATTTGTGGACCAGTAATTTTAAATATTTTGGTTTAAATAAAATTTATTTGAATTTTTATAATGACTTTTAGTTTAGTTAAAACGATTTTTTTTTTGAAGTGAAACTTCTTATGCGACTTGCAAACATCCAGCGTTACTTTTCCGTGTTACATGCAGCGTTACACTTCCGTGTTAAACATATTCAGTCGTAAAATGAAAAAGTCGATCAGTGTTGAGTTTTACTCTTTTCTCCAATGAAACGATAGAAAATATCTAAAGTTGAAGTGAAACTTCTTATGCGACTTGCAAACATCCAGCGTTACACTTCCGTGTTACATGCAGCGTTACACTTCCGTGTTAAACATATTCAGTCGTAAAATGAAAAGTCGATCAGTGTTGAGTTTTACTCTTTTCTCCAATGAAACGATAGAAAATATCTAAAGCAGTTTCTTTTAATTTGTATAATATACATAAATGTATGTAAATATGTACATATGTTGATAAGTGCTTACTAAATGTGTAAATCGATTGAGTTAAATTATTCTAACAAAAAAACCAATTGTTAAGTTTCTCCTCGAATGTGCTGACTGCGGAATTTTATTAGGAAGACAATATACATATGTATGTATGTATGTACAAATCAGAGCTTTTGGTGAGTGGTAACTGTAAGATTTTATTAGAATTTTGATATATGTAGTAATGAGTATGTAGTAGTTAGCGGAGGCATAATCATGTATATATAAGCAATTTCCATTTAAGCCCGGCCCAAAAATGTTCGATCATGTCTAAACATGTTTGATCATGTCTAAACGTGCTTGATCATGTCTAAACATGTTTGATCATGTCTAAACATGTTTGATCATGTCTAAACATGTTTGATCATGTCTAAACATGTTTGATCATGTCTAAACATGTTTGATCATGTCTAAACATGTTTGATCATGTCTAAACATGTTTGATCATGTCTAAACATGTTTGATCATGTCTAAACATGTTTGATTTTCCAAGTCTCATAAAATGATCAAATTTGTGCAATTTATAAGTGGAATTGTTGAAAGTAGTATTTTTGCACCTCAAACTACTTAATTTTTTCGGTCTTAACACCCTCAACAGTGTTTTATAACATGTTCAACAAAATTGTTTTTTGCTGTATCAATGGTCACTTTAGCCATAGTTTAGACAACCAATTTCGGTGTCTAAAGTTAGACATTTCTTAGACAGCGATGAAAGTGTTTATAAATACGATTTGGACTTGGACACTGTTCTAATTCTTTTTCTTTTAAAGAAACAATACGAGTTCACTCAAAATAAATTTCTACCCCTTCCTATTTTCATTTTCATATTAGGAAGTTTCACTTCTTCCGCGCGGGGGGACTGCACGCACTATTTTTTTTTTTTTTTTGACTTTTAGTTTAGTTAAAACAGAACAAGTACTGTATTTTGGGTACAGAAAAAAAAAAAATAAAAAAAAAGAGCTTTATGAATACATCTTTTAGTTTAAAGAATGACTTTTAGTTTAGTGAAAACAAAACATATAATTTTTTTTTTTTTTTTTTGCTTATTATTTTGGTAATTCTAATTTAGATACTGAGAACAAAGCGCTTTAATTTGAGTTTAAAAGTTTTCGTACATAATTCTGCTTCTGTAAGACATCGCTTCAGTGGTGAATTTGTATAGCCGAACCCAGTCTTCTCCATTTAGAATAAGTTTTAAGTCTTCTTCTTCCAGGTAGTTCTTCTCATAAAAAACTCTCCTAAGTTCCATCAGAATTGGGCATATTGCAATGAAGTGGTAAACGTTCTCCACAGCACGCATATTGCAAAGAGAGCAGATACCTTCTAAATCGTTCCTGTGCGGTCTGTAGTTGAGTTTTAAGAGTTCCCCCCTTACTTTAAAAATGCAACTCACAACTTTTCTTGGGTTATTATCAGTGAAGTAATTTCTTTCATTTAAATTGTAGTTAAGCTTAGCATATGTTATTCTTGCTATTGATGATCTTGCTTGTTCAATGAATGCATATCTCTCGTTTTCGTCGATACATTGTATAATTTCATAAAGAGCCATTTTCCATTGCTGTGCATTTGCCTCGGCTAAGTCTAGACTCCATCCACAGTTAGCTGCATGGTCAATCCAATCTTTGTAGAACAACGATTTTCTACGTACTGCATGCATAAGCACCAGTTTCGGCAATCGACTGTCTTCCATCTTTTTAATTCGGATCAAATAATCCGCATTTAACTTTAGAGTTGAAACGAAGAGCGTAGGTAGTCCAGTTTCCAAGTGATACATGTATTTTGGCGTATCCATCGGTAAAAAAAAGATTTTTCTCAAGAAAAAACGCAGCAATGTCTCCACAGTTTCAAATTTTTTAATACCCCACGTTTGAGCTCCATAAAAAAGAATAGAAAAACTAATAGGGGGACTCAAGGAGGAATACTCTCTCCCTTCTTTGGAATTTGGTTGTTAACGAACTCCAAAACGATCTAAAAGAAGCAGGAATCAAGGTTGTTGCCTCAGCGGATGATGTAGCAATTTCTGTCTCAGGCAAAAACCCACAAACTCTAGCAGAGCTTTGAAAACGGCTCTAAATAAACTCAATCACTTCGTTGATGGGAGCAGTGTGACCAATGAAATATTTGAAATCATGCTAGATCCAGCAATTTAGCATGTTTTTTTTTAATAAAAATATGCCAAAAATCATACTAAATATTTTTTCTAGAAAAAAAAAGCCAAAAATCATGCCAATAACCCAAAACAAAAACTATACTAAAGAAAAAAAACATAAAAATCAGTCATTGTTTCAAGTTAAAAAAAATACATTAAAAATGCAGAGCTTCGTTTAAGGCGTCCTCAAAAACATCAGTCGAATCTCGCTCCTCATCAGATGTAAAATGACAATTTGCTGATCCCACTTCTTTTATGATATGGTTTGGAATTCTGAAGCTGTCACAACAAATCTCTGACAAATTGTCTCTGATAAGAAGAAGAAGAAAAATGGTGGATGGGCGTTGTACTATTCGGGTAGGCTCTGATTGGTGTCAACTTGGCGGCGCCCAGATGCTGTAACTTATAGTACACGTCAATTGTGCTTACTATACCTCCAAGCGGTATCCACTGGGACATGGGATGCTCCGTCCAGAGCTGACCTGCTAAACTAGTAAGTGCGAGTGTTGACAAGGGAATCCGGAACAAAAGAATTGTGATCGGTCAACACTATAATTGCTCTGCGAACTATGACTGACTGCACGAATCTCAGTGGTCTACGAGAGCTTTCGTGTAAATGTTCCAGGGGATGAATTCGAAGGACAGAATCAACGGTGGACTTCAGCAGCCATAAAAGCAGAAAACCCTGAAGGAGCTACTCCAACATATTTGGTTTAAAGGTCTTTCGGGGTCTTTCAATACTAGGACAGGGTATTAAAGTAGAGATGGTGGCGGATGAGCTCCTGGTGAGCCAACGGCACCACTCACACCCCTGCAGCAGGGTACTGACACTGGATATTCCAGCCCTTTGTGTCCGAAGGGATCCAAAAAGGACCTGGCCCTCCAGGTTGGGGGTTGTGCGTAGGGTTAACTACCCAACCACGTTAAAAAAGGACAGTTCCGAAACAACTAACAGCCTCGGATAACGATAATGATTTCAAAGTTGACGACCCAAGCAAACGAAAAAAGGACAATGACCTCCGGATCTGCACGTGGAACGTAAGGTCTCTTTACGGACTAGGTGCAGCTGGAGAATTAGCGGACGCCCTGGACTGCTGCAAAGCAGACATAACCGCCATCCAAGAAGTGCGATGGAGTGGACCGGGCATTAAGAAGATGAGAAACTGTGACATCTATTATGGCGACTGCTACAGACAAAAGAAACATCGCTTATTTGGGTGCGGATTTGTCGTTAGAGGAAGACTCAGGGATAAGGTGATTAGCCAAAATCCAGTCAATGAGCGTATAATGACCATCCGCATCAGGGCTAAATTCGCCAACATTAGCCTTATATGCGCCCACGCCCCCACAGAAGAGAAAGACGACGATTCCAAAGACTGTTTCTACGAGCTCCTGGAAGAAACGTATGAGCAGTGCCCTAGACACGACGTGAAAATCGTTCTTGGCGATTTTAACGCAAAGCTAGGGAAGGAGGACATCTTTGGAAATACAATCGGTAAGCATAGCCTCCATGACAAAACCTCCGAAAACGGACTGAGGCTCTCGATTTTGCTGCGGGGCTGAATCTTGTTGTAAGTAGTACGCGCTTCCCGCATCTCAAAATTCATAAAGGTACATGGCGATCCCCAGATCAATTAACCGTCAACCAAATTGACCATGTTGCGATCGACGCAAGGCACTCTTCCAGTGTTCTAGATGTCCGAACTTTCCGAGGGGCCAACTTTGACTCGGACCACTACCTTGTTGTAGCCAAGGTACGAATGAGGATATCTTGTTCACGACCAGCGCGAACTAACGCTGTGAAGAGATATGACGTCGGAAAGCTACAATCGCAAGAGATTGTCAATGCCTTTTCCAATCGAGTGTCCCTTCAATTATCCTTGAATCCCATGCCGCCAGCATTAAACATTGAAGACCAGTGGCAGCTATGCCAAGAAGCCATCAGAACCGCTGCCTCTGAGGTTCTGGGTTTCACTCGGCCACCAAAACGAAACCCATGGTTCGATGAAGAATGCAGGCAGGCAAATGCAGCCAAACAAAGAGCACGACAAATGCTTATGCAAACACGAACAAGGGCTGCTTACGTTCAGTATAACGAGATTTACAAGGAGAGAAGAAGGGAAGAACACCGACTTCTCAAAAAGAAAAAGAAGCAGCATGAGAAGCGCTCGTTTGAGGAAATAGAGAGGTGCCATGACAGGAACGAGATTCGGAAGTTTTACCAAAAGGTAAAAAGATCCTGCCAGGGTGGCAAACCCCGAACTCAAGCCTGTAAAGACCAGCAGGGAAACATAATTGTAGAGTCACAGTCGCTACTGAGGATTTGGAAAGATCATTTCTGCAGACTGCTTAACGGCGATGAAGACACAAATTCCGCTGTCAGGCAGATTGCCCCATTCAGCTTGGACGATGATCAAGAATGCCGTCCTCCCGACCTAGAAGAGGTTAAGCTTGCCATATGCAAACTTAAATCAAATATGACTGCAGGTGCAGATGGCCTTGATGCCGAACTTTTCAAGGCAGCTGGAGACCAGTTGGAAAGGAGCATGCACCAGCTGATCTGCATGATATGGTCGAAAGAAAGCATGCCCGATGAATGGAACCTCAGTATCGTATGCCCGATCCTAAAGAAAGGAGACCCTCACAATTGCGCCAATTACAGAGGGATAAGCCTCCTTAACGTCGCTTATAAGATCTTGTCTGCTGTAATATGTGAACGTCTGAAACCCCACGTCAACAACTTGATAGGTCCTTATCAATGTGGTTTTAGACCAGAGAAGTCCACAATAGACCAAATTTTCACATTACGGCAGATCTTGGAAAAAAACCGAGAACATAATATCGATATTCACCACCTCTTTATCGATTTTAAGGCCGCGTATGACAGTATTTACAGAGACGAGCTGTACAGAGCCATGTCTAGTTTCGGCATCCCTGCAAAGCTCGTACGACTATGCAGGATGACTTTGGAGAATTCACGCTGCTCCGTCAAGGTCGGAAAAGAACTCACCGAGACCTTTGATGTCGAAAAAGGCTTTAGGCAAGGCGACAAACTGTCATGCGATTTCTTCAACATCATACTTGAACAGATTGTAAGAAACTCAAACGTCAACACCAGAGGAACAATCTTTCAAAAGTCTGTACAATTACTCGCCTATGCAGACGATATTGACGTAATGGGAAGAAAAAAGCGTGATGTCATAGGTGCTTTTGCGAGTATTGAAACAGAAGCGGCAAAAATGGGTTTGATGGTTAATGAGGGCAAAACGAAGTATATGCTGTCATCAAACAAGGACACAGAACATCGACGAATTGGACAAAACGTCACAATAGACAGACATAACTTCGAGGTAGTACAGGACTTCGTCTACCTAGGATCCGCTGTAGACACGGAAAACAACATCAGTGCGGAGATCAAACGGAGAATAACTCTTGCCAACCGTTGCTTCTTTGGGTTAAGAAGGCAATTGAGAAACAAAACCCTCTCTAGAAAAACCAAGGTGACCTTGTATAAGACCTTAATCATCCCAGTCCTGCTGTACGGCGCGGAAGCATGGACCTTATCGAAAGCGGATGAGGAAACTCTTGGTCGTTTCGAAAGAAAAATTCTCCGAATGATCTTTGGTCCCGTATGCGAAGACAATGTGTGGAGAAGAAGATACAACAACGAGCTGTATGAGCTGTACCGCGACATGGGCATAGCCAGAAGAGTACGCATCGCGAGGCTACGATGGTTGGACCATGTAGAGCGGATGGACCCAAACGCTCCGGCTCGTCGGGTTTTCGAAAGTACATTGCAGGGAAATCGCGGAAGGGGAAGACCTCGTCTTAGGTGGCGCAATCAAGTGGATGAAGACCTCAACCGACTTGGAGTGCGAAACTAGAGAGAGCTCGCGCGAGATCGAAATCGTTATAGAAGGATGTTGGTTGAGGCCCAGGTTCACCCCGAACTGTAATGCCCACCTAAGTAAGTAAGTAAGAAGAATCCTATTGAGCATGTTTATTTTTATTCTGTTTCTCCGTTGGCCTTTTACTCTTTCCACAGCAGCATTAGGTATCGGCAAAACCAAATAAAATACATATAGCAAAGTTTGCTAGCTCTTCATATTCATATCATTGTGTTTGAAAGGTAGGTTGATAGCTTGCTGAATTCGTTGAGTGGTTATGTTCAAAGCCAATTTTGTTGAAAGTTGTGTTTAAGGGTGGATCACACCTACCTCCGTTTGTTTTAATTTTACTAAGCTATCTTTCAATTCAACTTGTATATTATTACCGAATTAATGCCAAGTCATGATATAGTGTTAAAAAAAATGCTAGCATTATTTTATCAAAAAAGAAAGCTAAAAGCAAAATAAAAATGCTAAACTTAGCAGGAAAAATGCTAAATTGGCCAAACTGTCGAGGAGTGAATACGAAAAAATTACGGATTTTAGAACTCCTGCCATTAAAGGTGTAACTCTCCCCCTAGTTAACCAGGCTAAATATCTATAGGTGTAATATTTGATAAGAAACTAACATGTAAAACTAATTTAGAGGAAGGAGTATAAATAAAACAAATGTTCCGCTTTTCTCATGAAAGAAGACTATTGGCGGCAAATGGGGTTTCTTCCCCAATATTATTCGATGGCTATACATATCGGTGATAAGACCTATACTAACCTTTGGGGGTAATAACATGGTGAACTGTACTTGACTAACAGTTAAACTATAAAAAGCTTATCAAAGTTCAGCTCATCAGCGCAGCGGCGCGCTAAGGACAACTCTCCCCGATTCCTTAGACATACTACTAAATCTTACACCCCCGATATTTTCAGCAAACAGTCAGCAGTGAACTCAGCTATTCGACTAAAAGCTAATTCACAGTGGGGCAGCAATCAAATTGGTCACATTAATATTTTAAACAACTTAAGATTCATCCTGGGTTTATAATTACACCCAAATGGGCGTTTGATAACAATTTCCAAGCAACCATACCCTCAAGAAAAGCTTGGGAGAACCATACTCTCCGGGATGAAGCCTTGCTTTTCTTAACCGAAGGATCTAAGCCCTGTAATGGTGTGGGAAGTGGAATTTTCTCAAAAGAGCTGAATATAAACCTTTTCTTCCGCCTACCCGACTGAAGTGTGTTCCAAATGATAATTCTCGCGATAAAAGAAGTCCTGTTCTGGGTCAGAGAAAACGTTGCATCCTCCACAGATATTCGTATCTTCTTGAACAGTCAGGCTGCTCTCAAATCTCTTCCCTCTGTCTCTACGTACTACGTAAATGTACTACGGTTCAAAACTGTCACACGTCGCCGTCGCTTAAGGAGATGTCAGAACAGTTCAACATTCATCTCTCATTGATGTCTGGTCACACAGAATGGCAGGCAGCTGCAATGGCAGACGAACTCGACGACATCGTCAAACAAAGTTCTGCATGGTTTGACTAACAGGTGATTAACTAGTTAGTTCAGGTTCGATTAGGGGATAATCAAAACTCTCGGATCCCCTTGATGAGGACCAGAGGGCCTAACCTTAGCCTACCTACCATACTGCCAAAATGTTTTTCGTCTTCTTGAAGTTGCAATGAGGACCATCAACCTTCCAGCTTGAAACAGCTATTGGTTTTAAAATTTTGATCCAGTGTTTGTGTTTGAGGTTACTGCAATTTTTTTTTTTTTTTTTTTATAATTAGCGCGCACATCAAGGGGTTATGACTACCCTTATAATGTTATTAAACACAGTGCGAGCATTTAGGAAAATAGGAGAGGATTTGAAAGGAGACACCGATGCACGTTGCTTTTGAATTTTTGTAAATCGTAATGCAGGGGAAACACAGAGCCAGGTAAAGCATTCCACATTCGGGTGGTGCGACTAAAATAAGAATCTCTATACTTGACTGTACGCCCGAAGTTGGGCTCAAGGCAGAACTGATGAGCATTCCTAGCGAGGCGGGTGTTGCGGCTAAATTGTTTCAAGGGAGGAATGCAGCTGGCTATTTCACTAGAGCACTGTTTGTGGAAAAAGCGATAAAAGAGAGAGAGACAGGTAACGTTTCGACGATGTCCAAGAGAATCAATCGATTCTACGATTGAACTATCACCTATCAATCTTAACGCTCTATTTTGTACCCTATCAAGTAGGCGCAAAGATGTTTGAGAAGCACCTGACCAGATATGAGAGTTATACTCCAGTTTTGGGCGGATGTAGGCCTTATAAATTGTAGCCAGATCAGAAGGGGTGAAGAACTTCCTGCATCGTCTCAAGAAACCTAAGCATTTAGCAGCGTTTTTGGCGACTTCAAATATGTGGTCGTTCCAACGAAGATCATCGTTTACACACATACCAAGTACTGACAGCTTTTCGGTTTCTTCGATGCAGGTACCATTCATGGATAATGGCAATGGGGGAATGTTAAGCTTCAACGACAAGAGACAGCATTGAGTTTTCGAAGCATTGAATTCTACTCGGTTCATAAGACCCCATGCAACAATGCTGTCAAGGTCAGAATTCAATGAGCTTATCATACGCAACCGTTCCAGTTCCACATCCGAAGAGCAAGGACGTGAATTTGGAAACGAATATGAAAAGCTGAGGGTCGAGTCGTCAGCAAAACAGTTGAGAGGATTAGAAGTTTCAAACAAGAGATCATTAATGAAAATGAGGAAGAGAGTCGGAGACAAAACGGAGCCCTGGGGCACACCAGCATTTATTAAGTGGGTATCAGACTTGAAGCCATCCAACACAACTTGTATTGAACGGTCGGAAAGGTAATTTCTAATCCAACGAAGAAGAGACTCATCGATACCAAAAGCACGCATTTTCGATAAAAGAGCCTGATGCCAAACTCTATCAAATGCTTTAGAAATATCAAGCGCAATAATCTTACTTTCTCCAAAACAATGTAGAGATTGGTTCCACTTTTCGGTGAGATAAGCCATCAAATCACCAGTGGACCGTTTGCTACGAAAGCCGTACTGACGGTCATTAAGAAGCTTTCGTTCTTCAAGATATTTGACGGTTTATCAACGTTTCCATGACCTTGGAAAGAAGGGACGTTAGTGCAATTGGACGGTAATTGGAAGGGGAGGAAGATTCGCCTTTTTTAGGGACGGGCTGGACAAATGCAGTTTTCCATCTGCTCGGAAAAATCCCAGCAGAATAGGAAAGATGGAAAAGTTTACGCAGTGGTTTTGCCAGCGTAGAAGAACACCTCTTCAGAATAACGGCGGGGATACCATCTGGACCAGTGGATTTATGTATGTTGAGATCTTTGAGGACTCTCGCAACCGAGCGAGTTCGAAAAAATATCTGCTTCATCAAAGAATTTGCAGAATCGAGCTCAGGCGGAGCCAATATGCTATGAGGAAGTGTCGAGTTGGCAGCAAATTGAGCTGCTAGCAAATTGGCTTTGTCGATGGAACTGACATACGGAGAGTCATTGAAGACGAGCGTTGGGACCGATGACGTGGTCGAGTTCTTAATGTTCTTGACAAAAGACCAAAAGTTTTTACTTCCTTTTGGACACAATAGTATTTTTTGCCTTACTTTTTGGTCATGTAAAAACTTAGTCCTTTGTATTTGAGCATTACAGATATTTCTAGCCCTTTTGAACAAATTTCGGTTTTCTACAGTCGGGTTGTCTTTAAATTTTCGAAAACTACTTTCTCAATCCCTAATCGCCTCTTTACAGCTTGAATCAAACCACGAATTCTCTTTGGGGATGATACTTTTTAATCTGTGAGGAACAAAATTTCTCATGCCGTTGAGAATTACGTTAGATATCATATCAGCTGATGCATCAACGTTTCCGTCGAGAAAGCACAATGACCAATTAAAATTTCGAAAGAAATTATTCAGGCCGTCCCAATTGGCTTTCTCGTATTGCCATACAGTTCTTTTGGGGACTTTCTCTTTTATTACCGTGACGGATAACGAAAAATCTACCGATATGACACAATGGTCCGATTTGCCTAAAGGAGATGATACTACAACCCTGTATTTTTCGGGATGAGAAGTGAGAAATTGGAGTGTTGGCCGCATGGCCTTCAATATCTGGAACCCGAGTGGGCTCATCAACAAGTTGAGTTAATTCGTTAAACTCAGCGAAGATCTCAACATATTTTCCTTCGGGTGTTGTCTGGCCAGAATGTCGAAGCCAACCAGAATTGTGTACATTGAAATCGCCCGCAATTGCGATTTCAGTGTGAGGATAAAGGGAAATAATTCTTATTATGGACTCAGATAGCGCATCAAACTCGTTAGAGGTTGAATTGCTATCTAAATTGGGGCTTCTATAAATAAAACAATAATGAATGATATGCTTACGGACGGTGAATTTTAACCACATGAAATTAAAGTTCGTATTGGAACAAAGGCCGTATTGTGGTAGAAGCTGGTAAGCAATATCATTTCGAACATAAACGGCGAGGCCATGGGAGGAAAAGAATAGTGGCACTAAGCTATATCCAGGCAGGTTGAATTCTGAGGGATCAGAACCAACACCCACCTGTGTTTCACTTAGTGCCAAAACAGCTGGCCTGCATTTTGCAGTGTGAGCGTACACAGCAAAGAAATTCGATCGCAACCCCCTAATGTTGCTAAAATCGACCCGAAATTTACCCGACATCACCACTCACAAAAACACACAAAACAAAATATCGAACGCAGACGCTATCTAAGTAAAATCAACAAGTGCAAATCTTATTGGGAAACCAAAAAAAAATTACTAGCGGTGTTATGCCCAGCAAGCAATTTGATTTTGGTTCACCAACGGGATCAACACCGTTGATCTCACTATCCGCCTAGCAAACCCACAGTCTCATTGACTGCACACACCACCCAGATAAGATAAGAAATTATCAAATCGAAGAAATGTGTGCAGTCACTGCAGTGGCGTATTAAGGCTTATTGCCGCCCTAGGCCCTGTCTGATACGCCGCCCTTTTTGATCAACAAAATTCTATATATTTTGAATCACAATTGTTATTAAAATATAGTTTTAATAACAATAACATAACATAACTATATATTTTGAATCACAATTGTTATTAAAATATAGTTTTTATTTTTTACACGACTCATAATGCGAATCATTAGAGAGTGCTCTATTTTTATTCAAATATAATTAGTAAATAATACAAAAAAGTGTTTATTAAACTCGAGCTAGCATAACAAATAAAAGTAACCATTTTTTTCAAATTATAATGTATTACCTAGTTTGTAAATCTCTTCTTCCTCACTTTTGTCCGAGTAAAAGCATCAACTATGTCACTATTATTAATTTATTGAACTAGTTGAGCTTCAGTAGACAATAATGCAAAAGCATTAAGTCTATGTTAGCCCATACTTGCGCGTTAAAAATATTTAACCCTTTTCAAGGTAGAAAAATATCTTTCTCCTGAATAATTGGTAGCGGGAATACTCAAAAAAATACGCAGAGCAATGTCTACTTTCAGATAAACCATCTCGAAGATTTTGAGAATGCATGCCATTGAATATTTCCTGTGCGTATATTTCTTGTATATTTCTTGTACACTCCATCTTCCGTATTTGCTAGGGATACGGATACTTTTTAACTAATTTATTCTCAAGATTTTTCAGTTCTATCGTATGTATGTCAGGTAAATTATCAAAAAAACTAAAATTTTCGTAAAGTTTTTGATAAGCACTTTTACATCCGGCCAATTGTACGCTTGAGGTATCTAAAATTCGGTAATACACATTGGTGCGAAAGTTTTCGTGACCAGATGAAGGTATTGTTTCATTCACCCGTAACTCATCTGCCTGAATTTTTCTGGTTTTCTTGCGATCTGTATCATAACGATAATTAACTTGAACTCCAGACAGTGGTTTTGCTTTTTCTTCATATTCCCTCATATCTAGAAGAAATAATGCCAAATTTTTACCACAGATGATAGATTCGCATGAGATTCTTGAAGCTTCTTACTTGCAGCACTGAAACCATCTAAAATAACATTATGAACTACGACCAAAATTGCCGTTTCTAGATGCTGTAATTTTCGCTGCAATCATGTAGCTTCAGATCGCGTATTTCTTATGGAAACGCCTACCGGTCGTAGACAAAAAGCAAGAAACTAAGTAACCAACTTTGAGACTTCTACTTTTTAAACTGCACTCGTTAAACTGAAATAATTACTGCGACTCGCTTTCAAAAAAAAAAAAAAAATTATTTTGTAAAACTTTAAATTGCGATATTTTTGAATCGCGTCGTTCGATATTGATCTGCTTGACGGGACTCGGCGCAATTTCTAATGCACAATCGATATCTCAATCGGTTGATTCGTTCTTGAGATATCGTGCGACAAAACTATTGCTTACACACACACACACACACACATGGCGGGACATCACGCTGAAACTACTCAGAATAGCTCCCTAAGACCTCAAAATTTGTAAATCCGTTAAGAACTCGATTTTTGAAATTTTTAATATGTACATATGTAAGAGTAATCTCACCAAATATACAAAAGTGAAAAAATATTTAGTTATTCGCAAGGAAGCTTATCAATTTGATTGTTTCTTTTTTATAACTTTATTTGATAAAATTAGACTATAATATTTGTTAAAAAGAATGAACTTATTTTGTTATGGTAACGCTCTGACTATTCTTCTTATACTAAGACATACGTCATAGATTATACCATTGCCAGTTTATTGAATTCTATGCTTGCTCTTAAACTTTATACCTATTGTAATTTAGTCTGTAATAAACCATTGAAGTCGACGTTTGCTTTTTAATTACTCAACAGGTTATGGGCCCAGAGTAAACGCAGAAAGATAAAGTAAACGGTTTATATATATACATACGTATTTTTTTTTTTGTAATATATATTTGAAGTTAAAGACTGATAAATTAGTATGTCTATTCATCATCAAATTGAAAAGTTGGACGAGCAAAATTACAATGCTTGGGCGGTCCAAATGAAAAGTGTGCTCGTCATATCCAACCTATGGTCGTTTGTCGACGGTAGTACGGTTAAGCAGGAAGGCATGGATGCAGCACAAACATTTGATTGGGATTGCAAAGATGGTAAGGCGCTTGCGTCCATTATATTGAACATAAAACCATCTCTGGTTAACCATGTAAAACATTGTGCAACTTCGAAATCGGCCTGGGACAAATTCAAGGCAATTTACCAACCACGAGGTCCCGCTAGGAAAGTCACGTTATTCAAACAGTTACTGCAGATTAGGCTTGGAGAAAAAGAAAGTATGTCTGATTTTATTAATCGTTTCTCTGATGTTGTAGAAAAGCTTAGTGAAATTGATTTTTCGGTAAACGAGGAATTGCTGGTTATCATTCTTCTCTTAAGTTTACCAAAATCCCTCGAGAGCTTTGTGGTTGCAATGGAATCACGTGATGAGTTGCCTAAAATTAGCTTCCTCAAAGTTAAGCTCTTAGAGGAAGGCGATCGACGTTTGCAAAAAGATGATGTTCAGTGTAAAGATGATTTGAGCTTTGAGCAGGCCTATGCCGCACGCGCAGGGGTTACATCAAAATTTGTGAACAGAAAGAAGTTTATGGGAAAATGCTTCAACTGCGGTAAAAGGGGGCACTTCGCTGCAAATTGTCAGGAAAAAAGAAAAGATAAAGACACGAAATTAGTTGCTTCTTTTTCAATGTTGTCGGCTTCATACAGCAATGTGCTTGGTCCAAACTATTGGTGCCTGGACAGTGGGGCAAGGGCGCATATATGTAGTGATGAATCTTTATTTAAGAATAAAAAGGAGTGCATGCAAGACATAAAGTTAGCGGGTGATAATTTTGTAACGGCCACCGGTGTCGGTACCGTTGTTCTTTATACGAAATTGTGTGACCTTATATTGGAAAATGTGCTATTCGTTCCTGGTCTGAAAGCAAATTTTTTATCTGTCAGCAAGGCAATTGAGAATGGGTGCAACGTTGAATTTACCAAAGATCTTGCTCAAATCAAGCAAAGTGGTAAAACTATTTTAAATGCATGTTTAGAAAATAATCTTTTTGTTTTTAAATATCATCACAATGAAAATTTATTTGCATGTAACTCAAATTTCAACAACATTCAAAAATGGCATGACAGATATGGCCACCTAAATATTGGCAGCTTAAATAAAGTTCACGCAGGTAAAATGGTTAGTGGCATTCATTTGGAAGACACCCCAGAAAACTTTCAGTGCAAGATTTGTATGAAAGGAAAAATCTGCGTGAAGGCATTTCCTCACGAATCTAAGACGCGATCTAAGGATCTGTTGGAACTTGTTCACACTGACGTATGTGGGCCTATGAGGAAAGTTTCACTTGGAGGCGCAAGGTATTTTGTTACTTTTATTGATAACAAATCGCGCAAGATATTTGTGTACTTTATCAAAGCTAAAAGTGAGGTTTTCGATGTTTTTAAGAAATTTCATTCAATGGTTGAACGTGAAACCGGCAAGCGCATTAAAGCGTTGCGTAGCGATAATGGCACTGAGTACCGCAGTCAAGAGCTTACAGATTATTTAGAAAAATGCGGTATATCTCGTCAATTTTCCGTAGTTTATACTCCACAGCAAAATGGAGTTGCCGAAAGGGCAAATAGAACCATTGTAGAGATGGCGAGATGCATGCTGATGCAATCTGGACTTAATGAGAACATGTGGGGTGAAGCTGTAAATACGTCCGTGTATATAAGGAACAGATGCCCTACGAAGGTGTTATTAAATGTTACTCCCGAAGAAGTATGGACCAAAAGAAAGCCAGATGTAAACCATTTCAGAGTATTCGGTTGTACAGCCATTGCCCTCAACAAAGCCCATCTAAGGTCTAAATTTCATCCAAAGGGTGAAGAGCTTATAATGGTTGGATATTCAAACACATCAAAAGCATATCGACTTTTTGACAAAAGTATTGGAAAAATTGTTCAGCGAAGAGATGTCCAATTTCTAGAAAATGAAAATAAAGCTAATGATTCAGTTGACTTTGGAAGTTATTTGGTAGAAGAGAATGATGAAACTGAAAGTCATGTTGAACATCGGGTCCAAAACGACGGTTTCCAAAAGGAAATGAACCAAGCTGAGCCACAGAGAAAACAGATAATTACGCAGCAGAAAGATAATTTAAAACTCACAGAGTCGCATGTAAAAATATCTGGGAAAGAGGATGTTTCTGAAATGAAAGATCAGAACAGGGTGAAGCAAGACAACAAAAGTACAGAAGAGTCAAAAAGGTACCCGAAACGAAAGCGTTCAACCACAAGTAGTGAAGAAGATGACGGTGTGAAAACTCCAACTTTTGGTAGGGGTAGGCCAAAAATTATTAGATCAGGAAAACCTGGAAGACCCAAAAAGCAATATAACGTCTTGAATGCCTTGAAAACAATCCAAAACATCATTATTCCTCAAACGGCGAAAGAAGCCTTATCATTACCTGAATCTTCGATGTGGAAAAGCGCTATGGATGATGAATACGAAAGCTTGATGTCTAATAACACATGGGAACTCGTGGAACCCACTGATGGTATCAAACCAATTGGTTGTCGATGGGTTTCCAATGTCAAAAATGACGAAAATGGGAAGGTGAGAAAATTTAAAGCACGGTTGGTTGCAAAAGGTTTTGGCCAAATATTTGGGATGAATTTTAAGGAGACGTTTTCACCAGTTGTAAGGTACTCTACAATTCGTTTGATCTTAGCCTTAGCTGTAGAGAAGAAACTAATTTTGCATCAAATGGACGTGTCTTCTGCCTACCTAAATGGGGAGCTTCAAGAGGATGTATACATGGATCAGCCAGAGTGTTTTGTGGACCAAAGAAATCCAAGAAAGATCTTAAAGCTGAGAAAAGCTCTGTACGGTTTGAAACAATCTGGTAGAGCGTGGAACCAGAAACTAGATGCTGTGTTGAAGTCAATTGGATATCGTCAATGCATTAGTGAGCCTTGTGTCTACGTTGCAAATGATGAATGTGGTTTGAGAATTGTGGCAGTATATGTAGACGATTTTATTTTGGGATCTGAATCTGAGAAGTCAGTTATTGAAATGAAGGATCAAATCAAAAAGCAATTCAAGGTTGTTGACAACGGTCCCTTGCATCATTTCCTTGGATTTGAAATCAGTCGAGAAGGAGAAACCGGAGCGATTTCTATCTGCCAAAGCCAACTTATACTGAATCTTTTACGAGAGACAGGAATGACTCAATGCAAACCTAATCAAACACCGTTGGAAGCTGGTCAGCAATTTAACTGTCAGGGCAACTGTAAGCGAGCGAATCGAGATCAATACCAGTCAATTATTGGCTCCTTGACTTATTTGGCAATATCAACACGCCCAGATATAATCCACTCAGTCAACAAATTGGCTCGTTACAGTGTGGATCCACATGAAGAACATTTGACTGCAACTAAACATTTGTTGAGGTACTTGAATCATACTTATAAATATAAATTGCGTTATTTTTCTACAGGAAAACAGCTTGAAGGTTTTGTTGATGCTGACTGGGGAAGTGACGTCTCAGACAGGAGATCATATACAGGCTTCGCATTTGTGCTTGGTGGTGCTGCAATTTCTTGGGAGTCTAAGAAGCAACCGACTGTGGCATTGAGCAGTACCGAAGCAGAATATATGGCTCTATCTGCATCAGCGAAGGAGGCTGTGTACCTAAAGCGATTGGTCCATGAGCTTGGAGGTGCCGAATTCGTTTCATCACATGTAACCTTAAATGGGGATAATTTAGGCGCTCAACAGCTTGTGAAGAACCCAGTGCATCACCCAAGAAGCAAGCACATTGATATCAAATATCGTCATATTAGAGAGGTTTATACTAGCGGCACGATTGACTTGAATTATATTCCAACAAACGCAATGATGGCAGATGTCTTAACTAAAAACTTGCAAAAAGTAAAGCATAACAGATTTTGTAAGCTATTGGGTCTCATTGAATAGTTTTTTTTTTAGATCAAATCTATTGTAAAGATTTTCTTTTTGTTTTGTTAACTCTTGTACATACTCATAGTTTCTTCGCGTTGAGGGAGAGTGTTAAAAAGAATGAACTTATTTTGTTATGGCAACGCTCTGACTATTCTTCTTATACTAAGACATACGTCATAGATTATACCATTGCCAGTTTATTGAATTCTATGCTTGCTCTTAAACTTTATACCTATTGTAATTTAGTCTGTAATAAACCATTGAAGTCGATGTTTGCTTTTTAATTACTCAACAATATTGATTCCATCAAAATATTAATAATGCACCCTCAAATTGAAAAGTCAATGAAAAAATAAATTATATTATAGTCCATAGAAAATTTTTAATGAATTTAAAAAAAAAAAACAGAACCAATTTAAAAGTAAATTTTTGGGTATATTTCTACGGCTCTTAAATTTTAACGTTCTGAAAATTTTGCCGCCCCCCAAATCGTGCCGCCCTAGGCCCGGGCCTCACGGGCCTATGCGGTAATCCATCACTGAGTCACTGAGACTATGGGAGTGGTGTGGGGGAGGAGAAGATAAGGAGGTATATGCACAGTGTTTGGTCTATTGATGGGCCTTTTTTTTTTTTTTGCTTTAATTCAATTTTTGAAGCACAGCGCACTGAATAATTTTTGCACAAGAAACTTGATCACTTTTTCACAGAATGTGTTTTGATCACGGCGCGGCGCGGCGGAGGATAAGATTTATTGATTATTGATTTTACGTTTGTTTTATTGTTTTTTTGGTGTAATTATTTTTTTAGGGGTAAGAAATCTATTGCTTTATTAAGTGAACGGGGGAATGGTAAGCGGACACTTGGCACGGTGCGTGTTTACGCGTTCGGTAGCAGATCGGCACTGACTGCAATTGCATATAGGCTCGTACTTGATTCATCACAATTCGCTGTGCGGACAGAATTTCTGATTTAGATTACTGACAAGACACTAAAGGTTATGCCTATGGTTCTTATTTGTCAAGGTTATTTTTTTTAACATGATACTTTTTTTTTTTTTTTTTGTCATTAGGAAATCTTCAAAAGACACTTGGCAGTATTCGACACCAAGTAGTGTGGGATTCTTACCTCAAAAAACTCCTCGTAATCAGAACCAATCTATCGATCGATCGACAACAGATTTTTCTTTCTCAATAATATAATCAATTTAGGGGAAGCTTAAACTTTTAATGCTTCCCATGACTTTTAGACCATTAGCTCGTGTGGCTTGGTTATTCTTAATCTCCGAACATTGCCTCTCGTATTTAATACGGACTCCATTTCAGAGTTGATATGACTATGCAGTCGCTGATTGTGTGATACAGCATGTTTTCTTAAAACTTCTGTAACCATTACTATTTGTAGGTCACGATGTAAATCGCTATTTCTTATATACCATGGTGCATTTACTATTCCACGAAGGACTTTGTTTTGGAATTTTTGGATGATTTCAGTATTTGTTTTCTTTGTACAGCCCCATAATTGGATTCCATAGGTCCAAAAAGGTCTAAGTACTTGTTTATAAAGCATTATTTTATTTTCGACAGATAGGTCAGAATTTCTACCGAGTAACCAGTACATTTTTCTATACTTCAAGTTGAGCTCTTCCCTTTTCTTTTTGATATGCTCTTTCCATTTTAGCTTTGCATCCAAATTCATCCCAAGGTATTTGGCCGTATTGGCGTAAGATGCAGCTTGATTGTTGATAAATATTTGAACGTAGCTTAACTTTTTATTTGTAAAGTTTATGTGTGCAGATTTAGCTTCATTGAGCTTGATACGACATTTTTTGGCCCAATCACTAACGGTGTCGACGGCATTTTGCAATTTTTCAGCAGCCTTGACGACGAACTTACTGGATGCCAAAATTGTAGTATCTGCAAAAGTAGCCATAATGGTGTTATCCACTGGAATATCCTTGTGGAGCACCGGCTTGTATTTTACTTAGCTTTTAATATTCTTGATCATACCGTACTCTGAAGAGCCGGTTTGAGATATAAGATTTTAGTATTTCGTAGTACTGCCTGGGTAGGTCCCTTTGCAGTTTGTAGTAGTCTTTAGGCATGCATTTCTTATGAATAGGAGTTTTATGAAGACTTTGGATGGCATTTCTTTCATAACCTGAGCAGTTATTAGATCGTACCCAGGTGATTTTTTGTTCGATAGTTGATTTCGACACATACTTTTTATTTCTTTGAGTGTGACAATTGGTATGTCAACTTCATCGACTTTATCAATAAACTGTAAGCTGTTTTCAGATGTATTTGCTGGGAATGGCTTAAAAACATTCGTAAGATGTTCTGCAAACAGGTTAGCTTTTTCTTTCGGATTTCCGATCCAATTCCCGTCTAGAGATTTTATTGGCGGGTTTTGTAACTGCGGTCTTTTCAGGCGCTTAGCTGCTTTCCAGAGCGAATAATCAGTTGAAGTTGAATTTTTCAAGAATCTACTTAATGAATCATTTTTGAATTCGTAGATTTGTTTTTTCAGTTCGTTGCTTAGCCGGTTAAAAGCTGTTTTGTCGTCTGGAAATTTAGTATTTTGCCATTTTCTTCGAGCTCTTCTCTTCTCCAATATCAACTCTCTTATCTCGGCAGGGTATTTTGTTTCAGTTTGCTTCCTACTCGAGTAAGTTGGTGTACTTTCTTCAGCAGCTTGTTGAACATCGGCAATGAATTGTTCTACTTCAAGTTCGATTTGCTCTTTTGTTTCCATAGGGGATCTGAAATTTATATAGCTTTCAAGCTTTTCTCTGAATTCACTCCAGTTTGATTTATTATTTACAAGCTTAGGATTACTTTTTTCCATTATCTCTGATTCATTAAGTGATAAAATCACCGGTGTATGATCTGATGATAAGTCAAAATTACCATTGACTCTTATGTGGTTTCGTTTGATGCCTTTAACTATGAAAAAATCAACAAGGTCTGGTATTTTACTAGTATCCGATGGCCAGTAAGTTGGTGATCTGGAAGAATAAAACTCGCAATTGTATTTGAGGCATGCTTTGTAAAGCCATCTGCCCTTTGTTGTTATAAGTCTGGATCCCCAATGGGTGTGCTTAGCATTGAAGTCACCGCCAACAAGGAAGTTATGTCCTAGTAGATTTAGTAGTTCTGTATAATCATCTTCAGTCGGGGAACGCCTTGGCGGGCATTATATTGATGCCAATTTGAAGTCTTTCTTTTTCATACCAATACTAATTATTGTTACTTGCATATTCTCGTTTGTTACTTTACAATTTACATGATACTAAAAATTTGATCGAAGCAGTTCTGACTGCTCTTGATAAAGGTTTCCCGCTAATTTGAACTGATCCTGCTTTTGGGAACTTGTTCTGTTTGATCTGATCATTAGAAGCTCTGGTGTCTCGAAAAACAAGACAATCCATAGCTTTGGAACCAAACAAATACATGGCGGGTAAATGTATTGATATATTGATCAAGTTTTTTGAGCTTTTCAAAATGTTTGCTTACTTGAACTGAACTGAACTGAAAAGTATGAAAAAACCCCTCTTGTCCCCGTTTACGCTTCCGAAAATTACCTGTTTACCTCTCAGGGGCTAACCTGTAAGAAACAATAGTGCTCACCCTTTGAGACAGTCTGTGGAATTTGACTCTCTTCCCGCTTTTCCTGGTTTAAGCAAAGCTTCCAATTCTACAAAATACTCCGCCAACAGGGACCACAATTTGGTACCGAGTGTTTCACTCTTCCCCTTGTATATTTGAAGAAGAAGAGAAGGTACTGTCTCAGTATTGGATGTGCAAGTTAGTTAAAGTTTAAACAAAAACCAAGATGAAACCCACTGTCTCAACATTAACAGACCTTAACACTTTCACGTTCACACAAAAGGAACCTGCAAAGACTCACAGTCAGATTTATCCTTGCAAACATAAATTTCAATTTCTTGCATTTTACTTCCTTATTCTTGCTTTTGCTCATCGTATTCTCTGTGCGTTCATGTTAATTACGGTGGCAGAAGAAAAATAAAACTAAAGAGAACCTTTACCTAGAACAATGATAAGACTCCAGTAGTCGCAGTGCAAAATTGTCCTCTGAAAAGGACATCGCCAAGTAAACATTCACAAATGAATCCTTTCCGTTGAACATGGCATAAGAAATGGCTCCTCACACAAAGAGGATATGTGTGTTTCCTCGTTTGTCGGCATAACACGGGACTAGAAGGGTGCTAGGGAGTGCTAAGATAAAGTTAATTAGATGACACAACCTCATGCACCAGCCATTTGAAAAGCATGGATGCCACAAGGAAACAGGACAACATAACACAAGCTCCTCTTAGCTAATAGCTGGTTCCTCCTTAGTGACGATGTCACAACCCAGGGTAAGGAGTGGTATAGTATAACTGCCCCCTACTAACAGTGCACTGGGAATTTTTCTTACGTCGACCTCATTAAAAGTTGCAACATCCTTAAATTTTTCATTTGAGTTTGTGTGTTTGTTTAGTTCTTCTTTTTTTTCCTCTTGTATGCCCCTGTGTTCATTATATCCCGGATAGTGCTCAGGAGAAAGGATAGACGAAAAATAAGAAAATTTAAGAAAAAAGAAAAAGCAAAGAAGTAGTTGCCTGAAAAGGATTAATTTGGAGGACTTCGTGTGGAAAATGAAGAAGCGTTGTAATAGAAACCATTCCGCTTCCCAAGTCGTCTTACAAGGAGACACATTTTGGTGTAGTGGTTGGTAGTGGTGGTGGGAGAGCGGTGGCATCCTGAAATTTTACCAAGTGCTAAGTTTTCTATAACATTGTGCCGTCATTTTTACAACTCTATAATTAAATTTCATTTAATTATGTTGTGTCTCCTGCTAAAACTTTACTGTCTCAAAACGATCGGGTCACGTACTTTGAAGGGCACTAAAGGACACAACACCATCCCTGTTATCGAACCGCAGCAGGTAACAAGTTGTTTACTTTCAACGCCGACATTTACTGATGATTGAATTTGGTAACGACCTTCCACGATTGCTCACGCGTTGCAGAATCATACCAATCGGAGAGTTGATGTCTGAATTTCTTTGTCAAAGGTCAAAGCATGAAATACTTAATACTTTGTTATAGAATTGTATATAAAAACTATAGTAGAGTAGTGATGACTTTTGGACTGGTGACGAAGCTATTGTCCCGGTCCAGCTTAGCAGTCTCCGTTCCAAGCTATCGGTTTCACCATGCTGTGCCACCGGTGTCCTCCGGTCCATACTATAGTTTATATATACAATGGTTATAGTCTGTAAGAATGAAACAAAGAAATGTTTTCTTTATTTTAAAGTGAAATTTAAAAAATTTGCTGATGATTCAAAATTAAGAGTCTATGACCTCCTCCAGTAGCCTAAACACATTTTTATAACATGGCTTCCTTCCTAATTCGATGTATGTGGAAGTTCATCAAAAAGTTCGAATTACATTCAATTATCACGCACGATTGATCATCAATAGATGGCGCCAGCAGCAGCAGCATATTTTCAAAAGTTTGCCACGCCATTTCTCTACAGCAAATGCGGTAAATGCCAACGCATATCCAAGGACAAGCACCAAAAAAGGAGAACACAAATCCTCAACAGTTAAGGAGTTTTCCCGTGCCCCATTGCTGCTTCTGCCAAACTTTACTTCATAAAGCAGTTCAAGATTCTTCCAATGCTGCAATAGACCAGCCTCGAAAATGCGATAGTTAAAGTCATTGTAGTGATTGTAGATGATAGAGCCACGAGGTACAATGTTCGCTGTGAGGCTGATGACTGGAAAGAGCACAAAGGAGAGCAAAGCACGGAATAAGTTAGGTTTGATGTGGCTGGTGCACGAAAAAAAAAGTTTATTTTGTTGGTTTTTAATTAAAAGTTTTACATTCGCGGTGGTTAAAAGCAAACCCCATTTGATTTTGAACAACCAACGGTGTAATTGAAAATTTAACTTAAAAGCTAAATGCGGTGCGCGAGTGGGAAAATAGTGTGTTTTGTGCGAAGTCAATTGGAATTTTTCGGTTCGGTGATAGTGATAGTTTGAATGTTGGTTTTTTTTTAGGGTTAAATCGAGATAACAATGAAGGGGTTATTGTGTATTGGAGTCTAACAGGTTGAAAAAGTGGAATAAGTTTGTGACACCCGGGTTGGCTTTGTTCGGTAAAGTTCGAATGGAAATGTCAAGTCAGTTCGCAAAGGCTAATTGGTTAAAGGCTGGATTTATTTTTATTTTGTTGCTGTTGCACAAAGCAGCTGAAACAGACTGAAATGGGATAGAAGTGAAATAAAGTTTTAGGATGGGCTGAGAGGTCTGTCGTTGAGAGGAACGATGTCTTTATAAGTTGATTATCGGGTTCAAAGTGTCAAGATGAATAAAGTTGCCTCAGTGGAGAGCTTATGTGAGTAGCAATTTGAAAGTTTGCTGCTCGTGGTAGCTTTATTTTAACAAGAATGGCTATGGGGAACTTGGTTACAAGTAGTTAGGGCTCTGAAAAGCATTACCCGTGAAACAATTTTATGGTTCCAACCTCTAGCTCCCACGTTTTTTGATTCCGTCAGTCGGTGGTTTTAATCTTTTATGGAAAACCTAACGAGGTTGTTACTTGATTTAAGACCGAACATCATTAGTCTATTGAAAAATTACAAAAACTGGGTCAAGTCTTGAATCTCGGACAAGATTATTCTTAGTATTTATTTTGAACGCTCTTGACGCCCTCCAATTCGTCTCTTACGAGACCTCAAAAACAAAATTAACAACGCGCAAAATAAAAAACAACCAGTCAACACGATCGACTTAAGCAAGGCCGTTTTACCTAATTCTGTCAATCACAATGGAGTGCTGCTGCGAAAAGTATTCTTGGCAAAGGTTTGAACCACCGATGATAATTTCTTCTCTTTGGTTTGAATCTTGCAACAACTCTACAACATGTGCCGATTGAAAGCATTAAAGGAAGTGTAGAAGAATGCATGGCTCGCAACCAAATTCAACAGCATCTACACTAAAACGATTAGTAAATATATAGCGGTAATGGTAAGACGAACAAAAACACCATTGACAAGCAATGTGAGCAGAGATGAAATGTTGGCTTTGAGAGAAGAGCAGAGAAAAAAACATACTTATTCTAACTTCGGAACTTATGAGATATGAGTATTTATCAAAAATGAGTAGTTTGGTTGAAGACACAAGCACACAAAAAAAAAGAAAAATGACGAAACTGTTTAACGAAAAAAAAACACCAAAAATCACATATGCTGTATAGTTTACCGAAAATACACAAGGAATAAAATGATGTTGAGTCATTTTTTTCGAATTTTTCGGTACAGGAAGATCTCACTATCATCCGAGAGTTAATCTTAATTGGTGGCATCAACGCAAACTATATTCTGAAATTCGAAATCGTCGGAATATTTCTTTTTTAATGGACACTTGCATGGGCGTAGGCAGGAGGGGGGTTTCAGGGGTTCTCACTCTTACCTGGAAGCTGGTTTAGAGCGTGAAAAAATGGGCTTAATTTATGAATTTTTGTGACTCAACAAAAACATAAATCGAAAATCTGTGAAAGAGGTTTTATAATTTAGGTTTTAATATACAAATACAAATTTTTTTGTGTCAATTAAATTCAAAATGGCGGCTGTCCAGCATTTCTTCGGAGGCGCCTTATTTTTTAGACGGGTCCATGGTCGAAGATGTAAACTCCTTAATTTTGGTTCTGGGACAAAATCCTGAATATATGTATAACAACAGCAAGAGACGTACCTACGTAGGATTTTTTCTATATTTTGTTTTCTCGCGAAATAATGCACGTTTGAACAAAACATTAAAATTTTAACTATAAAAAACGACAAAATTGTTGATTAAAAAAAGCTATGCAATATAAATAAAAATCCTACGTACGTCTCCGGAGAAAGGTATTTCGATGTACTGTCAAAATTTCGTATAGATCGGTGAAGATTTGCTCGAGTTATGTCTTCGGCAAGTTCAAAAAAAGTGATTTCGAGAAACACGCGTTTAAAGCTTTAAGTACTATAAAATCATATGGCATACCTGTGGGGTGCTGCCGCAGAATGGAAAGTTTGGGCATTTAGACATTTTTTCCGGCATTCATTTTTTGGCATGTTATTTTTAAGCCCCTAAAGCACATTTAAAGACAAAAAAAAAAATTTCGGTTTCTTCAAAATTCTAGACCAGACCCTTAAGAGAATTTTTTTCCGTTGTGGGTCACATAAGACTATTTCTGAGATTCGCTTTGTTTTAAGAAGATTAAAACCAGAGTGTATCTAATAACGAGTGAGTATTTGTACGGTGCCCGATCGTATATTCGTCAAGAATGTGCTTTAGCTCTGTATATACATTGTAGTGCACACTCTCTCAACCTTGCTACTGCTGACTCGTGTGCACAAGCAGACTTGCGAAATTGCGTTGGGATCGTGCAGTCTGTTTGTTCCTACTTTAGTCATCCTGCTCAACGCACTGCTGTTTTGAATGTTAAAATTCGGGACCTATTACCGGCTGGAAATCAAAAAACCCTGCTGGCAATGTGTGAAACACGGTGGGTTCACAAGCATGAAGCTGCTATGCAATTTAAGGAAATCTATCCAGCTCTTGTCAATGCACTCGAAGAACTCCAAATTAGCCACAATAAAGAAACATCGCAGCAAGCTGATGTTCAAATGCTTAACACACTTCGATCTTCGAATTATGTTATGTGCCTAGCGATTCTTCAAAAAGTCATGAGCTTTACATTTTCGCTATCAAAACAACTGCAAACAGTTAACACCGATAACAGCATTCAGTCACGCGAATAAAGTTATTAATGCTTTGCAACTTTCGAGAAATAAAGTTGACAAAAAGTACGGTATGAAGAAGCAAAGGTGATGCTCGATGAAAATGGTGGTATACTGTAAATGCCACCTATCGTTGGAAGGCAACTTAATCGATCTAACACTTCTGCGTCGGATATAACAGGTGATTTTTTAAGAGGTTTAGAACTTTTTTTAAAAAAAAAAACACAAAAAAATCGAAAAAATGAATAAAATATTTATTTGAATCGATAGTTTGAACCTTGCAATTTAATGTTTAAAGATAATTTCATGCAAATGTTGACCGCGGCTGCGTCTCAGGTAGCCCATCCGCTGAGTCCAATTTTGGCATACTCTTTCACACATATCAGCTGGTATCTCACGAATGAATGCATGGATGTTGGCTTCCAGTGCGTCAATCGAAGCGGGCTTGTCCCTATAGACATTAGCCTTGACATACCCCCACAAAAAATAGTCTAATGGTGTCAAATCGCACGATCTAGGCGGCCAATTGACCGGCCCGAAACGTGAAATTAACTGTTCACCAAACTCGCCTCGCAATTGCGCCATTGTTTCGCGTGCTGTGTGGCATGTGGCACCGTCTTGTTGAAACCACATATCATGCAAGTCAAGAACTTCCATTTCGGGCAAAAAAAAGTTTGTTATCATCGCTCGGTAGCGTTCACCATTGACAGTAACGCTGCGATTCGCATCATCTTTGAAGAAATATGGCCCAATAATGCCGCCGGCCCATAAACCGCACCAAACAGTGACTTTTTCGGGATGCATTGGTAGCTGTTGCAATGCTTCTGGCTGATCTTCACTCCAAATGCGGCAATTTTGCTTATTTACGTACCCATTCAACCAAAAATGAGCATCATCGCTGAACACAATTTTTCGATAAAAACATTTCGAACCGAGCACGAATTTTGATAGTAAAATTCAATAATTTGCAAGCGTTGTTCATTTGTAAGACGATCCATGGTTAAATTGCAAACCAAACTGAAGCTGTTTGACAGTGACACAAGGTACTAAACACACGTCAGCTGTCAAAACCAGTGTTGCCAAAACCAAACCAGCTAAAAAATCACCCTTTATGTATACACGTTAGGCAAAATAGATTTATTCGCCCCATTTCTAAAGGCCCCGACCCATAGAATCCGTTGCGTCCGTTCGCTACCGGATTCAACTGACAGCAGTGAGTTTTACCGGACACAACGGATTGGGGTGACCCATAGAATCCGTTGCGGTGTGAAGAGAAAACTTCAAATTGGTTTTGACAGCTTATGTCATCAGGTCTGCCGGACGCAAAAAGTTAAAAGATGGGCTACTTTTTCCGTTGCGTCCGTTGAATCCGATGCTTATGGGTCACCTCTCATAAGATCGTGTGTATTTAATCGAGCTGTCAGTTGAATCCGGCAGCGAACGGACGCAACGGATTCTATGGGTCGGGGCCTTAAAGCACACAACTCACCAATCAACCGAGAGGTTTGCGAAACACAGTAAAGTAGTATTGCCATCATCTGGTGTGCTACCTTCGAATTTTGCAGTCAGTTCTGAAATTGAAGACGCAATTTTTATGTATTCGGCAGGGCAGTGCTACCCGAAAGAAGTACATCCGTCGTCAAAGCAGAACTTGAAGTGTGGAAAGCAGCTATGACTATTTCCTCCCCTAGTCCAAAATCTGTTTTGGAATGCTTGGATAAGCGCGATATAACATTATGTTCAATTATTTACACGTTGCTACAGATATTGGCTACCACACCTGTTTCCACTGCTACACCAGAAAGGACTTTTTCAAGCCCACGGAGACTTAAAAACTACTTGCGGAACACAACGAGTGAAAACAGACTGAAGGGCTTGGCTTTTATGAATATTCACTACGGGATAGATATTGACATAGACGTAGATGAAGTAGTAGATATATTTAAAAACAAAAACAGAAGATTGCATATGTAATCAAATGAACCTTCTTTTTTTCATATAATATAAACGTTTCATATAATATAAACGTTTGATTCAAGCTGTAAAGAGGCGATTAGGGATCGAGAAAGTAGTTTTCGCAAATTTAAAGATAACCCCACTGTAGAAAACCGAAATTTGTTCAAACGGGCCAGAAATAGCTGTAATGCTCAGATACAAAGGGCTAAGTTTTTACATGACCAAAAAGTAAGGCAAAAAATACTATTGTGTCCAAAAGGAAGTAAAAACTTTTGGTCTTTTGTGAAGAACATTAAGAACTCGACCACGTCATCGGTCCCAACGCTCGTCTTCAATGACTCTCCGTATGTCAGCTCCATCGACAAAGCCAATTTGCTGGCAGCTCAATTTGCTGCCAACTCGACACTTCCTCATAGCATATTGGCTCCGCCTGAGCTCGATTCTGCAAATTCTTTGATGAAGCAGATATTTTTTCGAACTCGCTCGGTTGCGAGAGTCCTCAAAGATCTCAACATACATAAATCCGCTGGTCCAGATGGTATCCCCGCCGTTATTCTGAAGAGGTGTTCTTCTACGCTGGCAAAACCACTGCGTAAACTTTTCCATCTTTCCTATTCTGCTGGGATTTTTCCGAGCAGATGGAAAACTGCATTTGTTCAGCCCGTCCCTAAAAAAGGCGAATCTTCCTCCCCTTCCAATTACCGTCCAATTGCACTAACGTCCCTTCTTTCCAAGGTCATGGAAACGTTGATAAACCGTCAACTTATGAAATATCTTGAAGAACGAAAGCTTCTTAATGACCGTCAGTACGGCTTTCGTAGCAAACGGTCCACTGGTGATTTGATGGCTTATCTCACCGAAAAGTGGAACCAATCTTTACATTGTTTTGGAGAAAGTAAGATTATTGCGCTTGATATTTCTAAAGCATTTGATAGAGTTTGGCATCAGGCTCTTTTATCGAAAATGCGTGCTTTTGGTATCGATGAGTCTCTTCTTCGTTGGATTAGAAATTACCTTTCCGACCGTTCAATACAAGTTGTGTTGGATGGCTTCAAGTCTGATACCCACTTAATAAATGCTGGTGTGCCCCAGGGCTCCGTTTTGTCTCCGACTCTCTTCCTCATTTTCATTAATGATCTCTTGTCTGAAACTTCTAATCCTCTCAACTGTTTTGCTGACGACTCGACCCTCAGCTTTTCATATTCGTTTCCAAATTCACGTCCTTGCTCTTTGGATGTGGAACTGGAACGGTTGCGTATGATAAGCTCATTGAATTCTGACCTTGACAGCATTGTTGCATGGGGTCTTATGAACCGAGTAGAATTCAATGCTTCGAAAACTCAATGCTGTCTCTTGTCGTTGAAGCTTAACATTCCCCCATTGCCATTATCCATGAATGGTACCTGCATCGAAGAAACCGAAAAGCTGTCAGTACTTGGTATGTGTGTAAACGATGATCTTCGTTGGAACGACCACATATTTGAAGTCGCCAAAAACGCTGCTAAATGCTTAGGTTTCTTGAGACGATGCAGGAAGTTCTTCACCCCTTCTGATCTGGCTACAATTTATAAGGCCTACATCCGCCCAAAACTGGAGTATAACTCTCATATCTGGTCAGGTGCTTCTCAAACATCTTTGCGCCTACTTGATAGGGTACAAAATAGAGCGTTAAGATTGATAGGTGATAGTTCAATCGTAGAATCGATTGATTCTCTTGGACATCGTCGAAACGTTACCTGTCTCTCTCTCTTTTATCGCTTTTTCCACAAACAGTGCTCTAGTGAAATAGCCAGCTGCATTCCTCCCTTGAAACAATTTAGCCGCAACACCCGCCTCGCTAGGAATGCTCATCAGTTCTGCCTTGAGCCCAACTTCGGGCGTACAGTCAAGTATAGAGATTCTTATTTTAGTCGCACCACCCGAATGTGGAATGCTTTACCTGGCTCTGTGTTTCCCCTGCATTACGATTTACAAAAATTCAAAAGCAACGTGCATCGGTGTCTCCTTTCAAATCCTCTCCTATTTTCCTAAATGCTCGCACTGTGTTTAATAACATTATAAGGGTAGTCATAACCCCTTGATGTGCGCGCTAATTATAAAAAAAAAAAAAAAAAAAACGTTATTTATTTCATGCACTTCCATTCGATTTATTTTATTAAACCACCTCCCAAAACTTAAACCTGGCTACGCCCGTGGACACTTCTATCGGCACAAAGATGGCGTTGCAATTGGTTTACCTTTGGCTCCTCTAATTGCAGGTATTTGAATGAAGAATTTTAAGCAAAAAGCTCTTAGCAGCTCAAAGGAAAAACTAAAAGTCTGGTTGAGATAAATGTTGATGATACTTTTTGAGTTATAAAAAGTCCAGCCGTTTTATGTTTTCTGGAACACCTAAATTCACTTCACCCAAAAATTAAATTTACGTACGAAAAGAAAAAGAAGAAGGCTAGAATGCTATCTAAATTGGATTTGAAATTGAAACGAAAACTAAATGAATGGTTCCTTAGCACACACCGTCAACTGTAAAAGCACACACACCAACCATTACTTGCATGCTGACTACCACACCACCATCCATCGAATTTGAGGTCATTCATCTCAACGCTGCGCTGAATTATCTTTGTTGGATGACGTCCTGAAAGCGATTGGCTATTCCAAAAAGCTAAGATCGTGGAAGTAATTATCGTATAAGGAGAAGGAAACCCAATCAAATGAAATTGCATCTCCGCCGCGCCGTGTGTAAAGGGTGTGACGGACAGAGTGCGCAGAATTTTAAAACGCTATGGTGTAAAATCCATATTTTTACCACCAAAAAAGGTGATGAGCTACATGCAATCACCTAAAGATGAATTTCCAAATAATAAAATTAAAAATTTCGTCAAAGTTGTGTCAGCCATTAAAAAAAAGTCGGTTTTGAAAAAAACGGGACTTTATGGGTACCGTTCTAAGACGGTTCCCAAAAAATAATCTCTCACATAAAACTCTATCGAAATCGCTAGTGTCATTTTTGAAAAAGTGTGTTATCGTATAGGTCTTATAGCAGGTACCGTTACTTCAGGACCCAGAGACCCAATTGCAAAGATGCGCTCTGACCCTAACTGTGAATTTTGAAGAAAATTGTTCAGGTGGTACAGGTTGTAAATATACGGACTTTGCAGGACCAAATTTTTTTCTATCATCGTATTGTAATGTCTTACTGTTATCTCAAAATTTCTTTTTAAGTCTTGTCTTATAGTATTTATAATCACAAATATAATCAAAATTAAAACAAAAAAAAAACACTTTTGTTTGCGATTTCGCCGAAGGCGACTGCCCGGAGTTAAAGACAAGGAGTAGGTAGATACACTAAAAGACTACAATTTTTCTTAATAAATACGTTCACTAGAAATCTAAACATGTGATATAGTCTTCCACTTCTAGCTGCACCTCAGTGATGAGACTTAAAGCGAGTTAGTGAGGTCAGTCACCATTGAAAATCTATTCAACTGGTGAGTGGGCTAGTGCAACGAGGTGTAGTATAACTCGTCTAAAATTCTGAACATAACGCTGTTTCAAATCTTTTCATTATTAAAGGGTTCTCTTACTGCTGAATCAAAAACCATCAGAGGTGCATCAGCTTTTTTAGACGTCCTTGGGCTACATGCAATCCTTCAAAAGCAAGCACTGCGGTCTTTACGAAACTTAACAAAAAAAAAACATCGATTTTATTTGATTGAACGTAGATAAAAAATTTAAAAATATACTCTTCATTGATTGTTAAAGACATCTACCGACTGGGTTAAAAAAGACATTTATTTTAAAGTACTTATGTTGGAACGAAAATCAAGATAAACAAATAGAGGAAATCTCCCCCAAGACTTCACCCCAAACACTAAGAGAAAACAAATCCTCTCAATACTTACAAAATGGCTTTGTCTTGTGATAGGAATACGTCTCCTTCGTCAAATACTTTGTCTTTTCCAACAAATTATCCGCCATAGAGATCACCATAAACATATCCCTTCCATTAGGATGAATCACTCGTTTGAAAAACTTTTCTGGTGTCACACCTTTCAATCTCTTCAGCAACAGTTGAAACATTTCATCCGATGCGAAAAGTTTCTTTGCGTTACTTTGAATAAAAAAGTGATGTTCTTGATGTGAAATGAAAGCCAAGAAAAAAAAACTCACCCCCTTAAAAAGTATACAAAATCGTTAAACGTATAAACATTGGCACCGCTTTCACGAATGGCATCAAAAGGATTATCAACATCCTTGATGTACTTGGGAGTGAGAAAAGCCATTACGATCTTAGCGTTGAAGAGTGCTCCCAACGAGATACATGTCAATAGCCAGCAGGCTGTAGCGAACTTCATCGATAACGTCCTGATAGGAAATCGAAATGATTGCCCTAGAAAGACCGACGCAATTTCAAAGCTAAATCGAGTCATATTCATTTTGATTCCAAGGACGTTTTTCATAACAACTGTGAATAACACAACCGAGGCCAATGCAATGGTGCATGAAAGTCCAACCCAGCTGCAGACTATCCTAAACATAGTACTGTACTGGGGAATACGTCCAGTTTTTGGAATTAATAACGCGCACTCTGAGAAATGAAGAGGTGACAAAAAGTCAAAGAAGTTTGAAGAAGCAAAGCTTCGTGATATAATCGTGAGATCTCCAAATCCTCTGGCGATTTCATGTCCGATTCCAGGGTGAACCACTGAAGTAGTTGCATTAAAAAAAAACTCAAAGCCAAAATCGATCAACTCAGGCGTATAAATGAAAAGTGTGGCATTGAAAAACTCAGCCAAAGGTTTCTGGATGTAGTGATAGGTTCCAATTTTCATAGTTTTGTTGAGCCAAGTGATGCTTTGCTGTCCAGGATACACATTAATCTGGGGAACGTTAAGCTGTGCCCCATACAAGTTGGTTGCTCTGTCCTGTAAACTAATTCCAAAAAAATCTGATGCGTTATGTCGGAGAAGGAAGTCGTTTGTAAACGGATTGAAGCCAAACACGAATATACCATCGAGAACAAACACATTCAAAAATCCCAGCCTCCACAAACCACGGAACATCTCTTCCATGCAAGTACTCATCCCGTCCATGGCATGCAATGCAACGACAACAATTTTTGATCGTTTGACAATAATCTTCTGTGACAGTTGATCCCGTAAAATTGGCATCACATTCTGACAGCTGTCATCGGTAAACATGATAAGCACAAAGTTATCCGGAAATACCGAACGAATTGGATTCGGCTGAATGAAGCTGAAGAAATCACCTCGTACGCTCACGTAACGGGGATAAACCATTGCACCGATGACACTCTCACCTGTGGTGCTGATGGTAGAATTTAAGATGACATAAATGTCATTTGGCTGCCAGTAGACGAAAATTCGATTTAGGATTCCCGCCAAGTCAACAGGACCTAATGCTGATACCAAACATATAGGTTGATGACAAGTAGTTCCGCGACGACAACGACGACACTCATAGTTAAAGTGGTACAATAGAAATGGGAATTGCTTTGGTTTTTATTCCGGTATCCAATTGTGTAAAAACACAATGGTGGTGGTGTCAGCAAATAAATTTCAGAGGGCGAAGCCATCGCTTATTCATATGAGGGTTTTTTTTATAGCTAAGTCCATGTCAATTGCGTTGAGTAATCCAACTAATAACAGACATATAGTCGATTGTTATCGTTTTAGTGGGTGGGAAAAGTGTGTCGTGTATATTTGACACAAATCAAATTTGTGTTTTTGAGTGTGGTTCGGTGCCGTTGTTTAATGAACCTCGAACTCATGGACACAAAACAGTGAGTTCAGAGGCAAAAGAAGGCGAAGGTAAGGCAAGCGTCTTATTTGGGGAGTATTCGAAGGTTTACCAACAACCAAGTTGCAAATGACTTCAAATGATAAGAATCATTAGAAAAACCACTAAAAATTGGGTTTTCTAGCAAATTCAAGAAAAGTCAATAGTGATTTTTATTGAAGTTCTTATTGAAGCAAAGAACGTTATAGTTTATGCTGTAGAAATAAAAATGGTGATCAGAAAGTTTTTCAACCTAACACGGCGAAGGAAGCACTACACCTTTATAAAAGATGTTAATCTTTTAAAATCTACTAAATTTGAGCTTGTTTTTTGAAAACTATTTTTTAATGAAAGACATTAATAAAAACTTCCAACAAAAATTAAATTCCTTACTTACTTTGGTGCGCCTTACAGTTCGGAGTGAACCTAAGCCTCAACCAACATCTTTCGATAACGACTTCGATTTCGGGCGGCGAGCTCTCTTCAGTTTTGCAATCTAAGTCGGTTGAGGTCTATTCCACTTGATTGTGCCACCCAACACGGAGTGTTCCCCTTCCACGATTTTCCTGCAATGTGCTTTCGAAAGCCCGTTGAGCCGGAGCGTTTATATCCATCCGCTCTACATGGCCTAGCTATTGTATAGTCTCGCGAGGAGTACTCTTCAAGCTATGCCCACGTCTCGCTACAGCACGTTGTTGTATCTTCTTCTACACAAATTGTCTTTGCATACGGGACCAAAGATCATTCGGAGTCTTGCGAAACGACCAAGGGTTTACTCATCCGCTTTCGATAAAGTCCACGCTTACGCGGCGTAGAGCAGGACTGGCATGATCAAGGTCTTATAAAGGGTAACCTTGGCATTTCTAAAGAGGGTTTAGTTTTCGACATCAAAGGCCTCGGTGAGTTCTCTACCGACCATGACGGAGAAGAGTGAATCTCCAAAGTCATCCTGTTTAGTCGTACGAATTTTGCTGGGATGCCGAAACTAGACAAGGTAGGGGCACTGGAGTTTTCAATACAATTAACAACTGCACAGGCCATGTTAAAATTAAGTAAAATAATAAATAAAATTGTAAGTGCAATGAAGATAAAATGAAAATAAAATTTAATAAGAAAACAAAATGAATTAATAAAATAAATGTAACCAAAATGGGATTCGAACCCGTAACGCGGAAGTTAAATTGTATGAAAAGGTTGGCCTACTTGAGAATTGCACCATCAATCAGATTATTCAGAGCAAAACAATCGGAAAAGATATTAAAATCAAAGAAAATACCAGAAAGATATAAAATTTTTGAATTAAAGCCCCACTAATAAACACGAGTGTGGTACCCGTGGTGTGATGGTAACCATGTCCGCCTGTTAACCCGAGGTTCGTGGTTTGAATCCCAACAGAAACAAAACTATTTTTTCACGGGTGTCGCCTTTCGCGAGGAATTGGCAAGTCCTCCGTTAGTAAATTCACTGCCATGAAAAGAGCTTTCTCAATTAGCGGTCCCTTCCATTCCCTCACAAGGCATGGTTGTGAGAAATGCGCTAGGCCCTGGAGCTCCTCGCTCTGTTGCGCCACCCTATTTATTTATTTTTTTATAATAAACACGAGCCAGCGCTGCCAAAACATTCCAGATTCTGGTGGTTCGACTAAATATGAATCTCTGTACTTTACTGTACGTCCGAAGTTGAACTCAGTGTAAAACTGATAAGCATTCCTATAGCGAGGTGGGTTTGGCGGTTAAATTGCTTCATTTAGTAAATTGCTAGAGCACTGTTAATATAGAAAAAGCGATAATAGAGACTGAGACAGGTAAGGTTTCGACGATGTTCAAGAGAATCAATCGATTCTGCGATTGAACTTTCACCTATCAATCTTAACGCTCTGCTTTGTACCCTTTTACGGAGGATAGCTTCACTAGAACTAAAAGGTGTGACCACACATCTTTTTCATAACTTAGCATGAATACGGTTTGTAGTCTGAACTTATTGAGTGCTATATGGTCTTCCTTTTAATATGTTTTTAACATGATTTCAATTAGCGGATCATTAAGGACTTCTACTGATGATACGTCAAAAGTACAATGGCAGAAAACACGGTTCTCTTTAAGCAGGTAGACTCAACCCTTTCAGAGGAGAGAGGACAGTAAGGTTTCAGTGTGGTTTTTTAATAAATTTTTACCTAATTGAAAACGGTTGTTATCGCTTAAGAAAATTATAAGGTAACAAAATCAATATATCTAACGTCATCTTTTGTCACGTGTGTGAAATCGTCAATCAATTAACTAACATCTGTAATTGGAATAGAATTGACTACCGACTCCAAAAAAAAGAGATTCAGGTCTAAAAGGGTTAAAGAAAACTCCCCAACGTTGATATAAAAGCTGCCACATTTGCTGTATAGGCAGAAATGATTGCAGTTGCTCGTATCCCTTGACAAGCAGGTTCCTATGCTTAGGTGGAACAACTCTCTATAAATACTTTGCACGAAATGACGACACTTCAAAACACTTCTCCTGCGACTGTTGTACACTTTCCTTGACCAGATTGCTGGTAATTGAACCACCTTTTCATCACGGCAGCATCTCCTGACCTTTTTTTTACTAACATCTGGAAGCAATATAAACAGAAGGCTCTTTTAGCATTCAAACCCGAGTGCATCACCAGAATTTTAAAACTGAAACACAACTTATATAACCGCGTAAGCAGATGCCCTTAGTTTTGTTGATCATTAGCTTCATCTTCATAATTAGATCGAAAGTTTTTCCAACGGTCTTAATAGTTACTCTGCTCGAGAGTTTTTTTTTTATACAAAATTTCTAAAAATCTAAAGAGCTCCTTGGAACTGAATGAAGTTGAAGACAAAATTCACAACGAAAAAGTCATTACTCCTACAAATCCAAAAGCAACAGGTATTCTATCAAAAGCCTCCTTAAAGCGAGTATCCAAGGACAATCGAGCATACCTTCTGGTACTCTTTTCCAAGAAGATGACAGTTTAACCATTTGATCTTCTATGGTTGCCATAAGTTATTTTAAGTCGGTGCGATGGTGAACCCAACAGAGACTTCGTATCCTCTGCAATAGAGATGGCAGTTTGTCTTAACTTTAATCACAAAAAGTCACGTACAAAATATTTTCATTATGTTTGCTTTTGCAGACTAGGCTTAACCTTCTGTTGAGTTGCTTCCTAATTACACTTCATCCCAGGCAGCTTTCCTTTGTAGTTCAATTTCAAAAATGTCCTCCACACACAGGAAACTCAGTATTTCCTACGAACCTATAACCTTTTTGGTAAAGCGTTTAGTAACTTGGCTTTTAGGCTCTTTGGAAAGAAATTGTAAAATAATCTCGGGAGATGGAATTAGGTAAAAAGTTTAATTCATTACTAAAAGAAAATGCCATCAAAAAACCAAATTTACCACAACCAAAAACCGTAGATACTTTTAATCCTTTGCTCTGATTAAACAACACTCACACCTCTTTATCTTTCCTGTTGGTTTATTGAAAACGAAATCATGAAAAGAATCACTTTCATCCATCAATTAGTCTCGTCCTGTGTTACCTTAATTAGCTTCATATGCCACAAGAACCGGTGAGGGCGCACCTTCCCTGCGAGTTTTTGCATCTCAAATCACTTTTAATTCAAGGATTAATATGATTGGATTGCTCTCTGGGAATCAGGTTTCGCCCTTTTGTTTCTTGTCAGGCACATTGAAATGTAATGACTGAAAGGATATCCAAGCGGTTAATGAGAGGATAAAAGTAAACCCTTTGGTGATACGACTGTCTTTTGAATATTAATTAGAAACAGAAAGTCTTGTATAGCATAAAGCATTGCCTCATCTCTCAAGTTGTTGGTGGCAGAAGTTTTTTGAGAACAAAAATTAAAAAAAAAAACTTTATATCTTTTTGTCCTTCTTGAAAATTCACTTAGAATAATCATGGCAACGTTGGCGGTAAAACCTTTATTTAAATTCGTAACGGTCCCCGTCTTAACCCAAGAACAATGTGCAGCTTCTTACTGTAATAGAGAATGCACGCTCGCCCGCATTCGACTGTATAATTAAGAAGGGCGTGCAACGGCGTCGTTGCAGTGAAATATAAGTCATGGCTTTAGAGTTCTCTTGGAATGATCATGGGGTAGAGTAGATGTGGCTCATAACGATTCTGTTGGCCATTTAATTACTTCATAAAGTAAAGTACTTGAATAAGAATGAGTTGTGTAACAGAAAATAATTAGGAAGTGTACAAAGTTTTGTCCACAAACTTTCAATGAGAAGAGAAGATGAATGTTACTTGGCTAGACAACGCTGCCGTGTAGAAGAATCATCATTAGTGTGGTTGCTGCAGAACGGAACTATATGTTTTTAGAATAAGGTGGCACAGCAGTATGTGTTAGCAAAGGCAAATATGGGTTTCGTACATACTGGGGTCTTGTATCTAGACAACTGCTTTCTTATAAGCTCTTCAATTCTTTACTTAACGGTGACAATGAGCATAGCTAGCGGCCGCCATAAAAAAATTAATTATAGGTAGATACTTAGTTTTACCTGTTTGAGATCACCAATGATGACTTTTGATAGTACCATACCAGAAGTAACCGAACCAATTATTGCAAGGACATAATTCAAAGTGATGTCCTAGACTTAGTGGTTGGATCATCGAACTATTGCGGAAGTATCGAATGTGAAAGTCCTTCGATAGCCAATCGTGGCTGACCAGAAATAGAAAAATCGTATGTAAACTTCAATCATCAGCCTAAATGATTTTTCAGAAATGTCTGTAAGGACAATGCTCTATGCCCTGGCCTAGCTAAGGTTTTGTGCCAAAACATTTGTTCTCTCCTTTTGAATTTTCAATGTTAACAGCTTTGTATCTTCGAAGGAACCACAAAAATCCCTCTTGTCTGGTTCACACCAGATGAGCCTTTTCTTTGGGTCTGTTTGGCACGCGTTTACCACAAGTAGCGTTGGATATAGCTTCCCGGTCAGAAGCCTAATTTTTGATGAGGTATTGTTTTAGTTGTTTGTATCAGAGTCATTTTGGTCTACCTTATGTTTTGCCTCTTCGCCATTTTGTCACAACGTCACACTAATACTCATTCAGTTCCTTGTAACTTTTAAGGATCTCTTATTAGAAAGCCCAAATGGTTATGAAAAAGTTATTTAATAATTTAATTAACTAAATGAATTTAATATAAGCTTATTAAGCAAAGAATTGAAAGAAGTATTTCCACTTCCGGACCTGAGCTCCTGCACATTCATAAGCGCATAGCATAAAAATTCAACTTTAATTACTATAGACTCAAACTATGAGGGCAACACTGTTTTTCTTTTTGCTTTAAGTCTGCATTGACCCTGCCATCTTAAAGCCTTAATACCAAGGCTACCTTTCAGTTTTCGTAGCAACTATTTGTTTATAATTATTCTCATTAAGAAAAATACTTTCTCCTGCATAGTCCTGTCCTTAAAGAGAATTCCCAATCCTTTTAACAGTTGTGACACTAATTACTCAACAAGTCCTTGGTTTACTGCCTTACAAAGGATTAATTGAACTTAATTAAGTCAACCGCTTTTAAGTAAAAACGTCAAAGAGATTTCCGCGTAACCAAGTTTTACACTGGAAGTTTCGCTTTTTTTTCCTTCTGTTTACAAAAAAACTCAAAGAAAAAAAAAATCAGAAAGGACAAACAAATTAAAAGGAAACCTTCGTCCAACCAAAAGGATTTCCGCCTCAAATCCCCAAGTAAGTGTAACACCAGTAACACACTTTCTTTCCTTTGAAAAATAAAAATAAAAATAAAACATTTCCACCCACAATAAGAAGAGAAGTTAGGGAAACAAAAAATGAACGAAGCCAAGTAATAGAAGTACCTAGTTCTTTCAGGAACTGGGACATAATTTTAAGCTGTTTCCTTCGAGCAAATTTGAAATGAAAGAACATTAGTTCAATAAAGTTGCTTGTGAAGTATGTTCGCTTGATTTTCTGTGTGTTTGCTATATACACCTTCGAAACGATTTCGAGATGGTGCTTCATACGATGAACTGGAGTGGGATATTCATTCGCATGACAATAGACAAATCCTTGATCTCTTGAAACAAATTAATTCTATGGTATTCAAATTAATTGGCGTGTGCTTATGTATTCAGTTACGATTTTACTTCTGCTTTGTTTATATGGCCAATGGCCATCTCCCCCGCAGCGAAATTCTTTTCTAGCTCAGTTCATTTAGTTTAGTTTAGTTTATTGTTATAATTACTCAGTAAGATACAATATCTTTTAAATTAGAGCAAATATCAGTACGTAGTATTTTTATATTAAATAAAGTAAAATGTTGCAGAAATTGATATTTCATTTAATTTTAGGTATGTTAATAAAATAATTCAAAAATTTTAAATAAGAAAATAGAATATTAAGAAAAAAACTAAGAAAAAATTTCTATAAATAATTTATAAGAAAAAGTATGAAAATTAAGAAAAAAAAATTATGATACGCATCACCATCACCATCATCACCATCAGCCTCACAAACATACACCCAGCCTTTGGGCAATGCATCAAATTGCTTTATAGTATTCCTTCAACATTTTATTGAATTGCGTTGTACAGTTTATCATTTTTAAATGAGTGGGGAGTGAGTTCCATAGTCGAACAGCATTGACATAAAACTGGCGCTCAGATACAAGATATGAGAAACGAAGAGGAATAAGGTTGCCAGACCTATTTGATCGAGGGAAATTAATTCTGTTAAAAAGATATTTGGGTTGGCGAAGTTGTATGATATTAAACAGAAGGGTTAGTGTTTTGCATTTGAGAAGATCGTCGAGCGTCATACGACGTCAAGCTCTCTGATGAGTTTAACTATGTTGTTATTCAACCGATACCCAGACTTATTTTGTTGCAAAACTTTCTTAAGCGGAACATGCTGATCGAAGAGATAGTTAATGTTCATTAGCAAAAAAGATAACTGGTCATCTACCGATGACAGATAGTAAATCTGATACCAATCAATTGAAGCCAAATCGATTTCCAATTGATGTTTATTAATATTTTTGAAATCTCTGAAAGTAAAATAAGAAGGAGAAAAATCTGGCGAACATTCGAAAGTTAAGTAGATGAGGTCATGATTGGAAAAAGCTGAAGCAGTAAGTTGGCTGTAGAGGAGAACTTTACTTAAATGGCTAACGAAAAACATATCTGAGAGGGTACTATTGTTTTTAGTAAAATGTGTCGGTGTTGAAACATTTACTGGAAAAAGACTCAGTGATCTCATATTGTTAGTAAGCTCTGTGCTTTGGAGTACATTATTATTGAAATCTCCAGCAACTATAAAAAAGTGGAGTTAGGTTGATATTCCGATGAGGCCTATAAACTGATCCTATCAATAATTTAGTATTATTGTGAGTATTGATTTCGATGAAAAGGTAGTCAATCTCACAACCAGGTGGGGCTTTACGGATAACCTTGCAGGATAAACCTCTCCGTGTAAAAATTGCTGCACCACCTCCAACTCGACCTACTCTGTCACATCGAAAAACATCAAATCCCTCAACCCGACACACAGAAGTGTGAGAAAACCATGTTTCACTAACACATACCACGTCGATCCCAGAATTAACATATAAGTGCTGAAACTCGTCTAGTTTGGGACTCAAGCTCTGTGCATTTATGTGGCACACCTTCAATCCCCTATGTTGCCCACACAAAACCCGAATCATAGAGCGTGTGTTATGAGCATATTCGATAATGGACACTCCATCTTGACCATTTATGTCAATCATGCAACTTTTTTATTTTAAATTGAAAAGGACACAAAATGGTCCTAATAAACAGATCATTAAATAAAAAACTGCACAAGGTGTCAAAGTTGAGATGCATTAAACAAAACAAAATAATACAAGAATACAAGGTGGATAAGAAAAGTGAAAATCCTGATAAAGACGATGACGACAATGATGACGATGATGTTAATATTACACAATTCATAAAAACAAGAAATAGAGAAGAGAAAAGAGAATCAAAAACAAAAAGGTTTTATGTATATGTTATAGGCAATGTGTATAATCCGGCATTGTATAGAATGCCTAGGCATTGTATACATTGCCTAAAACGTTCAGGAAATGTGTATAATACGATTCATTTCATACATTGCCTAGGTATTGCATAAAATGCCCGAAGCGCATCAGGCAATGTGTATAATGAAATGAACGACCACGGGAAGGAGGCGAGTGCGCGGCGTGCGAAACTACCCCGTAAACAAGTCGCAACTTGTTCGTTGTGTTAGTATCTTAGAGCAGTGTTTTTTGATCTTCTTGATTTCGCGACCCCTTTACAGATTGAAATATTCTGGTGACCCCCTCTCGTCATAGATACCCAAAGAATAATTTAACGAAAAGACAACATACAATTGGTAATGGTTTTTTGCTACTTTGGTACATTTATCTATTACGCTTAACTACGTCAGCGACCGACGTTGCCACACCGCATTGTCGTTGCGGTGGCAAAAAGCGCCACGCGCGTGCTACCCACTTATTAGAACATGTTCAAATGTTCATGAACAGGCAATGTGTTCATGAATAGGTAGTGTTTTTCTCTGAGCAGGCAGTGTGTTCATCAGCAAACAATGTGAAATATTTGTGAACTATATTTCTCTTGAAAATTAAGGAAAGATGTTATGAGTAAGAAAGGATTGGTTACGTTGCTGGAAAATAAAATATTTTAATTTGTGAATCCAAATGAAGTTGTAATCGTAAAATATAGAAAATCGATGAATGAGTTCATGAAAAAAAAAACCCATTTTAAAGTTTTTCTTAGTAGGATACTCTTTTCCTGGAATGCAAAAAGTTTTTAAAAACCAATTTTTTACAAGATAGTAAAATTATATTCTTTCATTGCGGAAATGGATTTTGCTAATCCCTTTGTTTTTCGTTTTATGGGATGCAAATGTTGGTGTTGAGGTTTGTAACTATTTTCCAGGTATCTGCCCTCGAACTGACTTCACAAGCACCACTTTATTTTCGGATTTGGGTAATGGTTTTCCTTCTTGTTCTATATTCCACTAAGGTTAGTACGCAGCACTACTTTGTTTTATACAGACGTTTATTTTAGTTCACGCATTGGTTCTTAACTGAGAGTGTGATTATTCATTGTTTGTGTGATTATTTAATGGAAAATGGCTACTGATCAGCAGTACTTACTAATGAAAGAAAGATTCTACTAAGAATTGCGTAGTAAAAGAGAATCGGCTTCTACAAAAAATCAAGTGTTTATTGATAATTTACGTTACACACAATTGTTGGAGGAAATAAGTGCAGCGAAAACGTTAGACAAGAAAACTTCGCGTGATTATTGGTTGCTGAAACATTACGACATAATCACTGTTGGGCAAACCCGTAAGTTGATCTTCCCTGTAAGTGCTCCGAACGCTGTTATCAAATACTACGTCTCTGATGATGAGTTGTTTCAAGTGATACACGATGCACACAAGGATATTGGTTATGGAGGACGAGATCGGATGTTAAAAGAACTTAGCCAGCGGTACAAGAATGTAACCCGACATGATATTAAGCTATACTTGCAGCTTTGTGAACCGTGCCAGCAAAAACAAAAAGGAATAAAAAAGGGAATTGTCGTCAAGCCCATACTGTAATCTGAGTTCAATTCCCGGTGTCAAGTAGATTTAATAGACTTTCAGTCACACCCCGATCGAGAATATAAGTTTATAATGGTTTAACAAGATCACCTGACCAAATTTGTCGTCCTCAGAGCACTTAAAACAAAACGGGCAGAAGAAGTAGCATACAATTTACTGGACATTTTCACATTGATTGGTGCACCAACAATTTTGCAATCCGACTATGGAAGAGAGTTTTCAAACCAAATCGTTAGTAACCTAAAATCATACTGGCCAACTTTAAAAATAGTCCATGGTAAGCCTAGACACTCCCAGAGCCAGGGTAGTGTAGAAAGAGCCAACCAGGATATAGAAAATATGTTAACAACTTGGCTTCAAGATAATAATACTGATCGCTGGAGTGATGGCCTGCGATTTGTCCAGCTTATGGAAAATAGGGCTTTTCACCAAGGTATAAAAAGAACACCATACGAAGCTCTATTCGGCTCAAAAATCAAGGTTGGTGTTGAATTAATGACGATTTGACCAATTGTTTTAATTATGTTTGTTTTTTTAGGTTGGTATTTGTTTGCCGTTTGATGATGCTAATAGCCGCGTTTTATTATTGATCTGATCCGGATCAGATCATGGGTTTATTAGCGTTACAACAACAAAGCGAAATCCTGCTTTTTAGTTGGATCTATTTTTGTGATCTAAAAATTAGTTCTTCTATTTCACACAAGAGGAGACTTTCCATTGAAACGTTGGTATCATTTCCAATATTTCCAATAACAACAGTATTGCCACATGAACATTTTTATCTGTGTGAAATGAAATATATTTTAGATAGATACCGAGAAACTTCACATTTATTCATTTTTGTATAATACATGACATAATGAAAAAGTTTTACAAAACAAAACATATATTCGTGAAATTAATAAGAATTAGTGCAAAAAAATATATATTTGACAAAGTGGATGAATATCATTTTTCCCTAAAAAAAAGAACAAAAAATTAACCATTGAAAAAAAAGTTCGTAGGGCAACTCTGCAACTCTTGTGAAATGTCAGTTGAGAGAGCGAGTCTCTCACAAATTCCAACTGGAAATATGATGATCTAAAGCTGTTTTATTATCAAGATCTGATCCGGATTGGATCATTGTGATAATAAAACGCGGCTAATGTAGAGACCGAAGAGCAACTTGAAAAAGTAATTAATTTAGGACAAAGTAACCCTTTGGATCCGAAAATAAAAGAAGTAAACAGATTGAAAATCCCGAAGCCCACACAGAAACTTTGAGTGTCGAGAACAAACATGCGGATCTGGAAAACGTCGATGCTGAACCTGACAATGTTCCGAATCAACCTTCCCCCCAACCAGCTTTATCCGTACTCAAATACTGTGTTTGCTCTGGAGAGACCACGGGTGCTCATTCGTGTAGAACATGCAAAAGTTCTATACATACTATTTCTGCTGCCCCAGAAACAAACGCACCAGAAGGCTATGGGTCTAAAGTGATTTGCCCTTTATGCATGAAAACCGCATTAACTTTAGAGAACCGCAACAGTTCAAAAGATAATTTAAAAAAACAAGCCAAGAAAATGCTTAAAACTTCGGGAAAAAAATTTCCTCCTGTAATACCCGGTACCACGGTTAGGATTCCTGTTCCAGAAGTCGACAGAGGTCGTGGTGACGCCCGTAATATACTTGCAATTGTCTTGAAAAAGACAGAAGATGAACTTTATCAACTTGGTACAAAGCAAGGTATCATAAAAACACTGTTTTCTAGACAACAATTCACTGTTTGTCAACAGAAATTAATAAGCGTTGAAGATGTCGCTAATCAGGATACAACAGTGCGTTCAGCTGCTACTTTTCAATCGACTGGAACCGGTCAGGGATTTTTCAAATGTAGTTGCAAAGTAAACTGTGAAACCAAAAAATGTTCATGCTTTAAGAATAAGTTGCTGTGTACTTCAAAGTGTCACAATAGTTCTTGTAAGAATAAGTAACTGCTTTTAATATACTTACTTACAGAAAGATCTTTTATTATTAAACACAAGAACTTTATCATTATAATTGTATCTTAAAAGTAGAGCTAGGTGCATAAGATAATGGCAATGTACAATTTGACATTTTAGAATTGATATGTGGCAATTTTGATTGTTTGAAATACCAACCTTAAGTTTTGATTCTATTGAGGTACAGTCAGGTGCAAGTAGACCTTTACACTTGCCATTCGATTTAAAAATTAGGATAGCTCTCAAAAGATCAGTACTTGTCTAACTTAATCGTAGAGAAGAAAATTCGATTACATACATTACCTATGCGTCAACCGGCATTCTATACAATGCCTAGGTATTCCATATATTTCCTAGGTAAAGTGTGAAATAGTTTGAACATTCAATATCATTTCACACATTGCCTGGACGACCCCGGCATTCTATACATTTCCTAGGTATTGTATAGAATGCCTGCATTATACACATTGCCTATAACATATATGTAAATAATAATAGTAATAAAGATGTATTATATATGATGAGAATTATGAATTGTAAGTGGATCAGCTGTTGTCATCAGTTATTCGCAGCAAAATCATTCAGCATTTCGATGTTCTCAATCAAGAGAGCTTTGTCCATACGGTTCTTTTTTATGTAGACAAACCCACGAAGTGTGAAAGCAGTAAATAGATTTCCGTTCTTTTTAAGCCTCAGTGCATTCTGCAATAGTTCTCTATTTTTTGTGGTCAAACATTCGTGCATATAAACAGTACCATCAGAAGATAGTCCTAGGTCGTGAAGACAGAGTGGTTTTTTTGTTTTTGTGCGGTGATTGGCGATCGATCGTAACATTGTGCTTTTATCGCGCGTTGTTTGAAATTTTACTACAACTGGTGGAGTAAGAGATGTTTGTTTTTTAAATACCAATACTCTTGCATAGTTTATTAAAAATTTCAATTAAGTTTTCATTCTCAAGCATTGGTAGTCCATGTATCAGTGCATCGCTTTCTGTTTCCTTATATTTTTGTCGTTCTTCAAAAGTTTCGATTCGGACGGTTATCAGTTGAAGTGCATCATTTTGTTTTTTTTAGTTCTTCCTTAAGTGATGAATTTTCATTTTTAATGACCTCGATTTCATTTAATTTGTTTTCAATTGTTTTCATTTTATTGTTGATGTCATCAATTGTTTTTTTTAAGTTTAAAACATCATTGTTAAGTTTTGCTGTAATTCTCTCTTCAAACTTATCCAATTTAGAAGAGAGTATTGGAACAATATTTGCACTTTCAGTTTGAAGAGTTCCTTCGGCTTGTGTCATTTCCGAGTGTACCGAAACCGATAAGTGATTTAAAGGTGTATTTTCGCATATGATGGTTTTTTTTTTGCTTTGGTTCGGGGAGCGGTTGCTGTTGCTCAGGAGAGGATGCGGAGATTTTTCGATTGCGCTTGGATGACATGAAGACGTTCTAGTAAGATTGCGGTAAGTTTCAGGGGAAGCAATGGAATTGAGTGGAATATACGATCTTAAATTTTTAGGTTGTAAGAGAAAAGATTAACATCGATATCGCACACAGTATTAGAGTTAGTTCTTGTGTTAGTGTTATAATCACTCTTATTAATCACTTTTGTTGGATATTTATTTTTGAGGTTAGGTAATAGTAGAAACTGAATGACAAATTATTTAAAATGAAAATAAAATTATCCAATCAGAATGTTATTGACACTTGTTATTTTATTTAACTATTGAAGAGATTTGGTTTTTGCTCAATTTGAGTATAAGAACAGCGACCTTGGTACGTTTTTAACGTTTGAAAATAAAATAAAAAAATGCTACTTTGCAAGACACGTATATTCAGCAACACATACTTTATAAAGTACCATCATTTTAGTTTTCAGATAAGCCAAAACAAGCAACGAATGCTACCAAAGCCAAGAATGTGTGAGTAAATAAAAAAGTTTAGTAAATAATATGAGAGCCCCGGAGCCTAGCGCATCCAAACATTGTGAGGGAATAGAGCTGACCTACAATTTTCTCCCGATTCCGAATGGTTAATTGAGAAAGCGCTTTTCAGGCCGATGAATTTAATATCGAATAACTTGCCATATCCGAAAAAACATTTGTGTTTCGGTTTCACGAACCTCCCGCGTAACAGTGAGACGTGCTCATCTCATGATCTCAAGGATCTATTGCGCTCCCCGGAAGTCCCAGTTCGTCGAAAAAGTATTCTCCGAAAGCTTTCTTCCTAGTAAGGGCAAAACAAGGGCACTCACAGATGGAGTGGACCTACACTTCCCCTGTCTATTCGTCCTGACTTCCACTACTACCATTCTCATCATACCCAATGAGTTATGTATGACCCATGAGAATGCGAATCAACAAAAAGACTCGAGGCCTGCTAACCTGGAGCAGAAATTCTGTTTTTTTTTTTTAAATATCTGGTCAAAGGTTTCTGGAAACGCGGCATGTGTCTAGAGATGACCACCTCAACCTGTCATTGGCGGGATTTAGAAAATTTCGTTTGATTCTATTTTTTTTTCTTGCTCTAGTGGCTTGAAAATTGCGGTGTTCGTTTCGCTGGATTCGAGTGCTGACCCAGTTTTATCCAGCATATCCGGCATTTCATTTCCCGTCATGTCACGATGTTCTATGGAACCCAAATTGAAGTTACGTTGTTCGTTGAGCTGAGCATGCTTAAATTACTGTGACAGCTTTCTACTATTTTGAATTTTGTGATATTTGATTAGATAGCTTCAATGGCTGCTTGAATGTCTAAAGATGACAATGTTTTTGTTAATAAAGTTTTGTGTAGCCATTTGTTTTACGGCTTCACAGACTGGAAGTACTTCTGCTTGAAACACACTGCAAAAGTCGAGGAGCTTTGTTGATCTATTCATAGGAGGGTTATCTGAGAAGGTATGTACCTGACACAACCCCTGTTGCCTGTTTTCCAATTATCGCATTATCGAGTCACATTGCGCTTTTGGCCACCATCTGAAAAGGTGTAGTGAAGCTAGCGACAGGAAAGTTTCAAGAGCTGCCATTGGTGTCGTTCTCATGACACAGGTTGAGCCAATGCATGCAAGCCTTTGGATTTTTGTCATAGTTTTGAAGTTTGACGAATTCTGTAATGATGGCCACCATACCAAATAGAAGTACGTGAGGACTGGTCTTATGTGTACATCCAGTGAATGCTTTTGGGACAAGGTCTCCATTTTTTCCAGCTTAAAAAGTGTGGAAAATAAACTTCCTCATGGTGTGCAATATTTTTCTTTCATCTCCTACCCGTAACACACTTAACAAAACAAAGCTTTGATGTGATTTAACATCACTTTGATAGAAGAAAAGAAAAAATGATATTTTGACCTTTGAGTGAACTTGAGGAAATTTCGTAGAAAAAGTGTCGGATCGGCTAACACACATAGGGCCCATTGTGATATTACGATGGATCTAATGCATCCTCATCCTAATGAAACCCTTTTGAACTTACAATGAAGCGGGAGAGATGTGAGTAAGATGACTAGGGTCATTAAGGAAACACGAACCAGAACGATTGTGAGCTTAAGCGGGGCATGAACTGAGAAGGTGGGGAATAGTTTCCTCCTCCGCCTCCTCATCCATACACCTTCTGCAAAAATCGTTTGAGGCGACTCCTAGCCTTGCGGCATGTCTTCCAATAAGACAGTGTCCTATATAATGACACCTTCGCACTAATCTGTTTTCTGTTGAGAGAAATCAAGCCGTTCGACCGCTTAAGATCTAGCATGGGCCAGATTTATTTCGTTGCGTCGCACGTTAAACTGCTTGACCATCTCAGATAAGTTTTCTTGTATTCACCCTGCTTCAGCAAGAGCTTTTATGTAGAATGTAGCGATACTCTCCGTTATCGGTGAGAAGGGCAGAAATGTTCCGTTTCTGGCGAGTTCATCTGCCTTGCAGTTTCTTAGAATGTCTCTATGCCCCGGCACCCAGCACAGGTGAATGTTATGAACTGCTCTGACATCACCCTGAGAGATTATCTGCAGTTAAGGGCTAGAATAGAGTTGAAGGAATTGGACGCTAAGGATTTGATGGCCACCTGACTGTCTGAGCAGATACATTCCTTTTTGGATATCATGTTTTCTCTTAGCCAAGACAGAGCTTCGCTGATTGCCATAACCTCCACTTGGAACACGCTATAATGATCTAGAAGACGAAGCGAGATGTTTACTTTCATTTCTTCTGAATAGACACAACAACCTTCATTTGTTTTTGAACCATCCGCGTCCGCATAAAAATGGACGTATCCGTTTTCAAAGAATGGTTAGTCCTCCACTTGGGCAACCATGGAAATGAATTTTTTTGAATTTGAATTTAAATAAAAAACGAAAACTAATTCAGCACTGCATCAGTTGAATCTAAAGTTGTGAAATCTGAGGGAAAAAAATCAAGAAAATTCCTTGGGGGTAGAAAGCTCTTAATACCTACATATTATATCAAAATTTTAAAATTTTAATGCCGTTATATCATTTTATCAAAGTCCTAACAAAAAAAGACAAGATCTGACTAGCTCATCCTCCCGGCTATGATTGGTAGCAATGTTTTGCAACTGATTAAAGGGGGTTTAGCAAGAGTTTTTGAATTTCATCATCGTTATGCACTTGATAATTATATTTAGAAATTTGAGGAAACACAACATACTAGAGTCCGATTTTGTTGTCAATCAAGTGCCACAAGTTGCTGTTACTGATGGCAGCTTGGCAGCACTGATCATCCATGTCTCAAAGGGTAAAATAATGCCTAAAGCTATGCAATAAATAATGTTAACACTCTCTCTCTCTGATGTATGAAGTAGTATTAGCATTGAGTTTGTATGCATAGAGGAACCATGCTAGCTTGCCTTAAGACGTCGATAGATGTCACCAAGTACATAAATCGACATTTGAAATTTCAAAGCAACAGTTCTCTTGTGCATTTCTCCATACAAATGACATTTTCCCTTTTCCCTTCTCCACTGCCTTTTTAAGTCAAATTTCTGTGGAGAGCATTCCACCAAAAATTTCAAAAGTCGATTTTACTTAGTTGGTGACATCTATCGACGTCTTAACGCAAGCTAGCATGGTTCCTCTATGTATACAAACTCAAATCTCAAAGGTATTAGAGAAATTAGCTTGGAAAATTAAAACCATGAAACCAACCAAATGTATGCCATGAAAAATAACAGACAACAAAATAATTAGACAACATTCGATGTTTGCAAGCCACATTCATAATAAATGCGATGTTCTTAAGCAGTCAACCTGAGCAAGTTTTTATGACACCGCACTAGAGTATTAGAAAGGCCAAGTTTTTTTTTTTGATGACTGTTAAAGCAAGGCCACAGTCTTTTCTTTTAGATTCTGTAGTTCACTTAAATGTGAAGTTCTGTTTTGTCCTTCGAACTCATCGACTAGTGATTAATGTCTAGTTTCCATAGAAAATTTTCAAATAAAAATTCAAAATGCTCAAAGACGAAAATAAACTTGTCACTTTCCTTCTCTTGGGTATCTGAAATTGGGTCAAGTCAATGAAGTTGTAGAAGAACGGAGGAAACAAACACCAGGCAGTTTTCAATTTTGCAAAAAAACTGAGGATTAAAAGTGCTATATTCTGAAGATGTCTTTTTTTCGTGTTTCCATCTTAGTTAAGCTTGTTATAACCCCAACCGACCAGTTCCTAGTTGTTGCAGGAACAGATAAAGAAAGTTAATCAAAGTTCGGTTTTCAATTTTTGTGACAAACGGTAGATCTACAAGAATAAAAATTGGTGTCGAGGAGCCTCATGTCAATTGATGAACTCAGCATTTAAATTTTTTTTAATTTAAGGTTCATGCCTACGGCTTTAAAAAGACAACACATAAAGTTGCTAAAAGCCTGTGAAACTAACAATAAACAGACAAAGTGCAAATTAAATATATTAGTTTGATGAAGAATTATCAGTTACAGGAAACTAATGAGAAAGGCCTTTAATTCATTTCAAAAAGCGAGTGTAGGCGACATTTTATTTTATCCACCTCTGGTTGCTTTCAGCCAAAGAGTAGGAATAAGTCCGCAGTGTGTGCACACACGTGCTTACCCAAGTTTATGTAAATAAGCTTTTCATCGCGAGTTATCGTCTAGGCAAACAAAATGAATTCCATGTTTGCACAAGTGTTTGTCTACGTTGCGTCGTAAATAGAGTTGCATTCCGCAAAGCAGAAATAATTCAGTTTTTTTTTTGTATAAATAGCCGCCAGATTCAAATCATCATTCAGTAAGAAATCATCTCACATTTCCCTAAGAGAACAAATCAATAGCAACAACATGCAACTTTCATTGGTTCTTATCGTTTGCTTGGCATTCACCGCCCAACAAGTAACAGCAAAAGCTCTTTTTCCCGAGATAATCGGTGCTGCAGGATCAGCTGTCTCTGGACTCGCTGGTGCCGCTGGACCCATAGCTTCTGGTGTTGTTGATGGCGCAACTGGTGCCGCTCAAGGGGCAATCGGAGCTGCAACTGGTATGGCTCAAGGAGCTATCGCAACTGGTACTGGTTTAGTAAACTCTGCAGGCTCAGTTGCATCTGGAATTGCTGGACAAGCTGGATCAATGGCATCAGGTCTTGTTGGAACTGCAGGTCAGGTAGTTTCTGGTGCTGCCCAACAAGCCACTGGAGTTGTAAAGGGTATTGCAGATTCATTCTCCGGAATTGGACAATAAAGTTGAAGATTTTTTGTCAAGGAATAATTTAATGCAATAAATAGTTCCCAATTGATATCAGGTTTTTATTGAGATACGTTATTGTTCTATTCTGACCGCTAAGAATGCGATTCACTTGTCTGAATGCAGATTAAAGCTTAATACCTAATATTTGTACCTGTTTTATGAGGTAAATATTGGTTTAATGTCAAAAACAAAACTAGTTCCAATCAAAACTATCATTACGATAATCAAAATATAAATGTCATGCCAATTTTTCGTCGCAATGGGCTGTGGTGTCTGTCGTGCATTGAATTAGAGAACTCATCTTAATTTCTCGAAGAAAAAATTAGTGTTTGTGATATTAGCATTAACCCTCAAAAGTCGTATGAAATCATTGAAAATATTTTTTACAGCCGCATACTGAAATTCAGGCAGAAATACCACTATGCAGGTATTTATGACGTCATTAACAAAACTTTTCCATTTCATAATCGATACAAGTTGTCTAAGTTCGAAAGTCTTGGACTTTCGTTATCACCTTTTCAAATATCGGTATATCGTAACTACTGAATGAAAAAATCATTACTATCAATTTTTCTCTTCAGGCACACCTATAAAAAAAAATAGTCATAACGTTAGTTTATTTATTTAAAGTCATTAAATAGTTTTAAATATTCAAAAAGGACTGAATTAGACATAATTCTCTAAGCATTCCATAAATTCGGTTGAAGGATTTCTGGATTTCCCTTTTTCAATATCAACTCGGTTTTCCGAGTTTTCTGAATGAAAAACCCTTTCCAGACCAGTCGATACACGCCAAGCAAGCCTGTCAAATATGGCTTGAAGTTTTGATGGCTAAATAAAAGCTCAACAGGTTATCAATTGAATCTTCACTGGAAGCTCTGCGCAAAGTACAAAGTTGGTCGTAAACATGATGTCGTGATGTCGTTGAGTCATCAATTTTCAACTCTGAACACAACCTCACTTCTGATACTGGCTTTGAGGTTATTCGATAATAAAGATGACCATCATTGGCTCAGGAAAAACAAATGAGATGCGTCTAAACCCTCTGTAGAGAAGGAGATTCTTGATGCCATAATGAGCCAGTAAGGTCAATACTCAATAACAAAAAGGAGTATCGTCCAGTTCACTCATTTATCTTTGGATTTTCTGCAAAAGTGGCGTTTTTGAATCATGTTCCAAAACCAAACAAGCAAGTGGGTTTGCTATCAACACAACATAACTGCTGTGAGAAGGCCACTTCTGGTCATCAAAATAAACCTGCCATGATACTTGACTATAAGCCGCACCAGAGGTAGAGTAGATGTATTCGACCAAATAGTTTCGATTTATTCATGTTCACCCCCAACAAAACGCTGGCACGCGACGGCTGTATTGTCCAACTTACTAGACGTAGAAGCCTAGCAACTATCAGCATTTTCCGACACTTCAATTTGTATAGAAGAAATAAAAATTTGTTCGGAAACGATAAGCTTATCGAACTGGGGGCCAGCGGAGGAACTCATGGAGTCGGATCAGAATAACCGTACACAACCTGCAATACAAAACAACGTTGGAAAATCTGCATTGGATGCCCTCCGTAGTATGGGAAAGTTCAACCAGAATCGCCAACAGTTCTCGAAAGCCTCTTTTGTAAAAGAGGCAGATTCCACCTTTGTTCAAGAGCAGAAGACATGAAAAGCAGAACCAACTGATGGCAGATGACGCACAAGAACTTTACTGGGAATTGTTGGCCTAGAATTTTCGAAAAATCGATTTTTTTTAAGTGAAAACTTCTTTAGGCGAGTTTGGCACTTTTGCGATTGGGGTAATGTATTGAATTCGCGACCGACACCTTTTTTGGCTCATCCATCGTATGTAAAGTCGTCATAGCTCAGCGTCTCAGGTTCGGTTCCCAGCCATGACTTCTATTTTTTTTATTATGGCTGGGATTCGAACATGAGACCCTGAAATGAATAGGCAACGACTTTCATTTTTCATTCTTAATTCATTTTTATTAAATTTTTCTTATACAGGGTGTCCCGTACTTCGTGTACCATCCTTTGGGGTGTGATTCTTGGTCATATTCTAAGAAAAAAAATGTATGACAGTAAAGCTCAATTCTCAACTTTGACATCACTTTTTGACAATTTAAGAAAAGGCTAACTTTGGTGTACCCTGACCTATGTTAAATTCGATATCTCTGTCAATACTGATGATAGAGACCTAATCTTAGACTCAATTTTTTGTAAAAATAACAGCCTTTAAGACTGTATTTAAATTAGGCTTCCATAGGTTTAGGGTTGCCAGATTTTCAATTTTAAGTGGTGTTCAAATTTTCTTCCCAAAACAAAGTTTTGACTTTGAGGTCATTTTTTTGGAGAAAAAGCCTGATAAACATAGAGTTTCTTTATTTTTTACAGATGAACAAAACAATAATAAAGAAAAAACTCAGAATTAAGTTACCTCAAAAACCCATACATTTTATGATACTTGGAAAAATACAAAATGGGAAAAATTTAAAAAAAAATAAAAAAAAGTTTTTGCTTTGAGGTTTGTTTGAATAAAACAATAATATGATCACTTTTAGTAGTTTTTTATGTATTTAATACAAATACAATTATAACAAGTGCTCAAAGCGCCCTCCTTCGTTTTGAATCCATGCCAGAGCCCGTTTTTGGATTTCATTGTGGATGTTTGCTTTAAATTTGGGGTATGAATGTTCAATAGGTAAATAAGTCGTATAAAAGAATAAGAAAACAAATCTGTTCATTAGTTTGTCAAATTAAGTCACGATTGCAGTTTGATCAGAGAGTTTTTTGAAATGCTTTAATTTACGAGAGAAGAATACGCAGACATTTTTTTTCTTATATGAGTTTTGTAATGGAAATTGAAGAAAAGCACAACAAAGGATACCAGGAACTTTATACTAACTGAAAATCTGGCAACCCTTAGCCTATAGGAGTCAAATTTAAATACAGTTTCAAAGATTACAAGACTACAAGTAAGACAAGAGTTATCAACAGCAAACACCCACAATGAAATCCAAAAACGGGCTCTGGCATGGATTCAAAACGAAGAAGGGCGCTTTGAGCACTTGTTATAATTGTATTTGTATTAAATACATAAAAAAACTACTAAAAGTGATCATATTATTGTTTTATTCAAACAAACCTCAAAGCAAGAACTTTTTTTTATTTTTTTTTAAATTTTTCCCATTTCATATTTTTCTTAGTATCATAAAATGTATGGGTTTTTGAGGTAACTTAATTCTGAGTTTTTTCTTTATTATTGTTTTGTTCATCTGTAAAAAATAAAGAAACTCTATGTTTATTAGGCCTTTTCTCCAAAAAAATGACCTCAAAGTCAAAACTTTGTATAGGGAAGAAAATTTGAACACCACTTAAAATTGAAAATCTGGCAACCCTTAACCTTTGGAAGCTAAACTTAAATACAGTCTTAAAGGCTGTTATTTTTACAAAAAATTAAGTCTAAGATCAGGTCTCTATCACCAGTATTGACAGAGATATTGAATTTAACATAGGTCAGGGTACACCAAAGTTAGCCTTTTCTTAAATTGTCAAAAAGTGATGTCAAAGTTGAGAATTGAGCTTTACTGTCATACATTTTTTTTCTTAGAATATGACCAAGAATCACACCCCAAAGGATGGTACACGAAGTACGGGACACCCTGTATATTGTTGATAGTTGCTAGGCGAGTTTTATTTCCTCTTTGTTTTGGAAGTAAGGCCCACGGGGGTTTTTTTCCATGATGAAATGGCAGTAACAGCCGCGGGCCTTAGTTCCTTTTTTTGCGAACTCAAATACCATTTCGGAATGGAGAGAAGTCTCACCGTTTGCACTTAAACTTATTTTCAATGTGAATAAACTTGCACAGGGACGTTACTCCACTAGATATAAGTCCATGCTCTGATTGTGGATTATGACATACCAAAGAGCAACACACGTACATAATAAATATCTATGGAACTATGAATCACACAACTATGTGTTTAGTGCGGTCTATTCGCGCGTATTTCTTAAGTTCAACCGCAAGCACGTATTACACGGAGGCAAATTTTGTTCGCTTTGCTTTTTAATCACAGATAGAATAATGAAGCTAAAAGCGATGCGGTAGAAATTTTCTCAAGGGAATATGGATGTAAAAATAAGAATTCGCGCGAATTTTTCCCGGAGTGCCCTTTTTTATTTTTTTTATGCAGCTATTCAGCGATAGTGTAACATCGAGTGTTAAATTTTATAGAAAAATATAGGAATATTCTTGAAACTTTGAAAGCGTTTATCTCGAAACTACTTCTTTTTGTCTTGTGGGTGCCATAACAAAAAAAAAAAAAACTACTGCACCGATTGGTCTGAAATTTTAATATGTAATTCTGTAAGGTTCTAGCTTTCGCAGGAACTAAAAAATTAGTTTCCGTTGAATATTTATAAATTTTTTATTTACTTAACATTAAAAAAAAAAAATAAGCAACGCCCTACAAGAATGCTATAAAACGGCGTGTAGATTTTCTATGTCTCTGTTACTCAGGCTGTATCTCCCACATGATTAATTCTAACTTTGAAGAAAACATCCTTAATTTTATCGATTGACTAGAAGACAGCTGTGATGTTTCAAAAACTATTTTCCTCTTACTATATTTTTAAAATGCAAATCAAAGTCTTTCAGAATTCATGTTTTAAGATTTTATTCTTGTATTGCGCGACAGCAAACCCGTTCGACGGGGTCCTTCATATTTTTTAGCTTTTCCATTCATGTCCCTAAAAATAGGCCAAATGGTTTCTTCGCGTGTAGGAGGGAAAATCTGTTTCAGTCCTTTCAAAGACATATTCGTACTATTAAGCAAAAATAAAAATTGCGTTCAGAAGCCATTACCCATTTCGTATTCAACTTTTGTGCCTTTAAACTCATTCCTATATGCCTCTTCTTTTCGAAGAACAGCAGCTGAACATTGAAAAACATCAGGACCATAGAACAGAAGGTAAATCAAGCACCTACACACAGGCACAAACACACACCAAACTAACCCTTAGCACTTAATTCATATTGAGGATAACAACTCTACTTCGTTTGTTTTGTTGTAAGCTGGTAGAAGCTACTATCTGTAATATCCATGGTTTGGTGTGCACAGGTGCATCTAAGAGCGTTCAAAATATTATCGGTTTCCCAGTTTTCACATCACAGGTGGGTTAATTGTTTGGCTTAGCAAAACTTTCTCTGTTTTACATTTTGAGGGCTCATTTTCATGAATTTTTTATGAAAGCATAAATTTTCACGAGACTAAATGCTCTCTGGTCTAGTTGGAATGTCCTAGAGTTTTGTTTTCTGAGCACCTTTTTAATCGACACATATAAAGGATTCAGGACTTGAGCCGTTCTTTAAGGATAATTTATCATTGCTTATCAAACAACAGCCCACGCTCTGTTGGAGTGAGCAGGGAGTACAAGTATGTCATTGGTGACGCTTTAGAAATTTTGCTAGGGATAATGATATCTTTGCCTGACAAGCGCACACAAATATATGTATAATATCTTTAGGTTAATTTCTGTTAATATGCATAGCCTATTAAGGAAAATTCCTGCTAATGTCTCTTCTTAAAGCACAAACAAATCTATACCAACATATTTGATACTGTTATTTGACGAACGAGGTATGTGAACATGATTAGTTTATCCATTTAGGCGTTTTGTGGCACACCGTGATGGATAATTTGTGAGGGCTCTTTGTGAGCCATTAATCGACCAATCCAGAGGACTGTTTGTTGTGTATGTTGAGATGAAACCATAACAAAAGCAGTTGTTTTAATTAATTTGGCATAACCAAACAACCCAAGTGACGAATGTGTGTATTTGTATATTGAGCATTAAGATTCTTTTTCACAGTAAAATCTTGAACAAGTCCTAGTTGATTTGCGAAATCACAGCTCAAAAGGTTAAATTAATAATTCCATTCTGTTTCTGTATTAAGGACAAGAAGCTACAGACAACCTGATTAATTTACCAAAAATAAGTAAATAAATTCTGTTTGGTCCTTCGATCCGGATAAGTACAGAAATCAGAGTGTTTAACTTTAATTCTTTTTGTTATTTTTGTTGTTCGATTTAATTGGAAGCACAATGATGCTGCTTCCGACAAACGAAACAGTTTAAAATGTTTAAAGTAAACACTGACAAACAGTGCTTATTTCATGTAATTGGTTAATTCCGGCTCATTAACTTACGTAACGAATTTCAGCTTTTATAACAGTAGCTACATTGTGCGTTCCAAATTCATGCTTATCCATGAACTCATCACCTTTTGTATACTTATATAAATAGACTTGTTTATGCAAGCCATTTTAATGGGGAATATAGCTCATCAGATGAGCATAATGTTGGTTGAACTGGGACCATGGCTAGTGGCAGACACAATTCAGCATGGTTTCGTGTGATAATATATACTTTTTCATAAGCCATTAACTTAATTTGACATTTTAATTTCGTTGCATTAATAAACGAATTAATTTCAATAATTTGAATATGTTCCGCATCGAGTTGGCTACTGGATAAAGTTAGTTTTTGGTTCGCAGGATGTTTCATTACATACAATTTTACGTATTTCTGTAATGCCATACCAAAATGGATGTACTCAATGAAAGGACGTATTCATAGGAAATTATTCTGAAATGTTATCAAACAACATACATAAATAAAACCGAAAACCGACTGGAGTAACAAGATTTCAACCACAATGTTTTGAAAAGTGTGGTTAGTCGGAGATTGTACGTTAGTTCATGTATTGCAATCATCAGATTAAAATATGCCTTAAGGAAAAATATCTTCTTTATGAACCTTATTAAGGGGCTTATGTAGTTGAGGACCATAGATTATACCGAAAATGATATTATATATGTAGGTACATTCTTGGTCTATTTTTTTATAATTAACTCGCACAAGTGGTTATGAATACTCTTATAATGTTATAGAAAACAGTGCGAGAATTTAGTAAAATAGGATAAGATTTTATGGAAGACACGGATGTTGCTTTTGAATTTTGTGAATCGTAATGCAGGGGCATATGTTACGGTTAATTGTTTCAGGGGAGGATTGTAGAAAGCTATTTCGCTACAAAAAATGTTTGCAAAAAAAAAACGATAAGAAGAGAGAGCGATAGATAACGTTTCGACGATGTCCAAGAGAACCAATCGATAAGGACAGTTTTCTTTCTCAATTGGCATCTTAGCCGAAAGAAGCAATGGTTGGTAACTTATCTGACTTATTTACTGATGTTGTTATCCGTGTCTATAGCGGATCCTAGGTAGACGAAGTCCTGTACTACCTCGAAGTTTTGTCTGTCTATTGTGATCTTTCATCAAATTCGCCGATGTTCTGTGTCCTTGTTTGATGACAGTATATACTTCGTTTTGCCCTCATTAACCATCAAACCCATTTTTGCCGTTTCTGTTGCAATACTCGCAAAAGCACAAAAGTTTTTTTTACTTGCGATTATAGGTACTATTGCGATTATAGGTACTATAATCGCAAGTCTTGCAATCGTGCAGAAAAAAAAATTTTAGATTACAACTAAATATGACATTACGATGATAGAGAATACGAAAAAAGTTTGTCCTACAATTCTGTCCGTCTGTCTGTCTGTATATGGATCTACAGCCTGAACCCCTTGACCGATTTTCTTCTAAATTTGCAATCAGGGTCTGTGGGGCAGCCTACAAAGGGGTTTTTGGAATTGGGTCTCTAGGGTCTTTAATACTTATTTTTCTCGAAAACGGCTCCAACGATTTGGATAAAATCTTACGTGAGAAATTATTTATGAATTTCTAATCTTATGATGTAAAATTTTTTTTTAGAAAAGGTCTTAAAATGGTACCCCCCATAGTACCGTTTTTTTCAAAACCTATTTTCTCGCTATTGGCTTGCATGATTTTGAAAAAATTTCATATTTTAGAAGTCCTAGGTTGTAAGAAAGATTTCATATCAATATTTGAAAAATTTATTTGTTTCGAATTTTTATTAATTTTTTTAAAAAAAATTTGTTTTTCGGAGTATTTTCAAAATGGTATCTTTGATTTATTTCAAATTGTTTTTCAATACATCTTTTAACAAGATCTAAAATTTGTATACTTTAATTTTTAAAACTTTATTTTCTTAAAAAATTAAAAATAAAAACCCGGTTTTTCAAGAAACGGCTCCACCGATTTTGATTAAATTTTTAAGACTTATATGTGTCAAAAACTGCAAGAAAATTACGTTTTTAGATTTTCTCTTGAAACCTTTGGAGTATTTAATTAAATTTTTTTTTTAATGTTTTGAGTGATTTAATTCAATTTTCATAATCAATGTGTAGTTGACATCCCGATACCAACAAATATATTAAGAGCTAATACTAAAACCTTTTACTCAGCTTTAAGATTTTGGTATTGTACTTAGCACACAATCGCAAGTTCGTGCGACCCAGTCGTGCCCATTTCTTCTGTCTGCATAGGCGAGTAATTGTACAGACTTTTAAAAGATTGTCTTCTGGTGTTGACGTTTGAGTTTCTTACAATCTTTTCAAGTATGATGTTGAAAAAATCACATGACAGTTTGTCGCCTTGGCTAAAGCCTTTTTCGACATCAAAGGTCTCGGTGAGTTCTTTACCGACCTTGACGGAGCAGAGTGAATTCTCCAAAGTCATTCTGCATAGTCGTACTAGTTTCGCAGGGATGCCGAAACTAGACATGGCCCTGAATGGCTCGTCTCTGTAAATATTGTCATACACATCCTTTTAATCGATAAAAAGATGGTTTATATCGATATTATATTCTCGGGGTTTTTCCAAGATCTGCCGTCATATGAAAATTTTGTCGATTGCGAACTTTTCTGGTCGAAAACCACATTGATAAGAACCTATCAAATTGTTGACATGGGATTTTAATCACGTTCACATATTACAGCCGACATGATCTTATACGGGACGTTAAAAAGGCTTATTCCACTATAATTGGCGCAATAATGAGGATCTTACTATTTTAATATTGGGCATACGAAACTGAGGTTCCATTCATCGGGCATGTTTCCTCCGTGAATATCACGCAGATCAGTTGGTGCATGCTCCTCTCCAACTGGTCTCCATAAAGTCTCAATTGGTTACCTATTTGGTTGCACAAGATTTTATTTGTGAAATGGATTTCTCGACCCCTTTATTGCAGTCAAGCATTTATGAAATTCAAATTCTTGAACCGAAATACTTGAATACTCGTATCTCGTACTATCTATCGAAAAGTATCGCATACATTAACTTAGCTAGGCTACGACATATATGTCACTTCAGTTTCAGAAAAAAAAAGGTCTTAAGGCCCCGGTCCATAGAACGCGTTGCGCGCGGTGCGGCAACTGATGCGGTGGGTTTTGCCGCACGCAACTGATAGGGGTGACCCATAGAATCCGTTGCGGTGTCTCAACTCAACAAGGCCACTCATGTTAACAGAAGAGAAAATTTCAAATTGGTTCTTACTGCGCATGTCATCAGAGAGAAAATTTCGAATTGGTTCTGTCACCGCGTGAGAGCCGCGGCAAAATAGAAGTTTTGGCTACTCGGCGCGTGCGGCGCGTTGCTCGCGGTGCTTATGGGTCACCTCTCATAAGAACGTGTGTATTTAATCGAGCTGTCAGTTGAAAGCGGTGCCGCACGCACGCTCCGCGTTCTATGGGCCGGGGCCTTTAAACCTTTTTAAAAACACAACTAACGGCATCTGCCAGTGACAAACATGTGTGAGATGTGACCTTACTTTATATCAAGCTAAAGAAAGGCGAGGTGGCGATAGCGTAGTCAGGGCTCGTTTTCTGGGCCTGGGGTCCCTAGTTACTCCAGTCTGGCCATAACCGCAGCAAAATGAGTAAAATTTTGCAAAATAAATAAACTTTTTGAATAATTGGTGAACTTTTAAATTTTTAATAGTTAATTGTCAACTCATCAGTGAGTTCAACATTGAATTCTTAAATGATTCCACCAGTGAGCTCAATAGTGAATTCATCAGTGAACCTGTTACGATAAATTTTCCCGCTGAATGATCTTGATTTTAATATCCCTCTATTTTCCTTAATGTTCCAAGACTTATCCAGTTCATTTGTCGAGAGCGGACCCCTCCCATAAAATATTCGAAAAAAGTGAAAGTTTCTGAAAGTTGAAAATAATTCCTCAGGGCATTTTACGAGTTACTCTGCTACAAGTCATATTATGCTGAGTCAGGAGAAGGATAAAATTTTGCTTTTTACAATTTTTAGTAAACCTAAGATGGGAGGAAAAGTTAACCAAAACCGAAATGAACTACTTTACCATATTCTATGTTCTTTGTGTAGATTTGGGGAATAAGGGGAAAAGATTAACGATTCATTCTTATGGTACGGTTTGACAAAAATGAAAGATAAATTAAGGACGTTTACACTTGCAGCACTACGCTGCACTGTGTGTCTCGTGACGAATTATGGCGTTCTCACGGGCCATTTTCATTTTTTTTTCGTCTGTGATATGTGTATCTATTTATGTGTGTAGTGTTTGATGTTCTGCATTGTGTACTGTTTGAAATGATGTATGTAAGTGAAAATGAATCTAAATGATGATGATGTGTAGATGATGATATGTGTCAATGATGATAACGTGTAAATACGTGCAAATGTTGACATTTGTGAATGATGATATGTGTGATAATAATGAACCATACACTATTATGGTGATGCAGAACATTCAGGGAAATGGTGTGCGAGTCTTCAGAGTCTTCTGGCTCGATACACCAAACGCCGACATCAGTTTAGCTCGTCTGCTGATTACGACACGTAACTATTTTATCATTTGCTCAAAAGTTATGTATCGATTACATTGCTGTGTGCAAACCACGGAAAAATGGTGGGGCGAAGAAATGATAGGAAGGGAGGGGCGCGACAAAATATCATATCTCATAAGAGTTTGGAAAGCGACAATTAACTCTTTTTGAAGTATTGCATTTTGGTGTATTTCGTTCATAGCTTGAAAATCATTTATATGGGGAGCATTTTGAGCGGTGGTTGGTCGCAACAAAATATCTTTTTGGATATCTTGTGAACGACAAATTTACGACAATTAATAGCGTTATCAGTTTAAGGGGGTGGTAGGACTACACAATACTTTTTTTTAAAAGTGAAAACCTAAAATTTTTTTGTTTTCACGATAAATCTACGACAAAATGGGGACAATTAATTGCATACTTAGTGAAAATCCTTAGTTGATTGGATTTTTTACGTGAATGATTACTACCGATTTGAAGAGTAATAATAATTTTTTTAATTCTTTTATGCTATTTATACAATAACGTGAATCCGCAGCAATACAGTTCAAGCTCATTTTTTACCTTGCATATTTGCTTTACTTAATTGGTGACACACAAATGAATAGACTGCATTGCTTGCCTCATTTATGTATTTTCTTATGACCTATTGATTGACTTACATTACGATACCAATTTTCTTATGACCTATACTGATTTATATTATGATACTTAAAAAATACTTATTTCTATTGACCTAGTCAATTATTGTTGAATTCATCAGCACTTAGTTTTTTGTTTTAGAAAAACAATTAATCCAATTAACAAACTGAGAAAGTTTTGAAGTGGTAGTGCTAACCTGACGGACATCTATAAAGTCAATGTTATTTTCAATCAACATGCAATATACATCAATATACATTCAATCAACATGTTGCTGATATACAGGACATGTTTGTGAAGGGCGAATACAACAACAAAGAAGGTAAAGACAGCGTTTAGGGAAAGACAATTCATTAATTTTCTGCTAAAAGTGTTCTGTTGGCAGACCTAAAGTATCATTTAGTTTAAGTCAGTACATACGACTATTCGTATGTTAGCTCCATCGACAATTGTTGCTAACTCTACACTTCCGGACAGCATATTGGCTCCACCTGAGCTTGAGACTGCAAATTCTGCGATGAAGCTGATATTTTTTGGTTTTCCGTTGCGAGAATACTTAATGATCACCATATACACAAATCCGCTGGGCCAGATGATATCCCCGCTGCTCATCTGAAGATGTGTTCTTCTACACTAGCAAAATCACTGCGTAAGCTTTTCTATATTTCCTATTCTTATGGGCTCTTCCCGAGCAGATGGTGCATTTATCCAGCCCGTCCCTTAAAAAGACGAATCTTCCCCTCCTTCCAATTACAGTCCAATTTCATTAACGTCCCTCCTCTCAAAGGTCATGGAAACGTTTTTAAACCGTCAACTCGTGAAATATCTTGAAGAACGAAAGCTTCAGAATGACCGACAGTACGGCTTTCGTGGCAAAAGGTCCACTGGCTATTTGATGGCATATCTCACGGGAAATTGTAAATAATCTTTTTACTGTTTTAGAGAGAGTACCTAAGATTATTGCCCTTGATATTTCTAAGGAATTTTATAGAGTCTGGGCATCAAGCTAGGACCGTTCAATACAAGTTGTGTTGGATGGTTTCGAGTCTGATACTTACCTTATGAATGCTAGTGCGCCACAGGGCTCCAACCCTCTTCCTTATTCTTATAAACGATCTCTTGTCCGAAACTTCTAATCCTCTCAATTATTTTGCTAACGACTCAACCCTCAGCTTTTCATATTCGTTGCCAAAATTACTTCCATGTCTTTTGGATGTGGAACTGGGACTTTTGCGTATGAAGCTCATTTAAAACCGCAAAAACCGAATAGAATTCTATGCTTCGAAAGCTCAATGTAGTCACGTGCCGTTAATGCTTTACATCCCCCATCGCCACTCTCCATGAATGGTATCTGCATTCAAGAAACCAAAAAGCTATCAGTACTTGGTACGTGTTTGAACAATGACCTTCGTTGGAATGACGACATAATTGAAGTCGCCAAAGATACTGCAAAATGCTTAGACTTCTAGGCGCCAGCGCAGAAAACCCTTCACACCTTCTGAATTGGGAATTGGCTATAATTTATTAAACCTACATCCGCCCAAAACTGACCTATCCTGTCAGGTGCCTCTCAAACATCATTGCCCCCACTTGATAGAATATAGTTCAACTGTAAAAGCTATTGACTCTCTATAGCAACGTCCAAATGTTACCTCTCTCTCTCTCTCTTCTATCGCTTTTTTCACAAACAGTGCTCTAGCTAGCTGCATTCCTCTCCTGAAACAATTAGCCGCAACACCCACCTCGCTAGGAATGCTTATCAGTTTCACCTTGGACCCAACTTCGAGTGTACGGCCAAGTATAGAGATTCATAATTTAGTCGCACCAGTCGTATGGGGATTGCTCTACCCGATTCTGTTTTGCCCTACATAACGATTCACAAAAGTTAGAAAACAACGTACATCGGTGTCTCCTATTAAGTCCACTCCGATTTTTCTAAGCGCTCGCACTGTGTTCTAAACACGTCTCCCTGTCAAACCCTATCAATATGCTAAATAACATATAAATGACACATGTAAGACCTTTGTTAAGTTTTAGTGTCAGTCTTGCAGTTATTAAGTGACTACGAAACAATAAAGAAGTAAAGAATTTCTATTACAAGAATTTTTATTACAAAGAACTTTTATTACTGCGATTAAGCTATGGAAACAATTATTTCAAGCATCATCCCAAATGCGTGTGTTTGAAAAGATAAAAAGGATAAAAACATTAATTTTTACTCATAACAAGCACAAAAAAGAATTAACAACATTCTATTTTATTCTCATTACAATATGTACCATGCACGCAATAAATGAAACAAATATTTGTACAACGGTTGTTAAAAACACATATGATTCTATGTTTTTTTTACCTAAGGGTACATTTGTACATTTAAAACAAGGTCTAAGTTATTCAAAAACATCACGAGTCGATACACAATTACATGAACATAAGACATAACCTCTTTGATATCCAAAATTTAGACAAAGATAGGTACAATGCGCACTTACATACAAAGGATTGTATGTATACTCTCTTTAGAATTTATTTCAAAACAGTTCTCCTTTAAACACCTACAGAAGCTACATTTTCCATTTGAACTTCATTTTTGTTCTTGAAGAAAATGTCCTTAAATTCACAAAGAATTATAATTCCTGTGCGTGTCTTTAGGACACAAGCTTTTGAATGGGGGTGGGGGCTGTGAGTTTTAGGTGGTTAAGTATCACTCCAAACCACCACATACCTGCATATATATTTATATAAACATGCCTATATACCAGTACACACTTAAAGTATCCTGTATAATGCTCAAGGATTACCGCACTTAGTTACGGCAACTAATTGAAGTAATTACAACACACGAACCATTTGCCAAATCCGAGAGACACATCCGACTGAGCATAGCGTTCTAGGATATAACACGCAGTCAGGACAGGACATAACAGCAGCAGTACCACATTCACTTGTGACTCGGTAGAGTAGTAGCTATTAAAATAAGGATTTCAGGTTGTCCCTAGAGGTGTGGTTGAAAATGGCCAAAATACGTGCATACATATGTTCGTGCATATATATAAATACATAGATATATGTATATAAAATTTGTATTTATGTGTGTTAAGTGATGCCACCACTATCACCAAGCAGGTCAAGTGTAGCAGGCGAGAAATTATGATGATGATGTGGATGTGGATTCCTGGTCGTGTTGGCCAAAGGGAAAATAAGACGAAGAAGAAGAAGAAGCGAACAGCATTCGAGAGAAAATGAAACAATGGACAATGGTGAGGTCCTTAGATGCAAATAATCAAGTTAGTTTAGCTCGATTGGGATTTACCACCACAATATTCTTATCAGCAATTTATGGTGAGTGCGTGTAATAGATCTTGTGGCGGTCGTAATTTATACATGAAGAGGTGTAGACCTATGATGCTTTGGTTTTGTTGTCTAGATACTATGATAGTGGGCGGGTTGCATTGCATTAAAATAAGCCAATTTAATAGGGTGAGAAAATGCTGAGGTGAATAAGAGGATCTGGGGTCTTTTGAGGATTAGAAAATGGTTTAATGAGAAATAATACTCAAGGAGTTACAAATTGGACTCCAAGCGACAAGTCTTAAGTGCTTGAGCATTAGTTTTTCAAAAGCAAGATTTGTTTATAGGGCCGATTTTAGAACGACTATCATCTACTCCTACTCTGCGATAGCCAAGACTAGAGAAATGAAAGTTATTTAGCCACTTGTGTTCTCAACGAACAAGTGACTTGAAATCAATTTCACTTTTTATTGGTAGAAAAGAAACGATCAGGAACGTTCGGGAGTATTCTCAACCCGTTTAATTAACACAGAAAGATTGTTTCTCATGATTCTCGACACATATAACTTAAATGTTAAAATGACAATTTTCCTCAAGGAATATTTCTTATGAGCCATAGGAGTTTTTATTTATTTTGTGTATTCCATTGGTTTTAAAAATGGATATCCCCCTTGAGTGAAACCAATTGAAAGCGACATAAGGAACTCACTCAATACTAGCAACAAACTTTATTTGTTAAAAATTCAGATTCTCAAAACAGTTACTTGACCTATGTTCATTTTATTAGCCATAGAGATGTTAAAGAGTTATGTTAAGTATTTGTTGTCCTTCAAAAAATTCTTTCGTAGCTGAGAACCCCATCCAAACGAGCTACATTGGGGTTGGGTGAATTTTGTGAGTTGAATGAAACGAAATGGTGACAGTGACGTAATGGTTAGCATGTCTACCTGTAACATATACGAGATTGAAGATTTTCCACCGGTATCGCAATCCACGAGGAGTTAAGAAATCCTACGAGAATAATTACGTGGTCATGAAAAGCGCTTTTTCATTTAGTCGTTCAGGGTCGGCACAACATAGTAGGTCCCCGAAATAAGTTGACTCCCGTATTTTTTTTTTTTTTAAGAGGAGGCTTATATGCTAATCTGGAGAACTCAGACCTAATCTCCGGTCCATTGTACTACCAGAGTAGCAGCCTTCCCTTTTTGTGTTGCAGTAGTTGGAAATAAGTTGCTAGTAATTTCACATATATAACCTCAAGGGCGGCGCGCGTCCATACGAAACTGGGAGGCTGAAAGAAAAGTTGATGCCCAGAGCGGGATTCGAACCCACGCGTCCGGCCTATCTACTAAACACTCTACTACTGCACCACGGCCGCCCTCCCGTGGTAACCCGAGCTTTGTTAAGCTACCCTATTTAGTTATTTACATATAATTAAATATTTGTTTTCTTGATTACTTCGCTTTAGAGCGATTTTACTCCTCAAAAAGAATATGTGACTCCTTAGTCGTTAGTGTTGCCAGGCCCAACGGAAGGAAATACGGGCCCGGGGAGTACAACTCACGGGCACCCCAGTAACAAGAAAAAATTTTCATGATTCTGGGGAAAGTGCAGGCCTTGAACCATTTTGCTTCAGAAACTTCTTTCTGGACTTGAGTTTTCATCATCCAAAAACACTTATAGGCTCGTTTAGTTTTAAGAATTGTTGGCTAAGTTTCAGGAATGTTCCATTCTCTTGCGATTAGTTTTCTATTCACTAATAATGAAACCCCATAGATTTCGTGTGAACTGCAAAACTGAAAGAAGAACCTTCAGATGTCAACTTCAATGTCTACAGTTGCTTCTCCTGCTTGAATGACAAATTTTTACTCATTGAGAGAACTCAAAATGTTTAACCAAATCGAACCGTTGATATCCCGGAGACTATCCACTGTCAAATTGAGTTCCTTTAATTCGTAAGGTGCTCCTTTTATTCCAAAAAGATGTTTCACGAAAGGCTAAACGTTGTCAACTCTTAGAGGCCATCCCGTAGTGGACAAATTGTGAAAGATGAGGAAATTTTCTTTTGACGGTGTTAACATTGGTTTGCGATGTCTCGACCAGTTTGTTTTATAACTATCAGCAAAGGTCAGGAAGCTTTCTTCGACGTCCTTTTTTTCATCAAAACGAAGAAAGTGTAAAGAATCAGGCGTTGCATTAACAATAAAAGCTAATATTTTGCATCTTTTCGTTCTTTCAAAATTTCTTTCTCCCGATGCCCGGGCACACAGTTTTACAAATTGGTTTTGGATTTTGTTTGTGGCTTTTGTAAGGTATGCTAAGTAATATATTTTTTTTTATTTAAAGTGATGTTATATTTTTTCTGATGTTGTACATAGTTGAAGATTTTGCTAATAAAACCCCGAACACCTCTTAAAAGTCCGGGCACGGGCAGAACAACCCTGCTCTTCCCTGTCAATGGGACTGGAAGTACCTATTTTGAAAGATATAATGCTTCAATAGTTCTTAACCATAACCTTCTAATTGTAGTGCCGTAATTGTTTTTTGTAGGTACCTACACAATTTCCTTTCAAAATAAGGTTAGATTAGGTCAGGTTAAAGTTGCTGTCAGCTCGACTAACACACTTAGGCCCGTTGAGCCCATTGGGATACCACAATGGATCTAATGTATCCTCATCCTAATGGAACCATTTCGAGCTTACAATTAAGCCGGAGAGAATCAGAGCGTCGTCGATGTTAGTAAGATCACTATATAGGGTCATTTAAGAAAGACGAACCTATAGGTGTATCCTACGCTTGTGAGCTAAAGCGGGGAATGAACAGAGAAGGTGGGAAATAGTCTCCTCCTCCTCCTCATTCACACAGCTTCTGCAAAAATCGTTTAATACGACTCCTAGCCTTGCGGCATGTCTTCCAATAAGACAGTGTCCTGTAATGACACCAATCGTCGCACTAATGTGTTTTCTTTTGAGAGAGATCAAGCCGTTCGACCGCTTATGATCTAGCTAGGCCCAGATTTGTTTCGTTCGTTACACGTTTAACTGCTTGACCATTTCAATTTAGTTTTCTTGTATGCATCCTGCTTGAGCAAGAGTTTGTATGTGCCGATTGGGACAAATAAGAGAGTTATAACAAATAAACTAAATCAAGAGCAGGGTTAGCCGAATAAACTACACTACATTTACTACATCATTAACTATAAGTGTAGTTAATTCAATAAACTACATGCTTTATTTGCTACAATTTGTTACGTTTTCTACATACACGTGTTAATATAGAAAAAATGGAATAATTAATATAATATATCAAGTATCAAGTTCAAGATTCAATTACCAGCCATTATTTTTCTTTTTATTTTAAATACTTCTTTTTGTTATTTTTTGCAACACTTTAGAAGACCAAACAAAAATCAAGAATTCACAAGAACAACCGATTTGCAAACTGTAAAATATAAAAAAAAAAAAACGGTAAGACTGACAACTGACAGATAGTTTGATAGTTCAAACAACGTCTGCTACATAATCTACATTTAACTACATTTTGTGGTGTTGATTGTCGTGGGGTGCGCATATCACCTAAGCTTTTGCAAAGTAAACAAACCAAATAGAAGAAAGTAGAAATACATGCAAAATGAATTGTGAAGTTTGTGCGGAAAAAATTGTTAGAAATTCAACATCTAAAATATCATGTGGCGATTGTTTGTGCTTCTTTCATGCAGCTTGCGTTAAAGTACTGCAACAAGACATTGAATATTTCAAATCAAGTGGTATTCCCTTTCGTTGCGATAAATGTCGAATTAATAGGCGTTCGTCAATGCATTTACATGACCAAGCTAATTCTAACAACAACATTCCTGTTTCAAATAAAAGAACAGCCAACAAAAATAACAACAATGCAGAGAGTGTTTCAACTGTTTTTCCGCAAAACCCAGTAAGCAGTGAAGAGTTCTCTCTAAGAGTGGTTTGCCAAAAACTTACAAATCTGGAGCAAATGATGAGCAACATGCTTAATACAATTGGAGACTTACGCAAAGAAAACGATGAACTGAAGACTAGATTGAAAATGCTGGGTTCCGAGGCTTCATGATTGATTGGTTTAGTTCTTATTTGAAACATAGAACACAAAGGGTGAACTTACTTGATGTTAGTAGTGATATTAGGTCTATAAAACTTGGGGTTCCTCAGGGTTCTGTTTTGGGGCCTATTCTTTTCTTGATATATATCAACTCATTGTTCAGCTTACCTTTTAAGGGCCTTCTGACAGCATTTGCTGACGATATTGGTTTTACTTATGGCACTGATAGTTATTTGAATCTTGTATCAGATATGAATTGGGATCTTAGCTTGTTAAGGGTTTGGTTTGCTGAGCATAAACTTATAATAAGTTCGAAAACTAAGGCAATGTTTTTCAATTTGTCTAGACAGAACCGTCCAGATGCAGATCTCATTTTTCATGCCTCAGATTGTCAAAAGTTTAGACTTTTTCATTGCACATGCAATTCATTCGGCTCTTTCTTTAACTCTAACAACTGCAGCGATAAATGTTTTCAGATAGAAAATGTAAAATAAAAATAAATAGTGTGGCGCAACAGAGCGAGGAGCCCCTGGGCCTAGCGCTTTTCTCACAACCATCCCTTGTGAGGGAATGGAGGGGACCTACAATTTTCCGCCGGTTCCGAACGGCTAATTGAGAAAGCGCTTTTCATGGCAATGAATACTAACGGAGGACTTGCCAAATCCTCGCGAAAGGTGATACCCGTAGAAAAAACATTTTTGCCTCTGGTGGGATTCGAACTCAAACCTCTGGATTAACAGGCGGACATGCTATCCATCACCCCACGGGTACCACGTAGAAAATGTACATGAGTTTAAATATCTAGGACTAACCAGTGATTCCAGTTTGAGTTTTTTTAAACACACTGATAAAGAAAGTATCTTCGCTCCACACTCAGGAATTTTTATTATCTTAGCAAAGTTTGCTCCATTAATTTGCTTATGAAAATTTACTACGGTGTCTTTGATTCAAAACTCCAATATGGGATTGCTTGTTGGGGAGGATCCTATAAAAATAAAATCTATCCTCTCTTAATATTACAAAAACACGTACTTAAAAAAATTTGTAGAAAGCCTCGTCTCTCTCCTAGTTTTCCTCTATTTAAGGATTTGAACATTCTTCCAGTTCGACATCTGTACTGCTATAAAGTTTTAATGGTTTTCTTTGCTAGATCGGGAAATCTTAATTTTAGACAAATTGCTAGCCATAGCTTGCGGGTAAATTTTTTGAACCGAGTTCCAATACCGGCTTTTCGCACAACAGCTTTCCGTAAATTCTACAGTGTTGCTTCATATCGTTTATTCAATAAACTTCCACTCTCTATCAGAGCTCAAAGATCTTGTTTTAAGTTTTTAAGACTTTTAAGAACATGGCTTTTTTCTGTCGATTTAGTAAATATTGAAGTATTGTTAGATTATTCCTCCTGATTATTTGGTGAAATTTCTTGTTTTTATTAGAAATATAAGCAACTAATAAAAAAATAAAAAAAAAATTCACTTAAATTTTGTAATTTTTCTTTTTTTCCATTTTTCATTTGTTTACTATCGAGGGGCACCCCACCCATTTATCAATATTTTTGAATTGTATAACATTTAATATTTATTCAAATGTGGTTAGGTTAGGTTAGGTTACAATGGCTGTCAGGAATACACCCGACACACTTAGACCAATATTAGGTCCATTGTGATACCATAGAAATTATGCGAGGGAGTACCTCCCTTAACAAAACCATTTGGAGCTTACAATAAAGCGAAGGAGATGCAGGGGATCTGTGTGCGCCAGATCGCTTGGATCATCGAGAAAATATTTCCCCAGATGCCTCTTTCTTTTAGAAGAGAGTGCAGGACATGAGCAGAGGAGGTGTGGGATTGTCTACTCCTCCTCCTCATCTAAGCAACTTTTGCAGAAGTCATTAGAGGGAACGCCAAGTCTTATGGCGTGTCTTCCTATCAGACAATGTCCGGTAATGACATTGATTACGGAGCTAACTTGCAATCTGGTAATGGATAACAAATGTCTTGTGCGTTTTGGATCTATTCCTGGCCATATACGTTTTGTTGCCACGCACGTGGTGATATTGTTCCACCTGTGATTTGTTCTGTCCATCGCCTCTTGCTTTAGCATAAGTTTACATGTAGCGATTGGTATACCAATATTCAACCTGCTGGTAGAGATCGGTAGAACGGTTCCTTCTCTGGCGAGTTCGTCGGCTTTGCAGTTACCCGCGATATCTCTGTGCCCCGGCACCCAAAAAAGGTGAATATTGAACTGTTCAGCCATCTCCTTAAGAGATAAGCGACAGTTGAGGGCGGTTACTGAGTTCGTAGAAACAGCGCCGAGTGATTTGAGGGCTGCTTGACTATCTGAGAAAATCCGGATATTCGTTGAGGATATCACGTTTTCTTTTAGCCATGATAGAACCTCTTTGATCGCCAGAATTTCCGCTTGGAACACGCTACAATGGTTTGGAAGGCGGAACGAGAGACTTAAGTTAAGTTGGTTTGAGTACACCCCGCAGCCTACCCCTTCTTCGGTTTTTGAACCATCTGTATAGAAATGAATTGAATCATCTCTCAAAAATTCTTCGTCGTCCCAGGTCGTTCTCGGTGGGATTGAGACTTGGAACTTATTATCAAAAACCAATTGGGGGATGGTGTAGTCGGAGTGACAGGGGATTGATCCGAATAAATTCAGGATTGCAACGTGACCGATGTTGTTATCGGTCCATTGGGAGATAGCTCTCATACGAGTGGCTGCACTGGCGGCCATTTGTTTGCTGAAGATATCTAGTGGTGTGAGGTTGAGGAGTGTATTTAGTGCAGCTGAGGGTGTTGATCTCAGTGCTCCGCTTATACACAGACAGGCTGTTCGTTGGACCTTGCTTAAATTGTCGCAGTAGGTACTTTTATCAAGAGCGGTCCACCATACCACTACTCGGTATGTGAGTATTGGTCTGATGACCGCGGTGTAGAGCCAGTGGGTGATTTGGGGGGAGAAACCCCATTTGTTACCAATGGCTTTTTTGCAGGAAAATAAGGCCACGGTGGATTTCCTGATTCTTTCCTGTATATTGGCTTTCCAATTTAGCTTTTTGTCTAGGATTATACCTGGATATTTGGCTTCGTTTGAAAGTGCAAGTGAGATTCCATTTATTGATGGAGTTATTAGTTGAGGAATTTTGTATTTCCTGGTGAAGAGAACGAGTTCAGTTTTCTGAGGGTTGACCCCTAGATCACATTTTCCCGCCCATTTCACAAGTTTATTTAGAGCGGTCTGCATCAGGTCCGTAAGGACGTGAGCATGTTTGCCGGACACCGCAATGGAGACGTCATCTGCATATGCAATCACTTTGAATCCCTCAGCTTCTAAGTCAACTAGAAGTTAATTGACTACTATATTCCATAGAAGAGGGGATAAGACTCCGCCTTGCGGTGTTCCTCTACTGACAGATCTCTTTGCAGAGAAGTCTCCTAGAGTAGAGTTGATTCTCCTGCTTTTTAGCATTAGATTTATCAACTCCACTATGGAATCATCTACTTTGAGCTTCGTCAGTGCCTTTGTAATTGCAGAGTTGCTGACGTTATTGAAGGCGCCCTCTTTGTCGAGGAAGGCGGCCAGAGTGAATTCTTTGTGATGGAGGGAATATTCTATAGTACGTACCAGGGTGTGTAGGGCCGTTTCTACAGATTTTCCCTTGCAGTAAGCGTGTTGTGCTGTAGATAACAATTTTGGATCTATAGCTGTACGCAGGTCGATATCAATCAGTCGTTCTAAAGTTTTAAGAAGGAAAGATGATAGACTTATTGGTCGGAGATCTTTTGGGTTTACGTGGGATGATTTCCCAGCCTTAGGTATAAACACCACCTTGACTTCTCTCCACTGAGTGGGGATATAGTTCAAGGTGGTACAGCCGATGAGAATTACTCCAAGGACAGGGATAATAATGTCCGCGGCCTTTTGAAGTTCGGCTGGAATTATACTATCAGGTCCAGGGGATTTGTATGGGTCAAAGCTGTTAATGGCCCAAACTAATTTTTCCCTTGTAATCAGATCGGGGTTGTTTGTTATTATGCTACCTGGTTCTGTGGAATCATAGTTGCATAAGTTCTTAGAGCTTCCTGGAAAGTGAGTGTCCAGTAGCAAATTGAGCGTTTCTTCGCAGGATTCTGTCCAGCCGTCAGCTGTTTTCAAACTGCTAGGCATGATCGGACTCTTTGAGAGGATTTTTCTTAATCTAGAAGCTTCTGAAGTATCTTCTATTTTTCCACAGAAGTTTCTCCAGGAAGTTCTTTTATTCTTCCTCAGTTGATATTTATAAGTTTTGAGGGATTCCTTGTAGGAATCCCAGTCTATTAAAGTTTTAGATTGTTTAGCTCGGTTGAAAAGTTTTCTACATTCCTTCCTGAGCGGTTCTAGCCCCGAGCTCCACCACAGTGGTTTCTGTTTTCCTCTTATTTTTATAAGAGGACAGGATTTCTGCAGTGAATGGTTAAGGGCAGTGGTAAGATCATTGACTTTTCTGTCTAGATCCTGTTTGCTTGTAGGGTTTTGTAAAAGTTCAGGTTTAATAAACTTTTTCAAAATTACCCGATATTTTTGCCAATCAGTTTTCCGATAGTTTCGGAAGATTGGTTGCTTGAGAGGTTCCTCATTTAGATCAAATTGAATGTATCTATGATCAGCAAAGGAGTGTTCAGTAGATACTTTCCAATTAGTAATCCTATGATGAACCGAATCGGAGACAAGAGTGATATCTAAAACTTCTTGTCTGTTTTTGGTAATGAATGTTGGTTCATTGCCAATATTACTTACTATAAGGTTAGTACTTAAAATAAAATCAAAAAGTGACTCACCCCTTTCATTTATGTCAGTACTACCCCATACTGTGTGATGCGCATTAGCATCGCATCCAATGATGAGGCAGATCTTCTGCCGTTCTGCTGCAGCGACAATCCTTTTAAATAAGTCGCATGGAGGAGGGCCAGGATGGTCATGGCCGAGGTAAGCTGATACCAGCCAGTAGATGTTGTCACTGGTCTGGTATCTTATTGTGGTTACATCACGATTGCTGTAATGAGGGAGTAAAAATACATTAGTGCTACTTCTTACCAATATGCAGGATCTGGGTTCACCTTTGTCCTTCATATACAGTAGAGTATATCCAGGAGTCCTTAGTCCTCGAACGATGGACTTGGTGATCTAAGGCTCTTGGATAAGGACAATATCTTCCCCCCTTTTGTTTAGACGGAGAAGAAGGGAGGCCGAAGCATATTCAAATGTGACAATAACACTATTTTTTACAAAAATATCTTTGTCACATAATATTTCTTTATTAATTATAAAATGTTTAAAATATTTTGTATTGTTATAAGGATTATTAAGAAATAAACAAACATCTATCTATCTATCTATCTATCATTTAACTACATAAACTACGTAGCAAACGTAACAAATGTAGTTTTTCTAGAAAGTGAGACTTCGGCCAACTCTGATCAAGAGCCAGCGAAAGCCCCATCAACTTTAGGGTTGAATAATTTTGAACAATTTTCAGCTTCAGTTAAAGGAAAAGAAAAAGGTGCCAATTAACTCATTGCATTTTACTGTATAAAGGGTACCAGCATTTATAGGAAAATGGTAGTTCCTTCCTTGATTGAAATGCAATAAATGTTCGAAAACCTCTAAGACACCTGTTCCTCGGAGGCTTTTTTTTTTTTTGTTTTCTCAGAACGGCACTTGAACATAATAATAATAACAATCTCTTCAAGACTCTTTCAGTTGTCTGCTGTCAAGTGGGCATACTCGTATATCATTTGTCTTTCATAATCTTCCTTCCCATGTGCTCAAAATATCATTTCCTTTTCCTTATCCATGGAGATTATCCAAGGCAAAGCAACACTATGCTCGAAAGATATACGTTTGTGTACGTGTATTAAACCGGATTGGATGTCAAACTCATTAGTATTCTCTAATTTCAGCCTGAGGCTTTATTAGGCCGGAATGAGTTTCATATATAAATATCAAAGCAGGGCTTTTAGTCACACAGAATGGGAATAATATCCAGGACATCAGCCGTGGAGAAGTTGTTTGGCTATGATTGTGAGTATATGGGGTTCTTTTTCCTGGTGAAGTGATGCGTGCACGCAATAACAAATTCATTGGCCTGCTCCCTCTTCGCTTTATTTGCAATTCATTGCGTTTCTTTTGACATTTATGCTTCTTTTGCTTGGTTGTCTGTTTGACTGTCTATCTGTCTTTGTGTCTATGCTCTTTGTGTTCATATTCATAATGACACATCTAATTATTTTTATGTCACAGCGCAGCGTGGCGATAATAGGTGAAGCAAGAGCAAATGCCTTACCTAACGACAACGCTCGGTTTAAAATGCACTGTGTCCTTCACGCATTTTGCTTGCACAAAGCAAAATATTTATTCTAAATAAATAAAATCTTAACAGACACCTCATGATGGATTCCTAGAAAAATAAGCTTACCCTATTATGTATCAACTTTTTTTTTACTAGTAAAAGAAAATTAGAATCGAGCAATTACCCTTTGCAATGCAGTGGTGCATATACCAGTAAAAAAGGTAGTGGTTAATGCCATCAAAGAATTTTTTTATAATTTTTTCAAGAAGATCCATAGCAATACTAGAATGCTCTGCGTAATGACTTACTGCCCGAATATCAGTGGTCTCCTAGAAGCCAGATCTTATGGGGAATGTTACAACGGATGAATTCGGCTTGCAGAATCAAAGGTGGTTTTCAGCAGTGCATACCGATCCATTTCACTACAGACAGCATCTTTCTCTTGTTACAACTTTCCAGACGCTTGTAGAAAAGCCAAAAAACAAAAGACGCTGCCATGATAAGGAGTCTAAGTTACCAGCTCTCACCATGTCTGCGCCGAGTATCTGTAACCTGGTGCGAGAAAATGCAGCACCACGGTGTCATCATCTTTTCCAAAGGATTAACAGAGTGTGGTATCACTTAAACCTAACACGTTAAAATGCTTGGCAAAGGAGAAGTGCTCCGTGGCAACGCCAATAAGCTTTCTGCATGCTACGAGATAGCAAAAATGTTGCAGTCTTTTTATTAAGGTTGGGTGGCATACGTTTGGTCTGTCTGCATCCGCTGGAGGCATACCATCTACGATTGTGCTCTTGACAGATCCAATCATTGATTGAAGCCCTCATTGAAGACCCTAGCAGACTAAGCGACGGTTCACGTTCTGAAAAAATTCATGCCATGAAGGTCTTGAAACCAAACGAGACTCAAACAATTTAGTCTTCCGACTGCATTCAGAGAACTCTTGTACTCCTGAATCATTTTCGAAGTAGTTAGAAGGTTGAGAATGGCCTTAAGCACAGCTTGGCTGTCCCGCTGCAAGTACAGATACTTCTCCCCATCCAACCTATGTTCGTAGCGTAGCTTATAGCCGTTGGGATAGCATACGCCTCCGCTTGAAAGATGCGTATGAGCCTAAAGAGACGCTAGTCGTATGTCATCGCTATCCACAAACGCACCAGCGACAAATCCATCATTGATTTTGGAACCAACTGTGCAGATTCGATATCAGTTCTTTCCGACTCAGATTCTAGAGTGAAACAGCCCTGAACCGAAGTAAAGTTTATGGAGTGTATTTGACGCAGTTTGCGCCTTGGGATCATCGTGTCGGATGACATATTGATGAGACGTGAGTCAAAGGAAATGCTGCTTGGGAGGTCTTCAAAACTTGAGTGCTGAATGAGCTACTTCGGAATATTTTAAATTTATTTATACTTTTATTTATTTCACCTACGAGCAAAGAGCTCAACAGATTACAAAATTAAAGCGAAAAAATAAAGATTAATATCATATTAAAGAATTACATGGTTTCAATTTCTTGTATTTATCTCTGGAGAAGGCCAGATCAATATGACCACAAATTTTATTAAACTCTTTAATTGATCTTGACATGAACCAATGTCTCATGCCATAAATAGTTCTGTGCCTCAATTGAAAAAGAAGATTCCTATTCCTCAACGGCCTCTCTGGAGCATAAATACAAATTAAGGACAACAAGGAAGGGCACTTTACATGATAACATATCGTACAAAAGTTATGTCATTCATGACTGAAAATGATTCTTGGTGAGGGTTCCAGATGATGTCTACCTCTACATACTCTAGGTTGGTTCTTACTAGTGAGGTATAAAAAGACACCAGGGTGTAGGGGTTAATAAAGTCTGTTGCGATTAGCAAGCGTCAATTAGTCAAGCGATTTAGGATAGGTTAGGTTACAATGGCTGTCAGGAATACACCTGACACACTTAGACCATTATTAGGTCCATTGTGATACCATAGAAATTATGCGAAGGAGTACCTCACTTAACAAAACCATTTGGAGCTTTTAATAAAGCGAAGGAGATGCAGGGGATCTGTGTTCGCCAGATCGCTTGAATCATCGAGAAAATACTTACCCAGATGCCGCTTTCTTTTAAAAGAGAGTGCAGGACATGAGCAGACGCAGAGGAGGTGTGGTAAAGCAAAGTAAAGTAAAGCAAAGTAAAGTAAAGTAAAGTAAAGTATAGTATAGTAAAGTAAAGTAAAGTAAAGTAAAGTAAAGTAAAGTAAAGTAAAGTAAAGTAAAGTAAAGTAAAGTAAAGTAAAGTAAAGTAAAGTAAAGTAAAGTAAAGTAAAGTAAAGTAAAGTAAAGTTAAGTTAAGTAAAGTAAAGTAAAGTAAAGTAAAGTAAAGTAGTGTAAAGTAAAGTTAAGTAAAGTAAAGTAAAGTAAAGTAAATTAAAGTAGTGTAAAGTAAAGTAAAGTAAAGTAGTGTTAAGTAAAGTAAAGTCAAGTAAAGTAAAGTAAAGTAAAGTAAAAAAAAAAGTAAAGTAGTGTTAAGTAAAGTAAAATAAAGTAAAGTTAAGTAAAGTAAAGTAATGTAGTGTAAAGTAAAGTTAAGTAAAGTAAAGTGAATTAAAGAAGTGCAAAGTAAAGTAAAGTAAAGTAAAGTAAAGTAAAGTAAATTAAAGTAAAGTAAAGTAAAGTAAAGTAATGTTGAGTAATGTAAAGTAATGTAAAGTAAAGTAAAGTGAAGTAAAGTGAAGTTAAGTACTTACTAAAGTAAAGTAAACTTTAAACTAAAGTAAAGTAAAAAAAGTAAAGTGAAGTAAATTAAAGTAGTTTTAAGTAAAGTAAAGTAAAGTAAAGCAAGGTTAGGTTAGGTTTAAATGGCTGTCAGGAAAACAAACTGACACACTTAGACCAATATTAGGTCCATTGTGATACCATAGATAGAGTTCATCGGCTTTGCAGTTACCCACGATATCTCTGTGCCCCGGCACCCAAATAAGGTGAATATTGAACTGTTCAGCCATCTCCCTAAGAGATAGGCGACAGTTAAGGGCGGTTACTGAGTTCGTAGAAACAGCGCCGAGTGATTTGAGGGCTGTTTGACTATCTGAGAAAATCCGGATATTCGTTGAGGATATCACGTTTTCTTTTAGCCATGATAGGACCTCTTTGATCGCCAGAATTTCCGCTTGGAACATGCTATAATGGTTTGGGAGGCGGAAAGAGAGACTTACGTTAAGTCGGTTTGAGTACACCCCGCAGCCTACCCCTTTTTCGGTTTTTGAGCCATCTGTATAGAAATGAATTGAATCATCTCTCAAAAATTCTTCGTCTTCCCAGGTCGTTCTCGATGGGATTGAGACATGGAACTTATTATCAAAAACCAATTGGGGGATGGTGTAGTCGAAGTGGCAGGGGATTGATCCGAATAAATTCAGGATTGTAGCGTGACCGATGTTATTTACGGTCCATTGGGAGATAGCTCTCATACGAATGGCTGCACTGGCGGCCATTTGCTTGCTGAAGATATCTAGTGGTGTGAGGTTAAGGAGTATATTAAGGGCAGCTGAGTGTATTGATCTCAGTTATTTATTTAGTTACTTATACACAGACAGGCTGTTCGTTGGACCTTGCTTAGATTATCGCAGTAGGTCCTTTTATCAAGAGCGGTCCACCATATCACTACTCCGTATGTGAGTATTGGTCTGATGACCGCGGTGTAGAGCCAGTGGGTGATTTGGGGGGAGAAACCCCATTTATTACCAATGGCTTTTTTACAGGAAAATAAAGCTACGGTGGATTTCCTGATTCTTTCCTGTATATTGGCTTTCCAATTTAGCTTTTTGTCTAGGATTATACCTAGATATTTGGCTTTGTTTGAAAGTACAAGTGAGATTCCATTTATTGATGGAGTTATTGGGGGGGAATTTTATTTTTTATTTTCCTGGTGAAGAGAACGAGTTCAGTTTTCTGAGGGTTCACCCCTAGATCACATTTTCCCACCCATTTTACAAGTTTATTTAGAGCGGTCTGCACCAGGTCCGTAAGGACGTGAGCATGTTTGTCAGACACCGCAATGGAGACGTCATCTGCATATGCAATCACTTTGAATCCCTCAGCTTCTAAGTCAACTAGAAGTTCATTGACGACTAGATTCCATAGAAGAAGGGATAGGACTCCGCCTTGCGGTGTTCCTCTACTGACAGATTTCTTTGCAGAGAAGTTTCCTAGAGTAGGGTTGATTCTCCTGATTTTTAGCATTAGATTTATCAACTCCACTATGGAACCATCTACTTTGAGCTTCATCAGTGCCTTTGTAATTGCAGAGTTGCTGACGTTATTGAAGGCGATGTATGTATGCCAGCGAGTTTTCTGCTATCACTAATAAAGGTTACTTTCAGAAAAAGTTTCAGATCATCAGAGTATATGAGGCATTTGCTGAAGTTAACAAACGAATCAATAAAAATGATAAAAAGTAGAGGACCTAGATGACTACTCTGTGGAACACCAGAGGTACATTTTATATGCCTTGAGGTACATTCGTCAATTTTGACTTTTAAACCCTTTCTATGACAAAGGAACAGATCCATTGAAGGAGGCTTGAGTGGAAACCAAATGATTCCAATTTTTAAAGCAGTATTTTGTGAAAAACCGAATCAAACGCTTTGCTAAAATCGGTATAAGTAACATCCACTGGATCTTTGCTTTCAAAAGCGTCAACAACGAAAGAAGAGAAACATGTTAAACTGGTGATTGTTGACCTTCATGTGATGAACCCATGTTGGGTACCACTTATATGTTCCTTCACTAGGAAATCAAGCTTTTTTGACAAAGCTTTCAAAAAACTTAGGAATTCCAGATAGTTTACAAGTTCCTCTGTAGTTTTTAACACTGTTTTTGGAACCCGATTCAAAAATTGGAATCAAGCGGATTTCCATTTATATAAGAACAGTTCAGATGACAGTGAAGAATTGAAAATAATTAGTAATGGAAGAGCAAGGAAACTGGAACGTCTTTTTACAACTATCGCAGGAATACCATCAACGCGAGGTTTGGCATTCGGCTTAAGATCTTGCAATTCTTCTAAGATATCGTTGAGATCTAACTGAGAGGACCCTATATTTGCTTTAGGATTACAACAAGAAAGGTGAACCAGACTTTAATGTGAGATGGAATAAACCGATTTAAATAACTGAGCTAATTACGTGACAACTTGTCATAGGAAATTTGTACGGTGTGAATGCCTTTCATTGCGTTTTTTAATAATGGAACAAGATATTGAAATAGAGATGGTGGCGGATGAGCTTTTGGCGAGATAACGACAACTCTCATAATCCTGCTGCAGTGTACTGAGCTAATGACTCCTGAAAATCCGTCCCTTTATGTCCAAGGGGATCTTCAACAACCTGGCTCTTCAGATTATGGGTTATGCATGCGTAGGGATGTCAAAAATATATCGATATAAAAAAATATCGATATATTTCGTTTGATATATCGATATATGTCGACGATATTTTTTCACCGATATATCGATATATCGATATAAAAATTCATGTATCGAAAAGGTATAAAACACGATACTTTTTTCGGGTACTAGAAACTAACCTGCAAACATACCAAATTTATTGCAAAAAAAAACTTTTCTATACCTTTCACTATATTATCTTAGACAAGAAAATACCCATAAAATGTGTGCAACCTTTCATTGACGACTTAGCAAATCATTTTGTGAGTTTTGATAATTTCAGAGTGTACAGTAATAAACCAAAATATCGAACACAAATAAAAACGATTTGTAACCTAAGTGGTCAATGAATAGGTACATGAATTTTATGGGCCTTTTCCTGTATAATGTAACTAATAATCTAATATACCTTGCATACATTTCTCATAGTTGGAAAACTCTTTTCTTAACCTGTCGCTGTTAGTTTTGTTTTACAGGAACAACCCATAAAATTCATGCAACGTTCATTGATCACTGGGCACTGGGGTTGAAAATCATTTTTATTTGTTGTTCAATATTTTGGATTTTTTACGACATATTGTAAAATATGAAAGAAATTAAAAGTAAAAAGGATTTGCAAACCCCTGTGCCCAGTGGTCAATGAAACGTTAAATTAATTCTGAAATTAGTTCATTATGTTTGTTTTTCTTACTACTTTTTTTTATTATTTTTTTCTCATTTTTAAGGTCGCACATTTCATTATTTAAAATATATCGATATATCGATATTTTTCTGATTCGATATATGGATACTTGATATTTTTTTTTATATATATCGATACGATATATATCGATATATTTTTCCATTTCCAACATCCCTCATGCATGGCGCTAACTACCCAACTATGTAAAACTATATGGCTCCGAAACGACCGACAGCCTCGGATAACAATAATGATCTTAACGTTGACGACCCCAGGATCTGCACGTCGTACGCAAGATCCCTTAACGGACTGCGGACAGCTGACAATCAACGGACGCCCTACACTGCTGCAAAGCAAATATAACATCCGTCCAAGAAGCGCGATGGAATGGGCCGGGCATAAATAAGATGAAGAACTGCAACACCAACGAAACAAGGCTTATTTGAAGGTTAACTCAGGGATATCAGCCGAAATCCAGTAAATAGGCAATTAATAACCATTCGCATCAGGTCTCAATTTGCCAAAATACCCCCACACTCCCACAGAAGAGAAAGACGAGAATTCCAAAGAATGTTTCTATGAGATCCTCGAACAAACCTATGAGCACTGCCTTAGACATGACATCAAAATCGTTATTGGCGATTTTAATGCAAAAATAATGAAGGAGGACACCTTTGGAAATACAATTCGTAAGCATCATAAAAAAAATAAACAGGGTGGCGCAACAGAGCGAGAAGCCCCTGGGCCTAGCGCATTTCTCACAACCATGCCTTGTGACGGAATGGAGGGGACCTACAATTTTTTGCCGGTTCCGAACGGCTAATTGAGAAAGCGCTTTTCATGGCAATGAATTTACAAACGAAGGACTTGCCAATTCCTCTCGAAAGGCGATACCCGTGGAAAAACATTTTTGCCTCTGCTGGGATTCGAAAATCGAACCTCTGGGTTAGCAGGTGGACATGCTAACAATCACGCTACGGGTACCAATTCGTAAGCATAGCCTGCATGAAAAAACCTCCGAAAACGGAATCAAGCTAATAGATTTCTCTGCGGGGCTAAATGTTCTTAGTAGTACACGCTTCCCGCATCGTTCGAAATGGCAACCTGACCATATTGAAATCGACGCAACACACTCTTCCAGTGTGATAGATGTCCGAAATTTATGAGGGACCAACTTTGACTCGGACCACTATGTTTTTGAAGTAACGGTACGAATGAGGATATCTTGTTCACGACCCGCACGAACCAACGCGGTGAAACGATATGACATCGGAGAGCGACAATCGCAAGGGGTTGCTAGTGCCTTCTCCAATCGAGTGCCCTTCTAACTATACTTGAATCTTATGCCAGCAACATTAAGCATTGAAGACCAGTGGCAGCAATGCCAAGAAGCCATCAAATTCGGAGCCTCTAAGGTTCTGAGTTTCACTCGGTCCCCAAAACAAAACCTATGGTTCGATGAAGAATGCAGGGCTGTTTTCGACCAGTATAACGTAATTTACAAGGAGAAAAGAAGAGAACGACACCGAATTCTCAAAAAGAAAAAGAAGCAGCATGAGAAGCGCTCGTTTGAGGAAATTGAGAGGTGCCATGAAAGGAACGAGATTCGGAAGTTTTACCAAAAGGCAAAAATATCTTACCAGAGTGACTCAAGCCTGTAAAGACCAGCAGGGAAACATAGTAGAAGAGTCACAGTCGCTACTGAGGATCTGGAAAGATCATTTCAGCAGACTGCTAAACGGCGATGAAGACACTAATTCCGCTGTCAGGCAGAATGCCACATTCAACTTGGACGTTGCTTAACAATGCCATCCTCCCGACCTAGCAAATTTAAATAAAAAAAACAGGAGAAGCGAGGAGATCAGTTGGAATGCATCATGCTCAATCTGATCAGCATGATATGGTCGGCAGAAAGCATGCCCGATGAATGGAGCCTCAGTATCTTATATCCTCACATTTGCGCCAATTATAGAAGAATAAGCCTCCTTAACGTCGCCTGTTGTGTAATTAATATCTGAACGTCTGAGACCCCACATCAACAACTGGATAGATCCTTACCAATGTGGTTTCATTCCAGCAAAGTGCACAATCGACCAAATTTTCACATTACGGCAGATTTTAGAAAAAACCCGAGAATATAATATCGATACACAATATCTTTTTATTGATTTCAAGGCTGCTTATGACAGTATTTACAGAGACGAGCTATACAGAGCCATGTCTAGTTTCAGCATCCCTGCAATCTGCAAAACTCGTACGACTAAGCACGATGACTTTGCAGAATTCACGGTGCCCCGCCTAGGTCGGTAAAGAACTCACCGCGACCCTTGATGCCGAAAAGGCTTTAGACAATGCGACCAACTTCCATGCGATTTCTTTAACATCGTTTTAGTTAAGATTGTAAAAAAGTGAAATGTTAATACCAGAGGAATAATCTTTCTAATCTTAAACTCTGTTCAATTACTCGTTCGCACAAAAGTAAGTATGTAAAGTAACTGAAATTAGCAAAATTTACCATGGTAAGTAAGTACTTTAAATCTCGACTCCAATAATCGTTAGATAAAAGCATCCAATTTTTGAAAGTAACATTGCCTTTGTCAATGACCGTTGATATTCTTTTAATAAAGATGAAACAGTTTTATTGTACTTCTTTGAATTGAATTTCTTTTTTGATTGACTAGGTTAGTATTTGAAAGCTTAAGATTACAGTGTTACCTCGGGAACTGACAAAATATGAAGCACCCTATGGGTAATTTCACTTCTTCAAACAAGACTGAAGCGAAACATAAATCCAAACAAAACCTTGAAGGATTTATTGTTCTTTAATTTGCTTTGTCTACATCGATTAATGGGGAGCGATAGCAAGCTTAGCAAACAACTATGACGATGACAATGAAAAAAAAAAAACCTTCAAAAGAAACGACCAAAGCACATAAACGAGAGGCGAATGTAAACTCTAGAGAGCTAAACTGGAACTTGAAGACCTCTGATGGTTGATCAGAGAACGTTCAGGCAGCCAATTCTTTGCAAGGGCCCTTCCAAGAGCATAACATTGAAGCAGAATGAAAAAAGAAACAAAATAAAAGAAAAAAAAAACTCCCGGCGAAGCACCCTTCAAGTTCAAGTAATTTAAATGCAAATTTGATTCTCTATTGTTTTTATACGTTTAAAATGTTGAATGTAAAAGAGACTGAAAAACAATAATATATCTCGCTAAATGGCAAGGGGAGACATGAAAATAGAATCAAAAAAGACACATAGTAGGAGAAAGAGGTTTTGTTTTTAGATACGATATTCCTGCCACGCAGAATTGAGTAGGAAAGCAAAGCAGTCGACCAGAAAACCCTCTGAATGACGACATTTTTTATCTTTTGTGACATTTTTTCTGTTTTGATTGTAACACAACACTCTTGTCGACGGAATAATATCCCTGCTAGCGGATTCTTATTACATGCGAATGTCGGCCTTTCTGAAAAGCCCAGCAGATGTCTAGTGGCTGTAATCGTTTGTTTATGTTCGAACAGTGGTGTGGAAAAATTAAATTTATTCTTGTAAGGAAGGACAAGATATTTTTTTTTCTTAGTGAAAAACGTTACCGAGGATAAAATGGTAATCAAGCACTTAGAAGTTGTAAGGTTATTGGATTGCTGCGTGTTTTACTGGGGTTTTGACAGAAGAAAATATTAGTTTAGTTGGAGTTGGGGTTTGCTATGTTTTCGATTCGAAATGAATTAATATTTTGATAAAAAATTCTTGAAGGTATACCTACTTCGAGACTACTGCTACTACTACTGCGATTCAGCTATCCAAAAACCTCGAAGCATGCGACGAACATATTGTAAAAGGTTATCGAAGCCTCAGCACCGTTCGCTTACAATCATAAACAGCTAAAATCACGCTATCTCACAAGAGTCTGAAATTTCGCAAGTTTTCTTTTGTAAATCTAAAGCTCTTCAGATCTACAACTGCTTTTATTTCTTAAAAGTCTGTCATCGAGCCAATAGATTTCGAAAACTTCTGTGCGGATAAAGAAGTTGAATATTTTTACAATTTCACGAAAATATTGTCAAACTGCAATAACGTTAAAACGTTCGAGAACTATGTGAGCGTGGTAGAAACCGGTTGACTACACTCAAAGCTGAGATGCTAGCTGCTCATTCCAAAAGTCTCTTGTCAAGTGATGAGAATCATCTTAACCTAGATGGAAGGTTAGTTTAGCTTTAAATGACTGTCAGGAAGCAACTAACCCATTTTCAAGCTGTCTAGGATTTCCAAACTCTTTGAAAAACTAGTCTGTGACCAACTGACTTTCAGTATGGGTTAAAGATTAGGTTAGGTTAGATGTGGCTGTCAGGGTACGGAGTCTGACACACTTAGACCACAGAGGGTCCATTGTGATACCACTGAGACAACAAAGTTGTTCACCCTCCGTCCACATCTAGGGGATTAAAGAGAGTCGATTACCCTCTAATCGAAACCGGACTAACAAGTACCTACTATTCAAACTATGCAGGACTTTCAGTGTAGAAACGATATTTGCACACAGCAACACGGTTTTGTCAACAACAAATCGACCGTCATAAACCTGCTAAACCTTCAAAGATGTTCTTGATTGCATCAACACTGATTTTTTTAAGGCTCAGTTTTCACACTATAAATCAATCTGTTTAAACTAAAGGCCAGTGTTTGAACCTTGCTCCGATCGTAGTAAATTTGCTGCACTTTTCGAGGAAAAATAAAATCTACTCCGACGCGACGCTCCAATTTTTTTGTTTTAATCCACTTTTTCACAACAAAAAATTTTGGTATTTTGATTGATTGAAATTTAAATTATAAATAAAAAAAACATAAAGAACCGCAGCAAAACTCGAGTATGTTCATGTAAATCTGTAAAATTCTCGAGTAGATTAAGAGTCCAGCGCATTTCAAGGGCATATAATTTAGTTCCGAGTTTGAACCACTAAGTGAGTTCCATGGCCGTGTTATCCTCTTGATTTGCCGGTTCCTAGTGAAAGACGATACTTGCTCAAAAGTTTTCGAAATTGTTGATCTTACCTCAATCTAGAGTGCAAAAGATTGATAGTGACATAAGCTGTGTTGCATTGTACGCCATCCTACATGAACCAGAGGCCATTTAAGTCCATGTCATCAATATCATTAAAAAAAAAAATAGGTTAGCATCTGTAACGTGCACCGATAACCGTAGCGTAGAAACCTATTCGTGGATTGAGTCTCACACTCTTGTCTACAACAGCCACATTGTGGTGAGTATAACCGGACTTTGGTACTAGCCTTCCTTTTTGCACAAACAAACATAAAACTTCTTCTAAAAAAAGCACTGTGGTCGAATTACCGCACACGTTATCGAGCAATACTTAACTGAATTTTATAAGTTTGGCACTACCACCTACGTTATCGAGCAATTAGTACTACATATATGATTTGTCATTCTATCAACAGAATTTGATTCAATAGATGGAAAACGGACTGGTGTTGAATAATTTTGCGCCAATTTGGAAAAAAAATGTCACTCGATCACTAATGGGGTAGTTCGGCCCCTGTTTTAGCACACAGCCATTATCTTTGGAATTAAGGTTTCAACAATTCTCATCTTCGCTCCTAGCGTAGAGCGACATCTTTCGCTTTTGGTAAAAGTATAAACCTTCTTTCTGTCAAAAAATAGAAAGGGAACTAGCTGTGAGTGTCAAAATAGCATCTACTCCACTTTAATTTCGAATTTGCTCCGAAATTTGATGACTTAGGTTCGAACCCGGCTTAAGGTTATGCGCTTACCGTCAGTGTTCACTGATTGTGTACTTTCTTACCTGTCTATGAAATGTTACCAATTAGAGTTTCGTAATATCATTTCCAACCAGTTTAATGCTAGCTCAGGTTAGTCATTTTGAACTTTTTCTATTTGCTTAAGCTATCAGTAATGTGGTTTCTTGTTTTTCCGTCAACGAAAAATTAATATAAGCCGATGATATAAATTTTTTTAAAAAGATAACTTGCTGGCTCAACAGTTTGGTGTTATAAGAATCGACTCAACCTAAACCACAACAAATGCCAGGCCTGACTTTTACTTAAACGAAAGAACCTAGGTTACTATACTTCTAATATTATTTTGAGTCAAGTGAAAATTTTAAGGACCTTGGCGTTTATTTTAGCTTTAATGTGGACTTTATTGATCATATTGACTGTATCGTTAGTAAGGTTAATAGTAAGATTGTTTCTATGAAAAGATGGTCGAAGTAGTTTCGGGACCCGGTTGTTTCATTTTGCGATTGAAATTTTGAGAGAAAAGTGAAAATTTCTGAATAAAATTTGAATATTTTTGAAGATCGTTAAAGAAGTATGTATTGATAAATTGTGAAGAGTCAATGGAAGGCTTAAAATTCAAAAATTGAGAAAATCGATCAACAGTGCTACGGTAAATATTCCCGCAAACAAAAACTTTTCTTACATTTAGTTATTTTGATTTCGATATCCCTCTCTTTTCCTCAAACCCTTCCCTATCATTTCTTCGTCCCATCATTTCTCCGTTGTTTGCTCTTAGCAACGTGATCGAAACATAGCTTTGAGCAAATGACAAAATAGGTGCGTGTCGTAATCAGCGGACGAGCTGAACTGATGGCGGCGTTTGGTGTGTCGAGCCAGAAGCCTCTGGAGACTCGCACACCATTTCCTTACATTGAATGTTATACGTAAAACCTGCGACGTTGGCCACTCTTATAAGCTGGCCACCTGAACAAGTTGGCCAAAATTTTAGTGCACCAAGAAAATTCCATACAAATGTTGATCAAAATACCTTTATATATTGTCCACCTGCCTATCTTGGAACTTGGCCGCAAATTTCATCACCTTATCTCATTTCTCGCAAGGAATAACCTCCTGAAGTTGGCCAAAGGCGATGTGTAAGGGATGAATATCTTTTTTTAGTTTGTCCAACATTTTCGGTTAATCACTGAAAAAAGCGTCTAGACAGGAGTAAAACAACGAATTGTTTGTTCTTGTTACATCGTGTACACCGAATATGGTGATCTGATGCTGAAGATCGAAGATGCTTTTATCACTCTTGCCAAAGGTTGATGAGTGCGGGTCAGGAGCTGAGTTTTCCAAGTCAATTAATGTATTGGATGCCTTAAGATGGATTGTGTCTGTTTGGGATAGTGTTGAACAATCAACATACTTTCATCGTGCGGGATTTTCAGTCGATGCCAACCCAACGGAAGAGTTTCAAGACTATCTCCAAGTAGCACATACTATTCAAAGCTTAGCAGAGAACGTTAGATCAGAATTGGTCTCGGCAGAAGAGATAACAAAGGTAGATGAAGGCATATTTGTAACCGAGATTCTGGTAGATTCACCAACGAAAGTATTGCAACAGGTTCTACAAGAGTTACAGTCTGCTGATACAGCTGAAAGAAGTGAAGAATTTTCTTTGGAATCCAAAGATGAGAATGTAGAACTTCAGACTGTAACAGTCAATGATATGATATATGAATAATGGGGACATTTTGCTTCGTGGTAGTTCTCCGATTGGACGATCCGAAGTTCTCCGATAAGTTTTTGTTGCGGAGATTTTAGTTTTGGGAATGCAATGCATTGCCGCATTTGTGAAAAATTCCCTACGACGACAACCACAGCCATTTTTTTTGTTTTATCGGCTCAAAAAATTTGGCTGTGGTTGTTCACTTAGGCATGTGGATGGTATTTTTTCGGATGCTTTAATGGTTGTGGATGGTATTTTCATCAATTAATAAATGTGTTTAAATGATTTTCAAACAATGTCATGACACGCCAAATGCAAAACAAGAAACTTTTTATCATTTGGAATCAAAAAGCACATCACTCGCACATCACTCTTTAATATTGCTAACACATTTACGAAGCAAAGCTGCCCTAACAAAAAACAATAATATATGACGTATTGACAGCATGTTGGCAGGGTTCTACGATAAATTTTTTCCGATTGAGAAGGTAGTACGTTTAATGGTGACGACAGGGGGCGATACCAGCGCTTTCCCCGCCATGGTGCTACTATAGATTCCTTATACTATGGTATAAGTTGGCCAAAAAATGTTGCACCGCGGGTGGCCAACTTACCAAGGTTTCACTGTACTTCGTCGCTAAGAAACATCATCATTACACTCATCATCATGCACATACCTCATTACACACACCACACAACCATATACAGACACATATCACAGAAGTGAATAATTGAAATGATTGTATGAATGTGTGTGGGAATTTAAGGGTCGAGAAAGGACAAATGGACTAGATCAAGCACTTCTTGGTTGACCTAGTCGATAACAAGTGGTTATTGGATTTGCGATTAAAGAAAGATAAAAGTGAAAGTTAAGAAAGTTGAAAATAATTTTGAGAATAACTTTTGAGTTCAGTTTGCAAATTTTAGAAATGTGTAGAGCCAGTGGAAGGAGAAAGTGGAGAAGGAGAATTAGCAGAAATTGTCAGACAGACAAGAATATTGAAAATTTGAAGAAGAAAAGAAAAGCAGAAGGAAAAAGATAAGTAAGCAAACATCCACAATGAAATTCAGAAACTAGCTCTGGCATGCGTTCAAAACGAAGGAGGACACTTTGAGCACTTGTTATAATTGTATTTGCATAAAATACATAAAACAATACTAAAAGTGCCCATATTAGATATTGTTTTATTCTAACAAACTTCAAAGCTAAACATTTTTTTATTTAATTTTTTTTATTTTAGCCGTTTTGTATTTTTTCAAGTATCATAAAATGTATGGGTTTTTGAGTGCACTTATTTGTGATTTTTTTTTTTGTCATTGCTTTTCCATCTGTAAAAAGTAAAAAAACTCCATGTTTAACAGACATTTACTAAAAAAAAAATTACCTCGAAGTCAAAACTTTGCTTGGGGAAGAAATTTTGAACACCATTTAAAGTTGAAAATCTGGCAAACCCTAAACCTGTGGAAGCTCAACAGTCTTAAAGCTTGTTATTTCTACAAAAAATTCAGTATAAGATTAGGTCTCTATCATCAGTATTGACAGAAATATCGAATTTAACACAGGTCAGGGTACACCAAAGTTAGCCTTTTCTTAAATTGTCAAAAAGTGATGCCAAAGTTGAGAAACGGACTTTACTGTGAAACAATTTTTTTCTTAGAATATGACCAAGAATCACAACCCAAAGTATGTAACACGAACTACCGGACACTCGTATAGCCTATGTCCATCTTCAGGCTCAAGACTATCAGCCCTATCATCATAACAGATCGGAGAAACATACGATCGTAGAGAAGTTCCGATCGTAACATTTATTTTGTTTATGGTATCCATTTCGTAAAGAAACACTGACGCATGTAGTTGACATAAAACTTATGCGGAATAAATTGCAAGTGAGTCTGTGAAAAATGGATAGCGCAGAATTATTTTTGTTTATTTTTATTTTTTATTATCCAGCTAAAGACAATCTTGCAAAAGAAATGAATAAAAATGTTTATTTACAGTTGTTCTGTCCCCTCCGCAGAATTCATATTTTCATTTGTTTTTTTTTTTTTTTTTGTTTACGCACAACCCTTCCGCGACTACTTTGCTGTCGGAGACATCGGATAGAACAGAAAACCCAGAAATCGGCATGAATCGCATGAATTCCGAATGCGTTCCCACCATTTTCACATTTAATCGCCATGCATCGCATGAATTCTAGATGCGCTGCGGTGAGTTTGACGTTCTCATCGCATTCTTTCGTTCTTTTCGGAGATATGTCCGATTAAGCAATCGGAAACGTTACGATAATACAAATATTTTACATTTCGTACAAATCGGAATGAATTTCGTTCCGATCTGTTACGATAATAGGGCTGTATATCTCTGTACCAAAATTCATATAAATAGGTTTAATAATTTGGGCGGTTTTTGATAACAAATGAAAATAGACCAACCAGATTTCATTTGAAACTTATGATATAAGTAAAGAATCCCATTCCAATGGGAATATGGTGACCGTTCGTAGCATTCTAACGGTGGAAGAATTTTTGAAATCGGTGCAATAGTGTCAAAGTTCCCATATGCGTTCTCGTTCCCGTGGGAATATAGTAATAAAATATATAGCCTATGTTCTTTCTTAAATCTTAGACTATCTCTTTGGAAAATTTTATTTCAATCAGTTAAGTAGCTTGGGCGGGAGATGGTAACATAGAAAGGCGAACAGACTGAGCTAGTTTTGCATTTATAATATTAGTGAAGACTGGGAATATTCGAATGAAATGTAACCTATGTCCTTCAGGTCCAGGTTCTAGATCATTTCAGTATAAAATTTCATTTAAATCGGTTCTGTAGTTTGGGCGAGAGATGGAAACATAGAAAGCCGAACAGACAGAGCTGCTTTCGCACTTATTATATAAGTAAGGACTCCCGTTCACGTAGGAATATGGGGAAGAATTAATGTTTATGTTACTCGGGGATAGTGTAGCATTCTAATGGTGGAAGAATGTTTTAAATCGGTGCTGTAGCTTCTAGCTTCTAAGTTCCCGTATACGTTCCGGTTCCCGTAGGAATTTAGGGGTAAAATATATAGCCTATGTCCTTCCCCAGGTTCTAGACTATATCTGTACAAAATTTCATTTCAATCAGTTTAGTAGTTTGGGCGGGAGACGGTAACATATAAAGTCGGACAGACAGAGTTTTACTTTCACATTTATAATATTAGTGAGGATTTTACAATAAGTTTGAAAAATAAATGGTGGTACACAATTTTGTTTAAAACTTTTTACTGGAATCAGAAAACATTTGTTCTTTCACAGCATCAGTTTTTTTAAACATTAAAAAAATTGTTTCAAAGCACGATACACACAAACCATTGGAATACAATGGAATCCAATTAAACTGTACTGAAAGCAAATTAGAAGCTTTTAAACATTCTTAATCACAACTTTACTCTAAAAAAAACGCCAGTTTATGATCAAAGCCTTACCAATCAAGTTTTTCTTAAAACAAGCCAGTTTCGGGAGGGACAAGCAGATAAACAATTAAAAATGTTCTCTCTCTTGTTTAATGCAGTATCCCTAAACGAACACCTCTCCAGCTCAAGTGAACTGTTTGAGACAAGAATTACATAAACAATAAAAGATCTGCTGGGGTAGACAATATCTCCAATTATGTTTTGAGAAAATGTCCCTACTCTCTTGATGTAGTCCTTACGTGCATTTTCAACCATTGTTTGAACAATGGATACTTTCCCAAGATTTGGAAAAATGCCAGGTTACTGCCCATTGCTAAATCGAGAAACTCAGCGAATATAAGAGATCTTCGTCCTATTTCCTTACTTCCAAAAATTGGAAAACTCTTCGAAAAAGTGTTGTTGGGACACTTGAACGCATTTTGTGAGCAATCAAATTTGATTCCACAAAACCAATTTGGATTTAAAAAGGCCCATTCAACAGATCACGCACTGTTAGTTCTACATGATGAAGTTGTTCAGAATCTAAGGGGGAAAAAGACAACAATAGCTTTGGACATAGATTTGGAAAAGGCTTTCAAGTTTCTAACAATAGGAATCCCGGATTTTCTAATTCGAATGATGCAAAGTCTATTTGAAGATAGGCTCACATTTATTTCCATAGGATCAGAATCTTCAGACAATTCGCAGTTCTTTCGGGTGAAGCTCAAGGCTCAATTCTTGGTCCAACACTTTAATAATATATATTTAAGTGACCTTCCACTCGACAACCTTATGACGAGTGATCCATGTTGTTTACTCTACGCCGGTAACACAACGATTTTATCAAGTGACATGAAGCCAAGCATCGCACTTCAGGAAATCACAGAGAAAATTCCTGTCTTAGAAAGCTACTATAAAAAATGGGGATGGAAAATTAACACGGAAAAGAGCTGTGTCATAATGCTTTAGAAACTCTAGCGGTGAAGGCCATTATCTTGCCGTTAAGGAAAGCAAAAGGCTGAAATTACCTTTGATAAGCCTCGCACCCAGGAGAGCTTGCAGAGTGTTCTTTAGAACAATTTGCACATTTAAGTGCAGGTACTTCGTGATTGAATTAAAGTTAGATGCTAAAGTACAGTCGTTGCGAATTATTCATTTTGGTCTTAATCTGGAAAAGCACAACAGTTTTTTTTGAAAAGATGGTCGAAGCAGTTTCGGGACCCGGTTGTTTTATTTTGCGATTGCGAATTTTTCAGAGAAAATTGAAAATTTCTGAATAAAATTTGAACCCCTTTGAAGATCGTTAAAGAAGTTTTGATAAATTGTGAAGAGTCAATGGGAACGGGAAGCTTCAAATTCAAAAACGGAGAAAATCGTTAGAGAGACAAAAAAGTTTCGGATGATCTTTACACATCGTGATTAGATTTCCCAAAATTGTGAGACCATTATTTGTTCTTTTCGGAAAAGAACAACTAACAAATTCACTCTTTCGTTTGTTTGTCTTTAAGTGTGCTTCTAACCATATATCATTGTACCCTTTGTAGTTGAAAAGAATTGAGTTCTTATTCCCAGTAAAGTATTTTAAACACAATAAATAGCGTTCAATCCGTTTGGGAATTTAAATTTCATATTTTTACTCGATTTTCAACATTTCGTGGTTTCAAAATTTCACTATAAAATTTCCTGGCGCCCACCTTATTTTTCTCTATTCTTCTCAATTTTTTATTTTGTAAGTTCATCGACCTTTTTATTAGCGATATTCTTTTTTTCGCGCTATGGATTGGCAGCGTTGCTATTTCTGTCTTTTGCACTCTTTTAGTTGTGAATTTGTTCCTCAATGCAATTTTCGTTTGTTTTTATATTTTAATAACTGGATCCATTTATCCAATAGTCCTTAGTCTACTTTATTGCGAAATATAAGTTCAACAAAGAAAATTCTTTGACGATTTTGATTAAAGCTTTTTACTGGAATCAGAAAAAAATTCATAAGTTTTTTTAAACATTCAAAAAATTGTTTCAAAGTACGATACACACAAACCATGCTATTGATTTAAAGCGGTTTTCGGTTATAGCCACAGACCTGTGCAACATAAAAAAACTTTCATCAACAGATGTCACCCAGTTAACTTATTTTCCCTGTACAAAAGGGAACAACTTGCTAAATGAATTCCAAACTGTTACCCACCCACTAATTTTCACTTATTTACTGTTCCTCTCTTTAATACACTTTCCACCTTTAGTTTTTGTCCACCACAGCCCTCACCACTTGTATCAAGTTGAAAAACACTCGACTCTCATATCACCAATCTACATACTTACATTGAATTCCGCCCCATAAGATTCCAACCCCTCTAATTAAAGATCCATTAGGTAGTCACAAGTTACATCAACCCAACTATAAATATGTAAGGATAATAAATCTTTCCTAAAGGTATATTAAACCACTTCATGATATACGTCACCACAACTTTACACTCTCCGCTATAAAGGTATAAATTCAGAGTTAAGGATACAATGCTCCGGGTGCATAATACACAAGATACAACACTATATCACACTGCTATTGCCCAACCGAATAACCCTTTTCCTATCAATGATGAGATCTACGACCTCTTATGTGCTTTGCATGTGTAAACGCACAAAATTATGCGGCAGGAAGCCACCAAGTCCACCGGTACCCTACAGTCGACTTCATCAATCACCAAGTTTTAGTCAGGAGAATTTCTGCAAGAAATTCTCACAGGAAGTGAGTAAATTGAAGCAACTTGAAGGAATTAGCACAAAAAAAGTCAGCACAGGGTGTTGTATACTTCATCAAAAATTTGTTGGTTGCTTTTTTTTAAGCGTATTGCTACGGGCCTTATTAAAGAGTATAGAATATCGAAGGAAGTATGTATTCAATTTTGTTTCCCAGGACAAGGTTCTTAAAAAACTTTTAATGGTAGTTCAATCTGTGCCGTGAATACAATGTGGTACATATATACATACAATGGACTTCAACCAACTTGTCTTTTAGAATTGAAACCTTATCACCAAAGAAACTTCAGAGCGAAAAGTATTTAATATTTTCGAGCCTCCTCGCGAGTTTGGGCTTTGAAGTTTTTAAGTTCCACTAGCACCAAATGTATTTTTTTTTCTCTAAACCGAGTCATTCACAAAGCTATCCGATCCAAATCATGTTCAAATTACAGATAAATGCTCTGCAAGTGAGCTGTAAATGTGAAAACTAAATATTTATTCCACCCACCCTGTGACATCAGTTCCGACGAACGCATGAAAATGGTAATTACGAAAAGGCTGGTATGTTAACATGTAAATAGCGTGATCTCTTTTATTCCTTTTCGAACTAATCTTTTACATTCCTCTTTCACTAACTCTTCTAGCAAATCAATTAAAACATTCTTCAACTTTCTCATCATTAATCCCTGACCCTAAGTTTCGGATAGAAAGAGTAAAAGTTTAATTTTTTCTGTCAATCAAAAGTTTTTAGTCAAGTTATATTCATTCACTTTTTCTATTCATAAGGATCAAGGAACTCTTCTGCACATTATACGAGTTTCTCTTTTAATAATAATCCATTTAAGTATACCACTTTATGAGGAGATGAATGGTCAACGATTTTCTATCCTCAAGATTTACTTTTCTTTTAAGATCCTTATGGGCAGATGCGAATAGAACTAACACATCCTTAGATTGAATTAAAAACAAAATGAAACATCCCCGGCGATGATCCTTCGAAAAGCGAAAATGGTTTGGGGTAAGAAACACGAGGGATATTAATTGCCGTGAAATAATTTTATATATTTGGGGTTACGCCATAAGGAGGGATTAGCCCTTTCCCAAGCGTTGAGTTATTTTAATTAAGAATAGGTAAGTTTACTCGCGTAGGTTGATGTTAAAAATGAGATTAACAATGTTAAGTGGTTGTTAAGCTTATTACATGGGAGAGACGAGAGCGTGTAATTAAGTGGCATGCGGGAAATGGAATGAGTTTAATACCTTGAAAGGGTGTACCTGTACAAAGAGAAGGTGGGGTGGTGAAATTAGGTGTAAAATGTGATTTAAATTAACGACTTTAGGTCACAGAGGGTTGGTTCATTGCAATAAAGTTAAAGAATTTAAGAAAAAAATGCATAACACAAACGAAGTTTGTAATTTTTATTGTTCGATGTACACGAACCACCTTGTTCTGTTTTTGATACTAATGCTTGTTTTGATGAAGACGTTGAATCCTTTTTTAACATGTAGAAACATAAGAATTTCTAACAAAAGATGCCTTGAAAACATTGAGTGTGATTTCATAATAGAGGATAATCTTAAAATTCATAAATATAAATGGCGATCCCCAGATCTATGAATAGTCAACCAGATTGACCATGTTGCGATGGATGCAAGACACTCTTCCAGTGTGATTGATGTCCAAACTTTCCGAAGGGCCAATTTTGACTCGGACCACTACCTTGTTGTAGCCAAGGTACGAATGAGGATATCCTACTCACGACTCAAACGAACTAACACTGTTGGGAGATATGACGTCGGAAAGTTACAATCATCAATTCCATTTCCAATCGAGTGTCACTTCAACTATCCTTGAGTCCTATGCCGCCAGCATCAAGCATTGAAGACTAGTGGCAGCAATGCCAAGAAGCCATCAGATCCGCTGCCTCTGAGGTTATGGGTTTCACTCGGCCCCCAAAACGAGACCCATGGTTCGATGAAGAATGCAGACAGGTAAATGCAGCCAAACAAAAAACAAATGTTGATGCAAAAACGGCTGCTTACGATAAGTATAACGAGATTTACAAGGACAAAAGAAGTGAATAACACCGATCAACAACTTGATAGGCCATCAATGTGGTTTTAGACCAGAGAAGTCCACAACAGACCATTTTCACATTACGGTAGATCTTGGAAAAAACCCGAAAATATAATATCGATACGCACCATTTTTTTTATCGATTTTTAGGCTGCGTATGGCAGTATTTACAGAGACGAGCTGTACAGAGCCATGCTTAGTTTCAGCATCCCTGCAAAACCCGTACGACTATTCAGGATTATTTTGGATAATTTACGCTGCTCTGTTAAGGTCAGTAAAGACCCCAACGAGTCCCTTAACGTCGAAAACGGTTTTAAGTAACATAGGAATAATCTTAAAAAGTCTGTTCTATTACTCGCTTAAGCAGACGATATTGACGTAATGAGACAAAAAAAGCATGATGCTTAAGGTGCTTTTGCGAGTATCGAAGCAGAAGTTACTTTACTTAGGTTTACTTTACTTTAACTTTAAGTTTACTTTTCTTTAAGTTTACTTTACTTTAAGTTTACTTTAATATAAGATTACTTTACTTTAAGTTTACTTAACTTTAAGTTTGAGTAAACTTACTTAAAGTAAAGTAAACTTAAACGTAAAGTAAAGTGAACTTAAGCTTAAAGTAAAGTAAACTTAAAGTAACGTAAACTTAAAGTAAACTTAAACTTAAAGTAAACACAAACTTAAGTAAGCTTAAAGTTAATTAAACTCAAACGAAGTAAGTTCTTTAAGTTTACGATTAAGTTTGAGTTTATTTTACTTCAAGTCTACTTTACTTAAAGTTAATTTTACTATAAGATTATTTATCTTTAAGTTTACTTTACTTTAACTTTAAGCTTACGTTACTTAAAGTTTACTTTACTTCGATTTTACTTTACTTTAAGTTTACTTTACTTTTAGATTGTTACTTTAACTTTAACTTTAAGTTTACTTTACTTAAAGTTTACTTTACTTAAAGTTTACTTTACTTTAAGTTTAATTTAACTTTACTTTACTTTAAGTTTACTTTACTTTAAGTTTACTTAACTTTAAGTTTACTTTAATTAAAGTTTACTATACTTTAACTTTAAGATTACTTTATTTAGAGTTTACTTTAAGTTTAAGTTTTCTTTACTTTAAGTATACTTTACTTTAAGTTTAAGTTTACTTCACTATAAAATTACCATACTTTAAGTTTACTTAAAGTATAAGTTTACTTTAAGTTAACTTAACTTTACTTTAAGTTTACTATACTTTAAGTTTAAATTTACTTTACTTTAAGTTTACTTTACTTTAAGTTTAAGTTTACTTTACTTTAAGTTTACTTTGCTTTAACTTTTAGTTTACTTTAAGTTTACTTAACTTTTAGTTTGCTTTACTTTTAGTTTACTTTACTTTCACTTTAAGATTACTTTACTTTAAGTTTACTTTAAGTTTAAGTGTACTTTACTTTACTTTAAGTTAACTTTACTTTAAGTTTACTTTACTTTAACTTTAAGTTTACTTTACTTTAACTTTAAGTTTACTTAACTTTAAGTTTACTTAACTTAAATTTTACTTTATTTTAAGTCTACTCTACTTTAAGTTTACTTTACTTTCAGTTTACACTACTTAAACTTAAAGTTTACTATACTTTAAGTTTTTTTTACATTAAGTTCACTTTACTTTATGTTAACTTTAACTTTAAGTTTATTTAACTTTAACTTTAAGTATACTTTACTTTAAGTTAACTTTAAGTTTAAGTTTAATTTACTTTAATTTTACTTTACTTTAAGTTTACTTTACTTTAAATTTACTTTAAGTTTAAGTCTACTTTAAGTTAACTTTATTTTAAGTTTACTTTACTTTAACTTTAAGTTTACTTTACTTAAAGTTTTCAGTTTACTTTACTTAAAGTTTTCAGTTAACTTAACTTTACGTTAAGTTTAATTTACTTTAAGATTACTTTACTTTAAAGCAAATAATAAAATAAAGCTTAAAGCAAATTAAACTTAAAGAAAAGTAAACTTAAAGTAAAGTAAACTTAAAGTTAATTAGACTTAAAGTAAAGTCAACTGAAAGTTAAAGGAAAGTATACTTAAAGTAAAGTAAACTTAAAGTAAAGTAAACTTAAAGTAAAGTAAACTTAAAGTTAAGTAAACGTAAAGTAAAGCAAATTTAAAGTAAAGTAAACTTAAAGCAAAGTAAACTTAAAGTAAAGTAAACTTAAAGTAAAGTAAACTTAGAGTAAAGTAAACTTAAAGTAAAGTAAAGTAAACTTAAAGTAAACTTAAACTTAAAGTAAACTAAAAGTAAACTTAAAAATATGAACAGTGTAACCAACAAACCCTCTAAACTGATCAACACTGTAGGCAACAAACCTTCTATACTTCCCCGTGTATAGATACATATTTATTATTTTGCCCATCCTCACATTGTTGAATGCCGTCTAATCAAGTAACATGGCATGTACATTGACTTGTAGTGTCCGACTAAAGTTTGATTTCTAGCCGAAATCGAAGCCGAATGTTCGGTTTAACATCAACCTTCGGCCAAAACCGAAGCCGTTGCCGAAGCCTCAATAACTACAAAAATTTTCCCATCAGATTGACTAAAAATGAAAACAAATAATGGTTTTTCGGATTTTTTTCTAGAACAGGTTCGTTCGTTAAAGCCCTGGGGTCGCCACGGAGCGTTTTTTGAAAAACATTAACTCGCCCTGAATTTCAAACTAAGTGTTACTGAGCTCAGGGGTTGACCTGGGTATGGCTCAAGTCACCCTAGTCAGAAGTTTTAGTTTTTGCTGGGGCGAGTTGAGGGCTGTCAAATGGAATGTATTTTAATTCAAATGACAGGAATGGGTGGTGATTTTGAGGTTTAGTGTTCTTTGAGTTTTCCACCAGGTTTTTTTGACAACTCATAGGGTTGTCAAGGGAACCTGTGTCAAATCTGGATAAAGTTCAACGACCGAAACAAATGCACATATGCAAGCGGTAACCAATTTAAAGGAAAAAATTAAGTAAAAACTTTTCAAAAATATTAGCAAACTAAACTAGTATCTAGCATTATTAATATTTTCTTGAAGTTAAGGAAAAGAACAACAAATAAGTCAACACGGTTCTACGCTCTAAGAAAAACGATATAGATTTTTTTTTCAGCGCCTACCACGACGCTCGTCAACAAATAATTAAGCTTTCTGCTTCGGAAAAAACTTCGGTCTACATTACCAGAAGCCGAAGCTTTAGCCGATTGTAATTTTTTTAGCCAAATGTGGCCGAAGCCGAAGCTTCGGTCGGACTAATTACTTTGAATTAAAACTATTGGCTTGCATTGAAAACATACCCATGCCATAAGGTATAAGACTATTTTGCAACACCATTCCATTTGTGTACAAACATCAATCAAAACTACTCAATTTAATGAAAGACTTAAGTTCCATTTCAGAAAAGAAATACGAAGTTCAGAGTTTTTATAAAATAATTTCTTAAGTTTTCAGAGCGTGTATTAAACAGAGATGGAAAAAAAAACACAAATTGATACTGCTACATCTAATAACAAAAATAAAATTTATTCTAAAATCTAAACTTTGGTAGATATATTCAAGCTCACTCACCATTTCAATGCTTGATGCCTTAAATCTGGACAGGACTCTTCTTGCGAGTTGATAAAAGTGATCGCGTATCCATGTAAACGATATTGGAAAGTGGAAACATTAAATTTCAAATAAGCAATTGAAGATTTTGAATGAAGTGAACGCAACTCGAATTTCATTGATCAAACCGAAACTAAAAACTTCCACCGAGAAGCTCACAAAGGAATTATGAACTAATTTTCACTCATTTTTTTTAAGGAAAAACTTTCCATTTACTTTTTTTACACGATTCTAATAACTACACTGCAAAAAACAACCGCCCAGCAGAAAATTCTTACAAGAAAAGAGATTTAACCGCACTTTTATTTTATTTTTTAAATTGCAAGGCACACTAAAAAAACACAGCACCGCAGACAAATAATCGAACATTAAGGAATGATACACGGAATTAAAATAACGAAACTGCTACTAACACCTTTGATTTGCACAACACACTTTTCTTTTTCAAAGAACATTTTCTTAGCACATGCATACAACTACAAACCAGCTGCAATTTAAATTGACGAAATTCTAATAATATTCTTTCCCCTTTGACGGACACGAAGAGAAGGAGTGTGTAAAACAACGAACCGACAATATTATGGCTACGCGACGGAACCGAAAATTTATCAAAGAAGGAAGAAGATAAGGCCGAAAATGTAAAAGCCGAACTACGAACTACAAACCGACAAGAAGGGATGCTTGGGCTTTCAATTACATATTATATGTATGTATAAAACTCAATTTTTTTCTGCTTGGACTTGGCACAATAGATTTTACAAGAAATCGAAAGCCATTTGCTATTGCTTAAAATGAAACAAAATGACTTACACCGGAGGCGGAAACTTTCCCGTTAGAATAAAATTAATCTATTTCAACAAATTTTTCCACTGCTTCACCAACTGAAAGGTAACTGCAAAAGCAAACACAACTTCTGACTTTTTTCATTGATTTCACACTTATTGTGGTTAGCTGAATTTTATAATTTGATTTTTATTTTCATTAATATTCGAAACTGAGCACAAACGAAGGTAAGTAAGATGAACACGACGAGACGACGACACATAATTTTATTTATTTATTTATTTATTTATTTCTACCAAGTATAAACTTAAAATGATCAATGCAGAAAATCGAAACGGGGAAAAAGAGATTAAATGAGTTGCGTTCGCGTAATTGGGAACTGAACGATGTTCATACATAATTAAGGCTGCGTACACAATTACACATACTAGCTATCACACGAAAATTTCTGGGATAAGATTACCGAAAAAGTTTGATATAAGCGATTCAGCTTTTAAGACAAGCTCAGTCTTTTGTCAAATCGGATAATTCACTGCATTCCGAAAAAAACGAAAAATAAAAAGAAAACAACAAATGCTGAGGAAAATAAAATTAATAGTTGCATTCGGAAAACAATGCCTTGTTTTCACGTGCCATAGTCATAATTTTATATTATTTAGAAAAATGGTATATGTACTTTTTGAAAGCAAGCAATCACTGATCTAGCCGACAGAACAGTTCAGGTAATGAAATTAAATCTGCATGGAATGTAAAAACTATTTTATGGAAACACGAAATGCCATTTCATCAATCTCTGATGTCAAAATTTGCTTGGGTCGTGTTGAACTTTTCCTCAAGTAAATGGCAATCAATAGTAAGTTCAAATGAAAAGGACTGCTGAACAAACAAAAAATTTTCAAAAATGATAGAAAATGATATAAAAAATTACCACTAGAGTCTGATATTTAAATAGCTTGCAACCAGAAATTCTTCTATGTTAGTTAATTGACTAGCATTCAGTTGACTACCAATTTCAAAATTTGAATGAACTGATCGCAATCCACACGTTGCCAATCTCATTTGAATTAGAATCAGTGCCAGTGTATAGATACCTAAACCTAGCCGAAAAGCGATTACCAAAATAGATTCGGTTTTTCAAACTGGATCAAATTAGAATAACGTTAATAAATTGGGAATATGTATGATAGATTTAAGATTCTGTGCCAAACTTATTCTGGCTAACTTCTTTCACAGTCCAATTGATAATGAACTCCAGAAGCACAGATTCTCCTTTTTATACAGTTTCGTTTGACACAATATGCAAAACAATCGTCAATAGTTTATCGATCAATTCTAATTGAACAACTACAGTTTAAAAATACACAGTACATTTTATCTCTAACACGGCCATCCTGCAGATTTCATCGTTCTCGATGAAAAAATGCGTTTTCAGTTTATTTTGTTTTCTTTAACTAAAACAAAAACCAACATCAGCTATCTAATATTGAACTCAGAGGTTTAGCTCACAGGCCTAAACTTGTTTCACATTTTGCTTTAAAACTTTTCAATTTGTTTTGTTTTCTTTAACTAAAACAAAAACCAACATCAGTTATTTAGTATTGAACTCAGAGGTTTAGCTCACAGGCCTAAACTTGTTTCACATTTTGTTTCCAAACTGACGACTATAAACTCAGAGGTGGAACGCTCAAATCATGTTTCATATCATTACCATTAACTCAAATACTCTTAACACATCGTTATAAGCTCAGAGGTTAAGCTCTCAAACTTTAACATGTCTTATACGATTTACGTTCCATAAATATTCAATTTAGAAATAAAAACATAATTCAAATTATAACCAAGCAATAACACACCATATTATTTAATATGAACATAAGCAACAACAAAAGCAATATTAAGAACATGAAATTTTAAATTCGATCTGAAATTGGTTTAATAATTTCTCTTGCAGCAGCTATAACAATTTTAGAGTTGACTTTTTTTTAACTTGTATCTGTCATTTGGTAATAAACCTATAATTTCATAAGGCCCCTTAAATTGTACATCTAGCTTAGACTTACGTATTTGATTGGATTTATATACCACAATGGTTCCTATCTCTAATCTTTTGGGTGTACATTTACCTTTGTCAAATCTTGTTTTCATTCTAAGAGCATTTTCACGAATACGATCATCGTCCAACTCACGTAAAGCATTGACGTCATCATACTCAAAACCAATGTTTAAATTTGCCAATAACGCACTCATCTCTGGCGTTCGTCCAGTAATTCCAGTTAGTATTTTAAGTGGTGAAAGTCCAGTTGTTTTATTAGCTGTAGTATTCAACGCCAGTTGAACTCTGCTAACAAAGCTTGTCCATTCGATATGAACTTCTAGATTAGTTCTTAAAAGGTTTGCCACTGTGTCGACGTATTTTTCAACTTGGCCATTTGCTCAACTTATTCCGGGTGCAATCGTGTGATGTTCAATTCCAGTGCATTTACAAAAGTTTTGAAACTGGTCAGAGGTAAAGTTTGTTCCTTTGTCACTTATAATCTTTGCAGGAACACCAAAGAGTACAAAGTTAGTTAAGTGCTGAACAGTATCTTTTGCTTGTAATGTTCTGCAAGGATATAATTTTATAAATTTTGTAAATGCATCTACAATTACCAGGATATAACGGCTATCTTTCTTATCCTTCCCGTAAAAAGGACCCATGCAATCAATGTGAATGGTATGAAAAGGTATCATCTTTTTCTCAATTGGATGTAGTTCACACTGTTTCTTTCCTGATGGCCTTTTCGCTACTAAACAAATGAGACAGGACTCCACAAACTTTCTTACATTTCTTGACATTCTGGGCATCCAAAAATGTTCTTTCATCTTTGCCAAGGTTTTCTCCCATCCAACATGACAATTATCTTCATGATAGCGTCTCATCAAGGCCAAACGACAATTCTGTGGTATAAAAAGCTTGTTACCTCCATCCTGAACTTTCCGGTACAGTAATCCATTCTTGAAGTCATATTGAGAAACTGTATCTACATCTCCCCCCTTAATTTTTTCGATTATTTCATTGCAATCCGTGTCAGAATGTTGTTCTATATTAAGCCAATTTTCTGACAAACTGTTGAGTTGATAAAATGTCTTCTGAGGTAAATTGCGACTGAAATAATCGGCGTGTTTATTCACTTCTTTGTTCTGTTCAACAGGAATTTCTTCAAACTTTTTTTGATATCATATTTGAGAAAAACATATCATTATCCTTTCGCTGCAGCATTGAACCATACCTGTCTACCCGAATTTCTAATGATGAATCGCTTAAAACATCACGTCCAATTATAGCTTCGGTCTTAAGGTACTTTTCGTCAATGATATGAAAATTTATATTAGTGCTAAGATGTTCAAATTCAACCAAGAGTTTGCACTTTTCTGTAAGAAGAATAGGATGATTAGAAATGCCTTGAATACTTAACAAATGAGGAATTCTTTCTATTGGTATTTGGTTTGCAACATCCGATCTAAGTAGCGATTAATCGGAGCCAGTATCCAATAAGCAATGGTAAAGTTTTCCCTTTATGAATACATCAGTTGAACTGTCAGATATTGAGGTGTTTGTGCACAAACTCACTTTTCTTTTTTCTGCACTTTGTTTGGCCCAGCAAGTCCTTTCTTCATGTCCATTTTTGTTACAAAATGAGCAAATCTTTACCTTCTCAGTTCTTTCATATTCGTTATATTTTCTTGAAGGGCAATTTTTCTTCAAGTGTCCTGGTTTGCCACATTCAAAGCAGCTCTTTTCTAAATACAAGCGGGGTCGCTTATTCTGCGAATCAACATTTTCATCGCTGGATCTATTGTTGTCAAATCTCTTGAGTGAAATATCATTGGTTTGTGGATCATCTTTTCTTCTACGCGGAGATTCGGTAATTGATGATAAATGCTCAATCAGACATTGAATAGAATTTGGCATAACAAACATCAATGAATTTTTCAAACCAGTATTTAATATACAGCCAATCACTATTTTTATTATTTTGTCTTCTGTAATTTCGAATGGTAAACGGTTGATCTGGGATATTTTTGCCATCACAAAATCAGAATAAGAAATAAATTCATTGCTCTCAGAGTTAGCAACTTTTCTAAGTTGCGTTATGATGTCTGAACCATTTGCAAAAGTATGAATAATGGATGATCGTAAATCGGACCAAGTGTAGTGCTGATAGCCATATTTGTCAAACCATGTTTTTGATCGACCCATTAAAGATGAATGAACACGAGGTATAACATCAAAATCTTTTAAGCCATCACGTTGAATTCTTTCGTCAATATCAGAGCACCATTTGATGATATCACCCCTTGAATGGTCCGGATCAAATACTGGAAAGCCAACCACATCATCTTTTCGCTCTGCACGTTGAGCAATCTGAAAAAATTTTGATAATGCATCAGTTGTTATGAGCATTGTATTGTTGGAACTTTCTTCCCCTTGACAAGCCTCAGAGCTAGCACCATTTTCATTTCCAGTATTGTTAGCTCCCATAGTTTAATAATTATATTTTCTTTTAAAAAGATATTTTTCTTCTTCTTCTTTTTTTTTTTTTTTTTTCTTTTAGGTAATCCCACTTCTGATGATAGATTTAAGATTCTGTGCCAAACTTATTCTGGCTAACTTCTTTCACAGTCCAATTGATAATGAACTCCAGAAGCACAGATTCTCCTTTTTATACAGTTTCGTTTGACACAATATGCAAAACAATCGTCAATAGTTTATCGATCAATTCTAATTGAACAACTACAGTTTAAAAATACACAGTACATTTTATCTCTAACACGGCCATCCTGCAGATTTCATCGTTCTCGATGAAAAAATGCGTTTTCAGTTTATTTTGTTTTCTTTAACTAAAACAAAAACCAACATCAGCTATCTAATATTGAACTCAGAGGTTTAGCTCACAGGCCTAAACTTGTTTCACATTTTGCTTTAAAACTTTTCAATTTGTTTTGTTTTCTTTAACTAAAACAAAAACCAACATCAGTTATTTAGTATTGAACTCAGAGGTTTAGCTCACAGGCCTAAACTTGTTTCACATTTTGTTTCCAAACTGACGACTATAAACTCAGAGGTGGAACGCTCAAATCATGTTTCATATCATTACCATTAACTCAAATACTCTTAACACATCGTTATAAGCTCAGAGGTTAAGCTCTCAAACTTTAACATGTCTTATACGATTTACGTTCCATAAATATTCAATTTAGAAATAAAAACATAATTCAAATTATAACCAAGCAATAACACACCATATTATTTAATATGAACATAAGCAACAACAAAAGCAATATTAAGAACATGAAATTTTAAATTCGATCTGAAATTGGTTTAATAATTTCTCTTGCAGCAGCTATAACAATTTTAGAGTTGACTTTTTTTTAACTTGTATCTGTCATTTGGTAATAAACCTATAATTTCATAAGGCCCCTTAAATTGTACATCTAGCTTAGACTTACGTATTTGATTGGATTTATATACCACAATGGTTCCTATCTCTAATCTTTTGGGTGTACATTTACCTTTGTCAAATCTTGTTTTCATTCTAAGAGCATTTTCACGAATACGATCATCGTCCAACTCACGTAAAGCATTGACGTCATCATACTCAAAACCAATGTTTAAATTTGCCAATAACGCACTCATCTCTGGCGTTCGTCCAGTAATTCCAGTTAGTATTTTAAGTGGTGAAAGTCCAGTTGTTTTATTAGCTGTAGTATTCAACGCCAGTTGAACTCTGCTAACAAAGCTTGTCCATTCGATATGAACTTCTAGATTAGTTCTTAAAAGGTTTGCCACTGTGTCGACGTATTTTTCAACTTGGCCATTTGCTCAACTTATTCCGGGTGCAATCGTGTGATGTTCAATTCCAGTGCATTTACAAAAGTTTTGAAACTGGTCAGAGGTAAAGTTTGTTCCTTTGTCACTTATAATCTTTGCAGGAACACCAAAGAGTACAAAGTTAGTTAAGTGCTGAACAGTATCTTTTGCTTGTAATGTTCTGCAAGGATATAATTTTATAAATTTTGTAAATGCATCTACAATTACCAGGATATAACGGCTATCTTTCTTATCCTTCCCGTAAAAAGGACCCATGCAATCAATGTGAATGGTATGAAAAGGTATCATCTTTTTCTCAATTGGATGTAGTTCACACTGTTTCTTTCCTGATGGCCTTTTCGCTACTAAACAAATGAGACAGGACTCCACAAACTTTCTTACATTTCTTGACATTCTGGGCATCCAAAAATGTTCTTTCATCTTTGCCAAGGTTTTCTCCCATCCAACATGACAATTATCTTCATGATAGCGTCTCATCAAGGCCAAACGACAATTCTGTGGTATAAAAAGCTTGTTACCTCCATCCTGAACTTTCCGGTACAGTAATCCATTCTTGAAGTCATATTGAGAAACTGTATCTACATCTCCCCCCTTAATTTTTTCGATTATTTCATTGCAATCCGTGTCAGAATGTTGTTCTATATTAAGCCAATTTTCTGACAAACTGTTGAGTTGATAACATGTCTTCTGAGGTAAATTGCGACTGAAATAATCGGCGTGTTTATTCACTTCTTTGTTCTGTTCAACAGGAATTTCTTCAAACTTTTTTTGATATCATATTTGAGAAAAACATATCATTATCCTTTCGCTGCAGCATTGAACCATACCTGTCTACCCGAATTTCTAATGATGAATCGCTTAAAACATCACGTCCAATTATAGCTTCGGTCTTAAGGTACTTTTCGTCAATGATATGAAAATTTATATTAGTGCTAAGATGTTCAAATTCAACCAAGAGTTTGCACTTTTCTGTAAGAAGAATAGGATGATTAGAAATGCCTTGAATACTTAACAAATGAGGAATTCTTTCTATTGGTATTTGGTTTGCAACATCCGATCTAAGTAGCGATTAATCGGAGCCAGTATCCAATAAGCAATGGTAAAGTTTTCCCTTTATGAATACATCAGTTGAACTGTCAGATATTGAGGTGTTTGTGCACAAACTCACTTTTCTTTTTTCTGCACTTTGTTTGGCCCAGCAAGTCCTTTCTTCATGTCCATTTTTGTTACAAAATGAGCAAATCTTTACCTTCTCAGTTCTTTCATATTCGTTATATTTTCTTGAAGGGCAATTTTTCTTCAAGTGTCCTGGTTTGCCACATTCAAAGCAGCTCTTTTCTAAATACAAGCGGGGTCGCTTATTCTGCGAATCAACATTTTCATCGCTGGATCTATTGTTGTCAAATCTCTTGAGTGAAATATCATTGGTTTGTGGATCATCTTTTCTTCTACGCGGAGATTCGGTAATTGATGATAAATGCTCAATCAGACATTGAATAGAATTTGGCATAACAAACATCAATGAATTTTTCAAACCAGTATTTAATATACAGCCAATCACTATTTTTATTATTTTGTCTTCTGTAATTTCGAATGGTAAACGGTTGATCTGGGATATTTTTGCCATCACAAAATCAGAATAAGAAATAAATTCATTGCTCTCAGAGTTAGCAACTTTTCTAAGTTGCGTTATGATGTCTGAACCATTTGCAAAAGTATGAATAATGGATGATCGTAAATCGGACCAAGTGTAGTGCTGATAGCCATATTTGTCAAACCATGTTTTTGATCGACCCATTAAAGATGAATGAACACGAGGTATAACATCAAAATCTTTTAAGCCATCACGTTGAATTCTTTCGTCAATATCAGAGCACCATTTGATGATATCACCCCTTGAATGGTCCGGATCAAATACTGGAAAGCCAACCACATCATCTTTTCGCTCTGCACGTTGAGCAATCTGAAAAAATTTTGATAATGCATCAGTTGTTATGAGCATTGTATTGTTGGAACTTTCTTCCCCTTGACAAGCCTCAGAGCTAGCACCACTTTCATTTCCAGTATTGTTAGCTCCCATAGTTTAATAATTATATTTTCTTTTAAAAAGATATTTTTCTTCTTCTTCTTTTTTTTTTTTTTTTTTCTTTTAGGTAATCCCACTTCTGATGATAGATTTAAGATTCTGTGCCAAACTTATTCTGGCTAACTTCTTTCACAGTCCAATTGATAATGAACTCCAGAAGCACAGATTCTCCTTTTTATACAGTTTCGTTTGACACAATATGCAAAACAATCGTCAATAGTTTATCGATCAATTCTAATTGAACAACTACAGTTTAAAAATACACAGTACATTTTATCTCTAACATGTATTTACTCTTTAATTCAATTTGATCAAATTACTCGATCCGATAAGGTAAGAAACGCAATCTTAGTTATTTCCCGTTAGTTGATTAGTTATGCAATTCTATACCATGACATATAGTGCAGTCATTGAAGCATTATTGGTCCGAATTTTTTTACTTTGAACCGATTTGCATGAAATTTTGGAATTAGGCTCATCTTACCCTTAACTTCAAAAGTGGCAAAGATTTGAACACCGCCATCACCCTGGGGGTGGTTGCCACCCCTTCTCGGGGGCGAATTTTTTTTTCAAAATAACCTTAGATATCGATAGAAGGCTTAATTTTAAGCAAAAAATCATATATAAAGTTTTTCAAAAAATCCATTGCTTTTCAAGTTATTGGCAATTGGAAATTCGCAATTTTTTCACGTTTTTCATCTATTTTTTGCAAATATCTCCAAAACTATACGTTTTATCGAAAATTTTATAAAAAACAAAATTGTAGCAGGTAAAACAATAAACAATTTGGTTTTTTTAAAGTATTCTAAGTGCAATATTAAGCTGGATATTAAAGATCAAAGCCATTTTTTATTTTGTCTTAAATTTAATCGATGTAGCCAATGCCATCTAGCGGCGAGCAGATGCATTTTATGCACTCTAATACAATAGATGTTGTGCTTAAAATAAGCTTTAAAATGAGCACTATTGAAAGTCTTTTGCACGTAAAATAAGTGAGCTGTAGTGCAAATAAGGAGGGCATCTAATGTTTTTTTCTTTTAAATCAATGGGTTTCATAAGTGCCATTTCCACCAAAATTAAATTTAATCCTATTCCGCCTAGAATTAACTTTATTATGAAGAGGTTGATAGATAGTATCAGACCGACTGCCTCAGGACACATATTTTTTAAAAAAGTCACGATTAAAAAAAAAATTATTAAAATTATTTTACGTGCAAAATACTTTTAATTGTGCTCATTTCAAAGCTTATTTTAAGCACAACAAAACAATCTATTATATTAGAGTGCATAAAATGCATCTGCTCGCCGCTAGATGGCATTGGCTACATCGATTAAATTTCAGACAAAATAAAAAATGGCTTTGATCTTTAATATCCAGCTTAATATTGCACTTAGAATACTTTAAAAAAACCAAATTGTTTATTGTTTTACCTGCTACAATTTTGTTTTTTATAAAATTTTCGATAAAACGTATAGTTTTGGAGATATTTGCAAAAAATAGATGAAAAACGTGAAAAAATTGCGAATTTCCAATTGCCAATAACTTGAAAAGCAATGGATTTTTTGAAAAACTTTATATATGATTTTTTGCTTAAAATTAAGCCTTCTATCGATATCTAAGGTTATTTTGAAAAAAAAATTCGCCCCCGAGAAGGGGTGGCAACCACCCCCAGGGTGATGGCGGTGTTCAAATCTTTGCCACTTTTGAAGTTAAGGGTAAGATGAGCCTAATTCCAAAATTTCATGCAAATCGGTTCAAAGTAAAAAAATTCGGACCAATAATGCTTCAATGACTGCACTATATGTCATGGTATAGAATTGCATAACTAATCAACTAACGGGAAATAACTAAGATTGCGTTTCTTACCTTATCGGATCGAGTAATTTGATCAAATTGAATTAAAGTGTAAATACATGTTAGAGATAAAATGTACTGTGTATTTTTAAACTGTAGTTGTTCAATTAGAATTGATCGATAAACTATTGACGATTGTTTTGCATATTGTGTCAAACGAAACTGTATAAAAAGGAGAATCTGTGCTTCTGGAGTTCATTATCAATTGGACTGTGAAAGAAGTTAGCCAGAATAAGTTTGGCACAGAATCTTAAATCTATCATCAGAAGTGGGATTACCTAAAAGAAAAAAAAAAAAAAAAAAGAAGAAGAAGAAAAATATCTTTTTAAAAGAAAATATAATTATTAAACTATGGGAGCTAACAATACTGGAAATGAAAATGGTGCTAGCTCTGAGGCTTGTCAAGGGGAAGAAAGTTCCAACAATACAATGCTCATAACAACTGATGCATTATCAAAATTTTTTCAGATTGCTCAACGTGCAGAGCGAAAAGATGATGTGGTTGGCTTTCCAGTATTTGATCCGGACCATTCAAGGGGTGATATCATCAAATGGTGCTCTGATATTGACGAAAGAATTCAACGTGATGGCTTAAAAGATTTTGATGTTATACCTCGTGTTCATTCATCTTTAATGGGTCGATCAAAAACATGGTTTGACAAATATGGCTATCAGCACTACACTTGGTCCGATTTACGATCATCCATTATTCATACTTTTGCAAATGGTTCAGACATCATAACGCAACTTAGAAAAGTTGCTAACTCTGAGAGCAATGAATTTATTTCTTATTCTGATTTTGTGATGGCAAAAATATCCCAGATCAACCGTTTACCATTCGAAATTACAGAAGACAAAATAATAAAAATAGTGATTGGCTGTATATTAAATACTGGTTTGAAAAATTCATTGATGTTTGTTATGCCAAATTCTATTCAATGTCTGATTGAGCATTTATCATCAATTACCGAATCTCCGCGTAGAAGAAAAGATGATCCACAAACCAATGATATTTCACTCAAGAGATTTGACAACAATAGATCCAGCGATGAAAATGTTGATTCGCAGAATAAGCGACCCCGCTTGTATTTAGAAAAGAGCTGCTTTGAATGTGGCAAACCAGGACACTTGAAGAAAAATTGCCCTTCAAGAAAATATAACGAATATGAAAGAACTGAGAAGGTAAAGATTTGCTCATTTTGTAACAAAAATGGACATGAAGAAAGGACTTGCTGGGCCAAACAAAGTGCAGAAAAAAGAAAAGTGAGTTTGTGCACAAACACCTCAATATCTGACAGTTCAACTGATGTATTCATAAAGGGAAAACTTTACCATTGCTTATTGGATACTGGCTCCGATTAATCGCTACTTAGATCGGATGTTGCAAACCAAATACCAATAGAAAGAATTCCTCATTTGTTAAGTATTCAAGGCATTTCTAATCATCCTATTCTTCTTACAGAAAAGTGCAAACTCTTGGTTGAATTTGAACATCTTAGCACTAATATAAATTTTCATATCATTGACGAAAAGTACCTTAAGACCGAAGCTATAATTGGACGTGATGTTTTAAGCGATTCATCATTAGAAATTCGGGTAGACAGGTATGGTTCAATGCTGCAGCGAAAGGATAATGATATGTTTTTCTCAAATATGATATCAAAAAAAGTTTGAAGAAATTCCTGTTGAACAGAACAAAGAAGTGAATAAACACGCCGATTATTTCAGTCGCAATTTACCTCAGAAGACATGTTATCAACTCAACAGTTTGTCAGAAAATTGGCTTAATATAGAACAACATTCTGACACGGATTGCAATGAAATAATCGAAAAAATTAAGGGGGGAGATGTAGATACAGTTTCTCAATATGACTTCAAGAATGGATTACTGTACCGGAAAGTTCAGGATGGAGGTAACAAGCTTTTTATACCACAGAATTGTCGTTTGGCCTTGATGAGACGCTATCATGAAGATAATTGTCATGTTGGATGGGAGAAAACCTTGGCAAAGATGAAAGAACATTTTTGGATGCCCAGAATGTCAAGAAATGTAAGAAAGTTTGTGGAGTCCTGTCTCATTTGTTTAGTAGCGAAAAGGCCATCAGGAAAGAAACAGTGTGAACTACATCCAATTGAGAAAAAGATGATACCTTTTCATACCATTCACATTGATTGCATGGGTCCTTTTTACGGGAAGGATAAGAAAGATAGCCGTTATATCCTGGTAATTGTAGATGCATTTACAAAATTTATAAAATTATATCCTTGCAGAACATTACAAGCAAAAGATACTGTTCAGCACTTAACTAACTTTGTACTCTTTGGTGTTCCTGCAAAGATTATAAGTGACAAAGGAACAAACTTTACCTCTGACCAGTTTCAAAACTTTTGTAAATGCACTGGAATTGAACATCACACGATTGCACCCGGAATAAGTTGAGCAAATGGCCAAGTTGAAAAATACGTCGACACAGTGGCAAACCTTTTAAGAACTAATCTAGAAGTTCATATCGAATGGACAAGCTTTGTTAGCAGAGTTCAACTGGCGTTGAATACTACAGCTAATAAAACAACTGGACTTTCACCACTTAAAATACTAACTGGAATTACTGGACGAACGCCAGAGATGAGTGCGTTATTGGCAAATTTAAACATTGGTTTTGAGTATGATGACGTCAATGCTTTACGTGAGTTGGACGATGATCGTATTCGTGAAAATGCTCTTAGAATGAAAACAAGATTTGACAAAGGTAAATGTACACCCAAAAGATTAGAGATAGGAACCATTGTGGTATATAAATCCAATCAAATACGTAAGTCTAAGCTAGATGTACAATTTAAGGGGCCTTATGAAATTATAGGTTTATTACCAAATGACAGATACAAGTTAAAAAAAAGTCAACTCTAAAATTGTTATAGCTGCTGCAAGAGAAATTATTAAACCAATTTCAGATCGAATTTAAAATTTCATGTTCTTAATATTGCTTTTGTTGTTGCTTATGTTCATATTAAATAATATGGTGTGTTATTGCTTGGTTATAATTTGAATTATGTTTTTATTTCTAAATTGAATATTTATGGAACGTAAATCGTATAAGACATGTTAAAGTTTGAGAGCTTAACCTCTGAGCTTATAACGATGTGTTAAGAGTATTTGAGTTAATGGTAATGATATGAAACATGATTTGAGCGTTCCACCTCTGAGTTTATAGTCGTCAGTTTGGAAACAAAATGTGAAACAAGTTTAGGCCTGTGAGCTAAACCTCTGAGTTCAATACTAAATAACTGATGTTGGTTTTTGTTTTAGTTAAAGAAAACAAAACAAATTGAAAAGTTTTAAAGCAAAATGTGAAACAAGTTTAGGCCTGTGAGCTAAACCTCTGAGTTCAATATTAGATAGCTGATGTTGGTTTTTGTTTTAGTTAAAGAAAACAAAATAAACTGAAAACGCATTTTTTCATCGAGAACGATGAAATCTGCAGGATGGCCGTGTTAGAGATAAAATGTACTGTGTATTTTTAAACTGTAGTTGTTCAATTAGAATTGATCGATAAACTATTGACGATTGTTTTGCATATTGTGTCAAACGAAACTGTATAAAAAGGAGAATCTGTGCTTCTGGAGTTCATTATCAATTGGACTGTGAAAGAAGTTAGCCAGAATAAGTTTGGCACAGAATCTTAAATCTATCATCAGAAGTGGGATTACCTAAAAGAAAAAAAAAAAAAAAAAAGAAGAAGAAGAAAAATATCTTTTTAAAAGAAAATATAATTATTAAACTATGGGAGCTAACAATACTGGAAATGAAAATGGTGCTAGCTCTGAGGCTTGTCAAGGGGAAGAAAGTTCCAACAATACAATGCTCATAACAACTGATGCATTATCAAAATTTTTTCAGATTGCTCAACGTGCAGAGCGAAAAGATGATGTGGTTGGCTTTCCAGTATTTGATCCGGACCATTCAAGGGGTGATATCATCAAATGGTGCTCTGATATTGACGAAAGAATTCAACGTGATGGCTTAAAAGATTTTGATGTTATACCTCGTGTTCATTCATCTTTAATGGGTCGATCAAAAACATGGTTTGACAAATATGGCTATCAGCACTACACTTGGTCCGATTTACGATCATCCATTATTCATACTTTTGCAAATGGTTCAGACATCATAACGCAACTTAGAAAAGTTGCTAACTCTGAGAGCAATGAATTTATTTCTTATTCTGATTTTGTGATGGCAAAAATATCCCAGATCAACCGTTTACCATTCGAAATTACAGAAGACAAAATAATAAAAATAGTGATTGGCTGTATATTAAATACTGGTTTGAAAAATTCATTGATGTTTGTTATGCCAAATTCTATTCAATGTCTGATTGAGCATTTATCATCAATTACCGAATCTCCGCGTAGAAGAAAAGATGATCCACAAACCAATGATATTTCACTCAAGAGATTTGACAACAATAGATCCAGCGATGAAAATGTTGATTCGCAGAATAAGCGACCCCGCTTGTATTTAGAAAAGAGCTGCTTTGAATGTGGCAAACCAGGACACTTGAAGAAAAATTGCCCTTCAAGAAAATATAACGAATATGAAAGAACTGAGAAGGTAAAGATTTGCTCATTTTGTAACAAAAATGGACATGAAGAAAGGACTTGCTGGGCCAAACAAAGTGCAGAAAAAAGAAAAGTGAGTTTGTGCACAAACACCTCAATATCTGACAGTTCAACTGATGTATTCATAAAGGGAAAACTTTACCATTGCTTATTGGATACTGGCTCCGATTAATCGCTACTTAGATCGGATGTTGCAAACCAAATACCAATAGAAAGAATTCCTCATTTGTTAAGTATTCAAGGCATTTCTAATCATCCTATTCTTCTTACAGAAAAGTGCAAACTCTTGGTTGAATTTGAACATCTTAGCACTAATATAAATTTTCATATCATTGACGAAAAGTACCTTAAGACCGAAGCTATAATTGGACGTGATGTTTTAAGCGATTCATCATTAGAAATTCGGGTAGACAGGTATGGTTCAATGCTGCAGCGAAAGGATAATGATATGTTTTTCTCAAATATGATATCAAAAAAAGTTTGAAGAAATTCCTGTTGAACAGAACAAAGAAGTGAATAAACACGCCGATTATTTCAGTCGCAATTTACCTCAGAAGACATGTTATCAACTCAACAGTTTGTCAGAAAATTGGCTTAATATAGAACAACATTCTGACACGGATTGCAATGAAATAATCGAAAAAATTAAGGGGGGAGATGTAGATACAGTTTCTCAATATGACTTCAAGAATGGATTACTGTACCGGAAAGTTCAGGATGGAGGTAACAAGCTTTTTATACCACAGAATTGTCGTTTGGCCTTGATGAGACGCTATCATGAAGATAATTGTCATGTTGGATGGGAGAAAACCTTGGCAAAGATGAAAGAACATTTTTGGATGCCCAGAATGTCAAGAAATGTAAGAAAGTTTGTGGAGTCCTGTCTCATTTGTTTAGTAGCGAAAAGGCCATCAGGAAAGAAACAGTGTGAACTACATCCAATTGAGAAAAAGATGATACCTTTTCATACCATTCACATTGATTGCATGGGTCCTTTTTACGGGAAGGATAAGAAAGATAGCCGTTATATCCTGGTAATTGTAGATGCATTTACAAAATTTATAAAATTATATCCTTGCAGAACATTACAAGCAAAAGATACTGTTCAGCACTTAACTAACTTTGTACTCTTTGGTGTTCCTGCAAAGATTATAAGTGACAAAGGAACAAACTTTACCTCTGACCAGTTTCAAAACTTTTGTAAATGCACTGGAATTGAACATCACACGATTGCACCCGGAATAAGTTGAGCAAATGGCCAAGTTGAAAAATACGTCGACACAGTGGCAAACCTTTTAAGAACTAATCTAGAAGTTCATATCGAATGGACAAGCTTTGTTAGCAGAGTTCAACTGGCGTTGAATACTACAGCTAATAAAACAACTGGACTTTCACCACTTAAAACACTAACTGGAATTACTGGACGAACGCCAGAGATGAGTGCGTTATTGGCAAATTTAAACATTGGTTTTGAGTATGATGACGTCAATGCTTTACGTGAGTTGGACGATGATCGTATTCGTGAAAATGCTCTTAGAATGAAAACAAGATTTGACAAAGGTAAATGTACACCCAAAAGATTAGAGATAGGAACCATTGTGGTATATAAATCCAATCAAATACGTAAGTCTAAGCTAGATTTACAATTTAAGGGGCCTTATGAAATTATAGGTTTATTACCAAATGACAGATACAAGTTAAAAAAAAGTCAACTCTAAAATTGTTATAGCTGCTGCAAGAGAAATTATTAAACCAATTTCAGATCGAATTTAAAATTTCATGTTCTTAATATTGCTTTTGTTGTTGCTTATGTTCATATTAAATAATATGGTGTGTTATTGCTTGGTTATAATTTGAATTATGTTTTTATTTCTAAATTGAATATTTATGGAACGTAAATCGTATAAGACATGTTAAAGTTTGAGAGCTTAACCTCTGAGCTTATAACGATGTGTTAAGAGTATTTGAGTTAATGGTAATGATATGAAACATGATTTGAGCGTTCCACCTCTGAGTTTATAGTCGTCAGTTTGGAAACAAAATGTGAAACAAGTTTAGGCCTGTGAGCTAAACCTCTGAGTTCAATATTAGATAGCTGATGTTGGTTTTTGTTTTAGTTAAAGAAAACAAAATAAACTGAAAACGCATTTTTTCATCGAGAACGATGAAATCTGCAGGATGGCCGTGTTAGAGATAAAATGTACTGTGTATTTTTAAACTGTAGTTGTTCAATTAGAATTGATCGATAAACTATTGACGATTGTTTTGCATATTGTGTCAAACGAAACTGTATAAAAAGGAGAATCTGTGCTTCTGGAGTTCATTATCAATTGGACTGTGAAAGAAGTTAGCCAGAATAAGTTTGGCACAGAATCTTAAATCTATCATACATATTCCCAATTTATTAACGTTATTCTAATTTGATCCAGTTTGAAAAACCGAATCTATTTTGGTAATCGCTTTTCGGCTAGGTTTAGGTATCTATACACTGGCACTGATTCTAATTCAAATGAGATTGGCAACGTGTGGATTGCGATCAGTTCATTCAAATTTTGAAATTGGTAGTCAACTGAATGCTAGTCAATTAACTAACATAGAAGAATTTCTGGTTGCAAGCTATTTAAATATCAGACTCTAGTGGTAATTTTTTATATCATTTTCTATCATTTTTGAAAATTTTTTGTTTGTTCAGCAGTCCTTTTCATTTGAACTTACTATTGATTGCCATTTACTTGAGGAAAAGTTCAACACGACCCAAGCAAATTTTGACATCAGAGATTGATGAAATGGCATTTCGTGTTTCCATAAAATAGTTTTTACATTCCATGCAGATTTAATTTCATTACCTGAACTGTTCTGTCGGCTAGATCAGTGATTGCTTGCTTTCAAAAAGTACATATACCATTTTTCTAAATAATATAAAATTATGACTATGGCACGTGAAAACAAGGCATTGTTTTCCGAATGCAACTATTAATTTTATTTTCCTCAGCATTTGTTGTTTTCTTTTTATTTTTCGTTTTTTTCGGAATGCAGTGAATTATCCGATTTGACAAAAGACTGAGCTTGTCTTAAAAGCTGAATCGCACGAAAATATCAAACTTTTTCGGTAATCTTATCCCAGAAATTTTCGTGTGATAGCTAGTATGTGTAATTGTGTACGCAGCCTTAATTATGTATGAACATCGTTCAGTTCCCAATTACGCGAACGCAACTCATTTAATCTCTTTTTCCCCGTTTCGATTTTCTGCATTGATCATTTTAAGTTTATACTTGGTAGAAATAAATAAATAAATAAATAAATAAAATTATGTGTCGTCGTCTCGTCGTGTTCATCTTACTTACCTTCGTTTGTGCTCAGTTTCGAATATTAATGAAAATAAAAATCAAATTATAAAATTCAGCTAACCACAATAAGTGTGAAATCAATGAAAAAAGTCAGAAGTTGTGTTTGCTTTTGCAGTTACCTTTCAGTTGGTGAAGCAGTGGAAAAATTTGTTGAAATAGATTAATTTTATTCTAACGGGAAAGTTTCCGCCTCCGGTGTAAGTCATTTTGTTTCATTTTAAGCAATAGCAAATGGCTTTCGATTTCTTGTAAAATCTATTGTGCCAAGTCCAAGCAGAAAAAAATTGAGTTTTATACATACATATAATATGTAATTGAAAGCCCAAGCATCCCTTCTTGTCGGTTTGTAGTTCGTAGTTCGGCTTTTACATTTTCGGCCTTATCTTCTTCCTTCTTTGATAAATTTTCGGTTCCGTCGCGTAGCCATAATATTGTCGGTTCGTTGTTTTACACACTCCTTCTCTTCGTGTCCGTCAAAGGGGAAAGAATATTATTAGTATTTCGTCAATTTAAATTGCAGCTGGTTTGTAGTTGTATGCATGTGCTAAGAAAATGTTCTTTGAAAAAGAAAAGTGTGTTGTAGCAGTTTCGTTATTTTAATTCCGTGTATCATTCCTTAATGTTCGATTATTTGTCTGCGGTGCTGTGTTTTTTTAGTGTGCCTTGCAATTTAAAAAATAAAATAAAAGTGCGGTTAAATCTCTTTTCTTGTAAGAATTTTCTGCTGGTCGGTTGTTTTTTGCAGTGTAGTTATTAGAATCGTGTAAAAAAAGTAAATGGAAAGTTTTTCCTTAAAAAAAAATGAGTGAAAATTAGTTCATAATTCCTTTGTGAGCTTCTCGGTGGAAGTTTTTAGTTTCGGTTTGATCAATGAAATTCGAGTTGCGTTCACTTCATTCAAAATCTTGAATTCCTCATTTGAAATTTAATGTTTCCACTTTCCAATATCGTTTACATGGATACGCGATCACTTTTATCAACTCGCAAGAAGAGTCCTGTCCAGGTTTAAGGCATTAAGGTGAGTGAGCTTGAATATATCTACCAAAGTTAAGTTTTTAGAATAAATTTTATTTTTGTTATTAGATGAAGCAGTATCATTTTGTGCTTTTTTTTCTAAATAGAGATTTAGTACACGCTCTACCGAATATTCTGAGAACTTAAGAAACTACATATGTTGATTTTAGAACTTCGTATTTCTTTTCTGAAATGGAACTTAAGTCTTTCATTAAATTGAGTAGTTTTGATTGATGTTTGTACACAAATGGACTGGTGTTGCAAAATAGTCTTAGGTATACCTTATGGCTTATGGGTATGTTTCAATGCAAGTCAATGTAGGTACATACTACATACCATCTTACTTGATTAGACGGAATTCAACAATGGACGGCAAAATAATAAATATGTACCAATACACGGGGAAGTATGGAGGGTTTGTTGCCTACAGATGACAGTGTTCATAATCGTATAGAGATAAGAGGGACTCGGACTCCCTATAGAAAACACAATTCACTCAACTTGCGTTCAAATAAGTTTTTATTACTCAATTAGGTATTCGAAAACAGCCATTAAATAGGTTCTTCTGTTTTTGGACAGTTTTTGAAAATACGTTAGTGTTTTTGTATTTGAGAGCTCCTTGGTTAGCATCTGCCCGCCATATCGTTTTGAAAAAGTTTGGAAAGAATGGTTTCCTCAATTTATAAAGTCTTGGCTTGTTTTGATAGTTGAGTAAAGAACGCATAACTCTGTTTATTTAAAGACATGTTAAAATTTAAAGTTCCAAGATATTCGTTATGGTCCAGTATAACGAACGATATAATGTCCAGAGTCTATTCGTTGTATCGAAACGTTTTTGTCATACAAATCTTTAGGTAAATAGACTCAATTTGAACTCAAATTTAAGAAAAAAATCGTTGATATGCTTTTTTTTCGGGTGTTGAATGTTATTGTTGAATGCGTCTTCCCGTAAACTTTTTATAACTAAGACTTTAGAGTTTTCAGTGCCATTTTGTCTGAAATTCGTTAATTGTTCGTTATATAGAATACCTAATGAACTTGAAAAAAGTGTTCGTAATATCGATCATTCGCTATATCGGCATTCGTTTTACTGGACCACCACTAATCATTTGAAAATCTGAAAACATAGAACCATATACTTTTTACTCAGACGCATTCCGGGTTTTTCGTTCGTTTGTTCTACCAACTGGAGATGTAGGCCGGGTAAATTTCGGGTCGATTTTAGCAACATTAGGGGGTTGCGATCGAATTTCTTTGCTGTGTACGCTCACACTGCAAAATGCAGGCCAGCTGTTTTGACACTAAGTGAAACACAGGTGGGTGTTGGTTCTGATCCCTCAGAATTCAACCTGCCTGGATATAGCTTAGTGCCACTATTCTTTTCCTCCCATGGCCTCGCCGTTTATGTTCGAAATGATATTGCTTACCAGCTTCTACCACAATACGGCCTTTGTTCCAATACGAACTTTAATTTCATGTGGTTAAAATTCACCGTCCGTAAGCATATCATTCATTTTTGTTTTATTTATAGAAGCCCCAATTTAGATAGCAATTCAACCTCTAACGAGTTTGATGCGCTATCTGAGTCCATAATAAGAATTGTTACCCTTTATCCTCACACTGAAATCGCAATTGCAGGCGATTTCAATGTACACAATTCTGGTTGGCTTCGACATTCTGGCCAGACAACACCCGAAGGAAAATATGTTGAGATCTTCGCTGAGTTTAACGAATTAACTCAACTTGTTGATGAGCCCACTCGGGTTCCAGATATTGAAGGCCATGCGGCCAACACTCTTGACTTATTTCTCACTTCTCATCCCGAAAAATACAGGGTTGTAGTATCATCTCCTTTAGGCAAATCGGACCATTGTGTCATATCCGTAGATTTTTCGTTATCCGTCACGGTAATAAAAGAGAAAGTCCCCAAAAGAACTGTATGGCAATACGAGAAAGCCAATTGGGACGGCCTGAATAATTTCTTTCGAAATTTTAATTGGTCATTGTGCTTTCTCGACGGAAACGTTGATGCATCAGCTGATATGATATCTAACGTAATTCTCAACGGCATGAGAAATTTTGTTCCTCACAGATTAAAAAGTATCATCGCCAAAGAGAATTCGTGGTTTGATTCAAGCTGTAAGGAGGCGATTAGGGATCGGGAAAGTAGTTTTCGAAAATTTAAAGACAACCCGACTGTAGAAAACCGAAATTTGTTCAAACGGGCTAGAAATATCTGTAATGCTCAAATACAAAGGGCTAAGTTTTTACATGACCAAAAAGTAAGGCAAAAAATACTATTGTGTCCAAAAGGAAGTAAAAACTTTTGGTCTTTTGTCAAGAACATTAAGAACTCGACCACGTCATCGGTCCCAACGCTCGTCTTCAATGACTCTCCGTATGTCAGTTCCATCGACAAAGCCAATTTGCTAGCAGCTCAATTTGCTGCCAACTCGACACTTCCTCATATCATATTGGCTCCGCCTGAGCTCGAGTCTGCAAATTCTCTGATGAAGCAGATATTTTTTCGAACTCGCTCGGTTGCAAGAGTCCTCAAAGATCTCAACATACATAAATCCGCTGGTCCAGATGGTATCCCCGCCGTTATTCTGAAGAGGTGTTCTTCTACGCTGGCAAAACCACTGCGTAAACTTTTCCATCTTTCCTATTCTGCTGGGATTTTTCCGAGCAGATGGAAAACTGCATTTGTCCAGCTGGTCCCTAAAAAGGGCGAATCTTCCTCCCCTTCCAATTACCGTCCAATTGCACTTACGTCCCTTCTTTCCAAGGTCATGGAAACGTTGATAAACCGTCAACTTATGAAATATCTTGAAGAACGAAAGCTTCTTAATGACTGTCAGTACGGTTTCGTAGCAAACGGTCCACTGGTGATTTGATGGCTTATCTCACCGAAAAGTGGAACCAATCTTTACATTGTTCTGGAGAAAGTAAGATTATTGCGCTTATATTTCTAAAGCATTTGATAGAGTTTGGCATCAGGCTCTTTTATCGAAAATGCGTGCTTTTGGTATCGATGAGTCTCTTCTTCGTTGGATTAGAAATTACCTTTCTGACCGTTCAATACAAGTTGTGTTGGATGGCTTCAAGTCTGATACCCACTTAATAAATGCTGGTGTACCCCAGGGCTCCGTTTTGTCTCCGACTCTTTTCCTCATTTTCATTAATGATCTCTTGTCTGAAACTTCTAATCCGCTTAACTGTTTTGCTGACGACTCGACCCTCAGCTTTTCATATTCGTTTCCAAATTCACGTCCCTGCTCTTCGGATGTGGAACTGGAACGGTTGCGTATGATAAGCTCATTGAATTCTGACCTTGACAGCATTGTTGCTTGGGGTCTTATGAACCGAGTAGAATTCAATGCTTCGAAAACTCAATGCTGTCTCTTGTCGTTGAAGCTTAACACTCCCCCTTTGCCATTATCCATGAATGGTACCTGCATCGAAGAAACCGAAAAGCTGTCAGTACTTGATATGTGTGTAAACGAAGATCTTCGTTGGAACGACCACATATTTGAAGTCGCCAAAAACGCTGCTAAATGCTTAGGTTTCTTGAGACGATGCAGGAAGTTCTTCACCCCTTCTGATCTGGCTACAATTTATAAGGCCTTCATCCGCCCAAAACTGGAGTATAACTCTCATATCTGGTCAGGTGCTTTTGCGCCTACTTGATAGGGTACAAAATAGAGCGTTAAGATTGATAGGTGATAGTTCAATCGTAGAATCGATTGATTCTCTTGGACATCGTCGAAACGTCACCTGTCTCTCTCTCTTTTATCGCTTTTTCCACAAACAGTGCTCTAGTGAAATAGCCAGCTGCATTCCCCCTTGAAACAATTTAGCCGCAACACCCGCCTCGCTAGGAATGCTAATCAGTTCTGCCTTGAGCCCAACTTCGGGCGTACAGTCAAGTATAGAGATTCTTATTTTAGTCGCACCACCCGAATGTGGAATGCTTTACCTGGCTCTGTGTTTCCCCTGCATTACGATTTACAAAGATTCAAAAGCAACGTGCATCGGTGTCTCCTTTCAAATCCTCTCCTATTTTCCTAAATGCTCGCACTGTGTTTTTATAACATTATAAGGGTAGTCATAACCCCTTGATGTGCACGCCAATTATAAAAAAAAGGCAGGTACCTTATGAAAAAAATAAAGCAATAGGGTGGAATTTTCTTAGGGTCTAATTCAACTCTCTTTAAATTAATGCACAAATTGGTAACGTCCATTGAAATCAGATTAATTTTTCATACGCTAACTAAGTTTAATGTTTTGCTATGACACTAATAATATTATGAAATATAAGGATGGACAACTTTCTCCATAAAGAGAAGTGAGCATAAAAACGAGTGAATTGAAAAGAATTGAAACGTAATCATTAAATGTGTCTATTTTGTGAAAAATGTGTTCAATTAATATTTCTTGTCCATTTGTGAGAACGAGACACGTGTTGGGAAGAAATTTTGAGAGGAAAAAATTTACAAATATTGAAATCCTTTTGTGTTTCTCTTTAAAAAAATAAAATTTTCGTCTTCTCGTACAATTAGACGACGATTGATTGAAGCTGGGTTGTTTAGTAGAGTTTCATGCAAGAAACCAATAATAACAAAAAGGCAGAGAAAGCTACGGGTACAATTCGCAAGTGCACATGCTACCTGGCCGACAAACCAATAGAAGAACAACGTATGGAGCGATGAAACAAAAATTAATAGGATGGGAAAAGATGGTAGTCGGTTTGTTCGACGCCCAAAAGGATCATCTTTTGATCCAAAATACGTTTTGCCAGTGGTAAAGTGGTAAAGCACGGTGGTGGATCCATTGACGTTTGGGGTTGTTTCTCCTGGAACGGCGTCGAATAAATGGAATCCTGACAGCTGAAAGGATATTGACATTTTAAAGAACTGTCTAGTGGATTGCGCTGACGAAAATATCATATAGTATAGTCATATGGAAGTTCCAGCAAGACAACGACCCCAAATATACTGCTGGGATCACGAAAAAGTTTTTTAAGGACAGCTCAATCACTGTTCTTCAATAATGGAACGTCACCATATTACAGCAAATATGATCGTATATGCGACTTAAGGCACAGTAGTGCGGGGCTCCCTTTTTTTTAAGATCGGAAATGCGAAATTGAGGTTCCATTCATCAGGCATGCTTTCTTTTTCTAAGATTCAGATCATGTACATGTCCCTTTCCAACTGTTCTCCAGCTGCCTTGAAAAGCTAGGTGTCACGGCCAGTTTTAATGGATTGATCAGATCCTCAATAGCAACTGCGACTTTATCACTATGTTTCGTGATAGAGCTCGAGTTTCCTGGATTTTTTTTACTTTCAAGCAAATGTTCCAAATTGAATGTCCTTACCTTCTTTTCTTCTTAAAGATCTCATACAGGTCGCCAACAGTTACGGTCGGTGCTCTTTGTCGTCAGCAATGGTAGTGCTTCTTGCTTGCCTTCATTCTTCATCTAATTATGCATATCGTTTTGAAGGCGGTGGGAGACCCAGAGCCTCAGAGGCTTGTTATTATTGCTGCCATTGCACCTCAGTGCTGAATGCTGGGAGCACTGGTGGCATTGCATACATGGATACTTGGATTAGAAGAGGCATTGGCTATCTCTTGCGATAGGAGCTTTCTGATATCACATCTTTTCACAGCGTTAGGTCGTGTTAGTCGTAAAAAGGGTGTCCTCATTCATAACTTATCTGCAACATAACAGTGGCTCATGGCAAATTTGGATAGTTGAGTAATAATTTGCGTCAATCACAACATGGTCAACATCTACGGCCGTAAGATATTCAACTATGAGATTGAACCAAACCTAACTACAGACATTCTTCTTTATCTTACCAGAAAAGGGATTAGAAAAAAGGGCAAAGCTTGGGAATGACAGCTTATCATTGTAGAAATGTGCAACTTGGGACTCCTTCAGTTGTTATAAAATATGATGGGTTTTTACAACAGCGCTAACTGCGAGAATACCTTTCTCAATGTCCTCAGCGTACTTATACTATTCCCTCTTCTTGTTTTTTTTTCTTTTTTGTAAGTACTTATTTTTCTTTTTTTACTTAGTTTACAAACATATCTGAACCTGCAAAAGGCAGTAATAACCATGTAAAGTAGGTTTTTAATTCCTCTCGTAGATAATCAGATTAATTTGAGAATATCAGGTTCGAGTTTTGCTTGGCTAGCAAGACCGAAAGTCATGTACCCATCGTCAATTAGCTTTTAGTTTCTCTTTAGCTTCTAGAAATGTGTCTGAATATTTTTTTCCTAAACGAAAAATAGCGACAAAGTATCCTACAACGAGGTAAATCTAAAATATCACTAAACCCAGTTTCCCTGATATACAATGTTGTAGCATGTATTTCTTACATCCTAAAATTGTATATCCTTATAAAAAACTGTCTGAAGGAGAAAGAGGACTCATTTCCCAATGGCTATGAAACCAGCGTCTCTCTCGCCTAAGGACTCCGCATAAAAAGGAAACATATAAATTTAAGTGTTGCTTTGCATTTCTCCCCAAGCTCCAGTACCTACACTAGAACTCATGCGTTTCCCACACACTTTTTGGCAATTTTCCGTTTTATTTCCGCTGATTTATTGTCCTGCCAATCAACCACGGCTGCCCATGTCATTTCTGTTTATCTCACAGTCTCTCAGCTACCAATCCTTTTCCATATCACCACCGGGTATATCTTTAGTAATAAAATTGTTTATGTTGTATCTTTCTATGGGGTAGGGTAGTGATAAAATGAATATCCTGATTCCAATGGCTATGCATGAAAATAAAACCAAATTTTGTGCTGACGAATTGAATGTGATTTATATCCCATCCCAATCGATTGCCATTTATATCCTTCACCCTGTTTTGCTAACATATAAAGTTAATGACGGGAACAAACCCTTTAAATGGTCCGAAATCCTTTTTCATCACCTCCATTTGGTCAAGGAGTTCACCCTCTGCTTTAAATGTGCATCCTTTTCTGATTAAAGTATCCCTTCTATCATGTTTTGTTGTAAATGATACGTACACCACATATAACATCACGTTTCTAATATCAAGCCGAAGAAATAGCATTAAGGGTCTTGAATTCTCAACCCCAGAGGCGGGTTTTTTCTTCTTACATCTTGAGAAGCTATTTGTTGGATCCTTAATGTTTACACATGTTCCAACACTCTACTTACTCATCGTGAGTATAAGTGTGCCAAGTCAAATACCTATGTGTATTTATGTATGTATGTGCTGCCGTCATGTGAGAAATATAGTTCGGCTACATCATTCGGCTAGAAGAAGGATATCTACCCTTGGGGCATCATTCCAAGTTATGATGAGAACTGAACGGGGAGTCGTTTTGGTAAAAAAGGATATTTCCACTTGACGTGCTTGAAGTATTGTTTACTATACTTGTTTTCCTCCTTCTGTAGTCGCCACTCCCATCAATGAAAATACCTAAATGAAGATATTTTTCTTGTGACCTCGAAGAAAGTCGAGAATGGCATAATGGTATTTTTATTTCACTGTCTGACGTTCCCGAGAAATTGAACATATCTTAACTTTTTTGTGGCAAACTATCGTGTACCTTCTTTGAACTTTTAAATGTGTACCGACCTGGATCTTTAATGATGATATGGCTGTCGTATTGATTTATTGGCCAAAGGTGTTTTGTTCGCTGATCAATGTGTGTAAAAATAAAGTCGAACTTTTGTCCGACTGCTCGAATCGGATTAAAACATTGACCATAAAATGAATTTCTCGTTTCCGTTGCTGATCCGAAAACTTAGGCATTTAGGATGCCGCACCCGAACGAGAAATGGCATAGTGCATTTTGAGACCAGTACTAAAATTAAATTAAACTACCGAGTAGCCAAGATGTAAACGAAACTAAAGGGCGGATGGAAAGTGTGGATGAAATTAAAAGCTTTCTTTAAATAAAACACATACAAACACACTTTAAAAAAAAGCATATACGAGCTATACGAATACAAAAACTATCCTTTCCTCCAGAGACAGAAAGGAACAACGAGTAACAAAAAAAAAACAATCAGAAAAAACTTCATATACGTATCCCCAGACGGTTATTTCCTGGTGCTGCAACATTCACTCAAGCTCTCCCTCACTTCTCGTTGGCTGCCGGAAATTGCTTGTAATTAGATTGCAATTATCGCAACGAACATGAAGTCATTTTCATCATATTACCGTTAGGAGGAAGTTGAAGTAAGTGCTGCTGCAAGTTTGGTGTCGGCTGGCGGGCCATGCCCAGAATACCCACGACCTTTGTATGAACAAGCGAAAAGAGTTCACTTAACTTTCAGAGTCGATTGTCGACAGGATGTTCGAGGATATGATCGACAGGCTGAATTTTTTTCTTTTTAATTTATAAATTTCAATACTTTTCCTCTTCATTATGGTATATCATGAGGATAGAGGTGCCTTTAAAATGACATTAAATGGGTGTATGGCATTTTATTGACTACGCCCACGCCAGACAGACAGGATATTGCCATTTTTCAACAGGAAGAGCAAGTAGGAATTGTTCATTTTATTATACCGCTGCAGGGCGAAAAGGATTTCGTTTTGACGGATTCAAACCGGTAAATCGTAAGAGAATTCCGCATTTAAATTTTGTTTGTGAAGAATTCTGGGTAGTTGGGTGTAGCAAGCATTGAAATATCGAAGGATTTTGAATAAAAACGCAGTTCTTGGGTATTTCGATTGAAACTTGGAAGGTTTTCCTATGATTGTGCTTACACTTAACTTAAGGATTGAATGTGGATTTATTTTCGGCATAACAATGATTGAGAATTTAAAGGAAAAATTGAAACAACGACTGGGCCTCGCAAATTACGTGCTACTGTTATAATAACTGGTGGGTTCAATATCACAAAACTTAGGAAGGAATCCAGATTTTTTCTCTGCTTTTTAAAATTTTTTTGTCTTATATGATATGACAACGAACGGCAGCCCATTAGCAAGAAGAACTTATGGAGAAAAGCGTCTGCCGTAGTCTATTATGGATTGACGCGGGCATTAAAATAGACTTTTTTTTTGCAGATGTGGAGCCACTAATCCATTAATCATGGCTCTGTAGCGTTTTGACTTTAACATAGGGTCAATGATTCCCTGTTTTCTTATAGAGCATACCAAACAGTGACTTCTTAAAGATGTAACGCCGTGTCTTCTCAACAATGGCTTGTCTATTACCATAACTCCACATGCGACAATTTTGTTTATAGATGTCCTACCCACTACGTCTTAATTTTGTTACTTGGGTGGGCATTATACAGTTGAGGGTGAACCTGGGCCTCAACCAACATCCTTCTATAACGACTTCGATTACGGGCGAGCTCTCTCTAGTCTTGCACTCTTATTCGGTTGAGGTGTTCTTCCACTCGAGTGCGCCACCTACGACGAGGTCTTCCCCTTCCGCGATTTCCCTGCAATGTGCTTTCGAGAACTCGTCGAACCGGAGCGTTTGGGTCCATCAGTTCTACATGTCCCAGCCTCCCATCGTAGTATGGCGATTCGTACTCTTCTGACTATTCCCATGTCGCTGTACAGCTCATAAAGCTCGTTGTTGTATCTTCTTCTCCACACATTGTCTTCGCATACGGGACCAAAGATCATTCAGAGACCAAGGGTTTCCTCATCCGCTTTTGATAAGGCTTTTGGTAAGGGTTCCAAGGCGCCGCAAAGCAGAACTGGGATGATCATGGTCTAATACAGGGTTACCCTGATCTTTGAAGAGGGTTTTGTTTCTCAATTGCCTTCTTAACCCAAAGAAGAAACGGTTGGCAAGACTTACTCTCCGTTTGGTCTCCGCACTGATGCTATTTTCCGTATCTATAGCAGATCCTAGGTAGACGAAGTCCTGTACTATGACATCACGGATCACGCTTTTTTCTGCATGCCTTTTTTTTCTGTCTGCGTAGGCGAGTAAATGTACAGACTTTTGAAAGATTGTTGCTCTGGTGTTGACGTTTGAGTTTTGTACAATCTTTTCAAGTATGATGTTGAAGAAATCGCATGACAGTTTGTCGCCTTATCGAAAGTCTCGCGTCAGTTCACGTAAATTTTTTTTTTTTTGTCCAATTCGTCGATGTTCTCAGTTCATGTTAGAAGAAAATATATGCAGTGTTTTGCCCTCATTAACCATTAAACCCGCCGCTTGTAAAGGGTCCGCCATCTAACGTTTTTTTTCAACTAGTGCTTATTTCGTGAGTGGTAACACTTAGCTCATGTCTGATTTGATAGATAATTAGTTTTATCCTTCCGCTGAACGAATATGGTTGTGTATACGCTTGAACAACGCTGGGAAATATTGCGACATTACTTTGAAAATCATGGTAATGTTGCAGAATGTGTGCGAAAATTGCGTACGGATTTTGGAAGAAGAGAAGCATCGTCAGCTCCGTATGTTCGTTATCTTGTGAAAAAAAGTGAAAGAAACTGACATCCTCATCGGTAAACCGAAGCGTGAAAAAAAAAACAGTGCGTACACCCGAGAATATTGCTGCTGTGGCAGAAAATGTGCGTGAAGCGCCATCAACATCAATTCACCGTCGTTCTCAACAATTGAACATTTCGGAGACATCATTGAGACGAAATTTTGAAATTTTGCTTAAAGACCTTGGTATGACGCCATACAAAGTCCAATTGGTTCAGGAGTTGAAGCTTACTGACCATCCAATGCGTTTTATTAACCGGAAGGATTGTACTTCCAAATAAAAAAGAAATTTGAGAAAATATTTAGTAGTTTTTCGTTAGTTATTCGGCGTATTACGTATTACGTATTACGTATACAAAAGCACCTACATATTATATCACACTTGCTTCTTCCCATTACGTCAATATCGTCTTTTCGACTTTTGAATGATTATTTCTCTGGTGTTGAGTTTTAAAAAGAAATTGCATGACAGTTTGTCGCCTTGCCTAAAGCCTTTTTTGAGGCTTTTTTCAAAGGTCTCGGTGAGTACTTTACCGACCTTGATGGAGCAGCGTGAATTCTCCAAAGTCATGTAATAAGTCTAGTTATTATAAAATTGCAAACCGAATTTAGCATAAATCAACAGCTGCCTTAAAGGTTTGCCTAAAAAAAAGTATTGCCATATTAAAAACCTCACGCCTAAAAAAACACTCCATAGAATGTTGATCGACATCATGCTTTCAAATTTTTCAAACCCTACTGGGTTTGTTCGTTGAAACGCTTGGTTTGCTCTGTCTGTGGTCGATATAAACAGTTTTTTTTTTTTTTTTGTTGAAGAAGAAGATTTACTTTTCAGAAAGTAAAACTGAGTGGTTTTAAAGCCACCTTGACCTCAACTCGCCCTTAAGAGCCAAATGGGAGGAATTTATTTTTTCAGGTGACCTGGATTTTAGGGGATTTTTTGTTTTTTTTTTTACAACTCATAGATATGGTTGACTAACAAAACTGCCTCAACCTTGGGCGAAGTTCAACGAACGAACCTATTTATACATAGAAACAGGAATCCGACAAACACAATTGGAGCAAAGTCATCCGTTTACTGCATAATCTGAATTCTGGTATCTGATAGAAAGAAAAGAAACATTTTTTACCATTCGAGACTACCACCCGTTCTTCTTGTTTTTCTTTTTTCCGGCACTACGAGCATCGTTTTCAGGGTTGGCTGAATAAACTACACTACATTTACTACATCATTAACTACGTGTATAGTTAATTCAATAAACTACACGCTTTATTTGCTACAATTTGTTACGTTTTCTATCAAGTATCAAGTTCAAGATTCAAGGACCAGCCATTATTTTTCTTTTTATTTTAAACACTTTTTTTTGTTATTTTTTGCAACACTTTAGCAGACCAAACAAAAATTAAGAATTCACAAGAGCAACACATTTGCAAATTGTAAAATGTAAAAAAAAAAACGGTAAGACTGACAGCTGACATATACTTTGACAGTTCAAACTACGTCTGCTACATAATCAACATTTAACTACATTTAACCACATTAAACTGCATAAACTACGTAGCAGACGTAAAAAATGTAGTTTTTTCTAAAAAGCTATTTTTAGACCAACTCTGATCGTTATCTCTTAGAAATCACAGTTCTCTCACTTAACTGCTTCACACTAGTGATCCACCCGTGTGTTACGCCTCGTTTTTGATGTAAACGCTTAAACGGATCTTAGTATTTCAAATACGGTCAAGCTTTGCAGAGCATTTTCTCTTTAACTTATTCTTTAACAGAATATTGTGTATTTTTCACGCCACTTCATACAACATACACTTACTCGATAATTATTGTTTTCATTACAAGTTGCTTTACTTGATCATAGTTCAATGTCTGGAATAGGCGTCTATGGATCAGAATATGGACAGCACTAGTACTCAGTTTCTTACGGACTTGAAGTTTACACACTATCTTCTTAAAACTTTATTTGATGCTTATGCAAAGACTAATCGATATCCGATCTTCTTTGTATAGAATTTACTAATATTTAACTAAAGTATACTCTTAGATAGACTCTAGCAAAAAGCATTTCACGTCCAATACCGGTTAAAATTTTTAGTATTCCGAAATCTGCAATTGAAACTCCATTTGAATTAAGGGATTTCACATGACGAATGGGCTCTGCGATGCCGCTCAAGCATTGCAGGCAACATGCAACAAGTTTTTCGTGATATTGAAGATTTCTAGTTTCTTTACGTTGACGATATTTAAGTGTCGCACAGTTTAGAAAAGATGATCGCAGGAGAATAACTGTCTCATGAAAACCTACTCAGCGCGCTATCCTTCAAAGATGATATAAATTTGTTTGCTTATTCTCCAGAATCTCTTCAAAGAATGAATAATGATGACAAATAATAAATAAAAAATAAATAGGGTGGAGCAATAGAGCGAGGTGCCCGAGGGCCTAGCACATTCCTCACAAGTCACAACCATGCCTTGTGAGGAAATGAAGGGGACATACAATTTTCTGCCCGTTCCGAATGGCTAATCGAGAAAGCGCCTTTCATGAATATGAATCTATTAACGGAGGACTTGCCAATTCTTCGCGAAAGGTTATACCCTTGGAAAAACATTTCTGCTCCTGATGGGATTCGAACCTCTGGGTTAACAGCGGACATTACCATCACGCCACTAGTAACACAATGATCAACTATCGCTAAATGTACTGGAGAACTAGGAACCTTGAGTTGGAAAAATCAAGAGTCATTTAAAATATACCTTAGTGCCGTATTAAGATAAAATGACTCTTGAATCACTCATAGTTACTTTTAACTTCACACCTTGTTTCAGAGTCACTCTAAATTCAAAATCAGATAAACCCCATTTTAACTCCTCAAAACCTTGCTCTTTATCTTTTAGCGTTTGTCAGTTATTAAACATTTTTTGTTATTTATTTTCAAACTAGTCTCAGTTCTGAATCAAGCAAAGGTATAATCTTTGAAAATGCGGCGCTGGGAAAAATTTTGCAATCGATAAGTAATCGTGACACGAAGAAAATATTAAGATAGTGTTGGTGTTGAAATATCATCAAAGTGCTGAACCTATCACTTGAAAAGAAGACTGCCTTTCATGCTGGAGAGACAGTCTTTAGATAAGAACCATCTTATTTCACTTCTATTAGAATATTAGAATATGGACACAAGTCAGTCGTTTTGGTAAAACAAGATCTGACAAAGATATGCTTTTAATACCTGCCTTTAACGAAAAATTTTCATCGAAACATGTCCCGATTCTGCTGTGTTTGGCCGTTGCTTCGTCAAGAGTTCGCCTTTCACCTCATGGATACATTGGGACACACCTCATTGGATACATTGGTTATAAAGCATGGATAGAATTGACACATCTGACTTATGGAGAGGTTTCCGCACTAAAAGGGCAGAGGAAAGATCATCCACTTCCTTTGTGAGTGACCAAACTTTGCTCTCACTAGGATAAGACTCTGAGAGAATACTTCTTCGACAGCGACAGCTCTAACCTTCCGCTGAACAACATTCATTCAAGGTTCCAAATGGTTCACTGAGGTTCCTGAAACCAAAGAACCCAGTTACCAAAAATTACAACATCCCGCCTTCTCACCTCATCCCTGACGAGATTGCACATCCTCTGTTATCTCAGGGAGTTAAATGCATCCCATTGAGGGATTCGCGCTTGCAGCTGCACTCCCTATCCAACCTTACCAGACCATATCTCAGGATTTGAATGGCTTCAATGCCGAATATGAGGCTCTCTTTCGAATTTTGTTTGAATAGGTATCAAATTCGACTAGTCAGTCTTTATTTGCAAAGCACACAATTGCTGTTGATTTCTTTTTTGTCACTGACAAACTTATGATTAGAGAAACAACTTCCATTTAGACGAGATCAAGAGCTAGTGGTAATCTCGTGGAGGTATAATAAGTTCTACTGACTAATAGGATTTAACTATAAGTTACCACATCTGAAACACCTATTTGATGCCAGACAACGTTTTCCCTTATTTGACATTAAGTTGAGGAGTGCTGACTCTTTAATTCTGCCCGCCAGATGCATTAAATCAAACTTTCTGCCACCTTCTACTATAAATATCCGATTGACTAGTTCTGTTTCTAATCGCAAATTCAGTTGAAAACATCCTTTTTCCATTTAATGTAATCAACACCGCAATCACTTTAATTCGTAAACTTATTCAGTATGCATCAAATAAAAGAAGAAAAAAGATCTATAAAACAAAATCGACAGATTACGTATTTAGTCCTTCCCACATAAATCCCATTTTGTATAATAAATCATCCACCTCCTAAAGTACTCTCATTAAAATTCATTTAAAAATTTATTAATTACGTCCATTTCGCCTGGATTGAGTGGCGGCCATCGTAGATCCCTACAAACATCCCCATACATTATCTCAATGACAAAGTAATTTATGTATTCCTGCACCCTTTTCCATCATCAAACATACACATACACTCCCTCACTAACTGTACTACACATTATGTTAAACAAACTGTTTTTTGCGCTTCCGCTTAGTAAACATGTGAGATGTGAGAGGCAAGGGCGCGCCAGGGTCGTACGAGTATACGAGCCTGCACAATGTAAAAGTTACAAGAGACGATAAACTTTACATTTACCTCGCTACTGACAGGGGAAAACTATCAACCGACAAAAAAAGGACAACTAGGTAGTAACGCAACTATAAAGCACAAGCAATATACATTGCAAAAAAAAAAAGAAGAAAAAAACACGAAAAAAATAAAAAAAAGTTCCATCAACCAAGCATGGTAAACATACTTAATTACAACCTCTCATTAATTTTTAATAATTTCATAATTTCCACTCATGTCGATATGGTTGACAATGGAGAGTGTGAGTTTTTGTTGGGGTATCTGATGGGATTGTGTCCCTACAAGTTTTAGTTTTTTGTTTCAGTCAGCCACGGCTTGCACGTGTGTCCCTGTTATTTTGATGAGAAGCCCTGTGAGTTTGTTTAGAGAGATCAACTCAAAAGAGGATGGAGTCTGGAATCCGGATGAATAATGAGTGCCAGTGGCAACATTGTATCTCGAAAAATTTCATCACAAAATCTCGTTAAGTATTAATTGGATGCTGTACACCTTATGCTTTTCTTGGATCATTGGAAGCTACCATGGTTCATCGTAGTAGCACTTTAATCAAAATGGCGTCTTGCAAATGCAGCGCTGAAGGTTTATGTAGACAATTTTGCTGAAGTTTCTGACATGAATGAGATGGGGAAAAGTTGTTTTACACTTAGTTGAAAATTAATTTCAATTAAAAGGTTCCCACTATCAATGTAGTGAGGTCTCAAGAATGATGGAGTGGGCGGTACATTCTTGATACATTCTTGATGACCTTGAAGCTAATGTTATCTCTAGTGGCTAGACAGCTGCTTAAAACGATCTCCAACTGGTACAAATATTTTCTTTTTGATACGTTTTAGGCCCCATCGTTTCCTGGCTTTTGATTTTTGAAGGCTTCTTTCTCCATTTCTCACCCAACCTTATAACTCCTACTAGAAATCCAAATTCACATTCCTCTTAATCTTTGATGACGCCATGAGCGTTGAGATCGTAGAGGGATGACAACTCCCACACTGCTTCTTAGTACTAGTGATCCGGTTATGTAAAGGGTATTTCTGTTAAGTTAGATTCAACTCCTCGAAAGTACTTTCGAGTATGCTGTTTGTACAAAAGTCCATCAAATCACAAAACTGAGGCCACTTGAATAGAGTCGTTATCTACGAGAAGATGCTTTTCTCATCCTTTGACGAACGAATATTTCAAGGATTTCTCCTTCGTTGAGATGTAATTTTGAAGATATCCGCTCATTCAAGTTGTTTTGACGTATTTCTTGGGGAGCCTGGTTTGCATTAGCAGCCAGGGAAGACATTTCTTCCAGATGATGTTGGTTGGTGTAACACCGCATTTTGAGTAATTTGATTGGAAAAAAGGTGGTGTTGGCTGGTGTTGATGTGTTTAACACCGCCTTGTTGCAGTTGTTTAATTTGAAAATCTCATGGCATTGCCAGAATTCGCTCGAGTTTTTGATGTTGTTAGTTTTGTCATTGAAATGCAAAGTCAAAATAATTTTATTTTTCAGCAAAACAACTTGCATTGAGAAAAGCAATGGCTTTCAAGCCGGAAAAAAATAGATTTACGTACAATAAAATCAAATTATTTTAACTTTGCTTTTCAATGATAAAACTAAGAACATCTTCGAATTCGATTGAGCTCTGGAAATACCAGGTGATTTTCATCTGAAACGACTGCATTTTAACATAAAGATTGACAAATAGGAAACCTTTTCTTATCTGAAATGACGGTTTTAAGGGGCTCGGCTAGTTTCTCAGTTTCAAAAAATCAATATTTTTTTTTTCATTTTTCGATAGGTAAACATCTCAAAAATTATGTCCTAAAATATTGGAGTGATATCTTGGATATTTTTGAAATGGCAGAGTATAGAAGAGAAGCCTCTCGGGCGCTTGAACTCCTGCTCTGAAAACTTGTCCATATGTTTTTACATACAGCCATCTACAACTAGGAGCTGTCTGGAGGAGTTCACAAAGTGTTGTTGTGAATTTTTCGGAAGTCATGATGAGTCATCGGCACAGGCCACAGCTTTTATTCCGCTCAGATCTAGTTTAACTACTAAAAACCAGAGTAGCGTGGATAAACTCCTCCTTGTGGTGTAACTCGACAGGTTATTTGAACTTTAGAGTCCTTGTTCCCATTTCTGCTTTTACTGCTTTTTTTTGGAGCATGGAGTCGATACAATTTGATAGCGTTGGCTCGGTATTTATGTAGCTTAATGCCAGACAAATGGCACTGTGCTCAACATTTTTGAAGGCCCCCTCTATATCGAGGAATGCAGCCAACATGTACTCTTTATACTGAATAGACTGTTAAATTTTCCCGACTACTTCATGAAGTGCAGTCTCAACTGATTTGCCATTTATATATGCATGTTGGGCTGAAGAGATCACAGTATTATTCAGTTTTGGTCGGATAGGCGTTTCTATAAGTATTTTTAGAGTCTTGAGTTGAAGTCTTTTGGTTCAGTGTGCGAGGGCTTGCCAGCTTTGGGAATGAATATGACTCTAACTTTCCTCGTTCCTCCAACTGGTAGGCACAAAGGTGAGGTTTTGACAACCCCTGAATATTTCCACCAGAATCGGCACAATCAAGTCTTTAGGGCTTTGGAGCATCATTGGAATAATACCGCCAGGGCCTGCAGATTTACATGCTGAGAACGAGTCAATGGCCCACAAAACCTTACTTTTATTTACTAATAGATTTCCTATGTTGGAGCTAACGTTGGCGCTAGGGTTTCCGTGTTCTGAAGATGTCATTTGAGAACACCCTGGAAAGTGGGTGTTCATGAGTGACTCTAGGGTTGCAGAGCATGAGTCTCATAAGGTCTCATAAGAAAACTGAGGATATTTTGGACCTTAGACATGACTTTTCTTAGCCTGATGGTATGAACATTTTCATAAGTAAATGGTCTAAGCAGTCTATCGTGTTATTTTACAATCTGATGTTGAAAATTTTTTCTCTATTCGTGGTAAAAATGTATTGGTTCTCAATCCAAGCAAAAAGGTCAAAGTGTAACTTTTTCAAAGAAACGTACACCTATACTTTGTATATTTATGCTCGATTTCTCAGCAAATACTATTCAAGGTGTATTTAGTACATCGGTTTTTTTAGTTCTAATTTAGACTTTACACCGCAGATCAATTTGATTGTAATTGAAATAAATTCATTGCTAGGCTTTATTTAAAGGTGAGCTATAGAGTTTACGTACCCCTAAGTCACTCTTTCACTATATAACTTTCATGTTTGACCAAATCTTGAATGTGCTTCTCAAATATGGTCTGCTTATTATGCAATGCAGTTCTCAATTCAAGGATAAAAAGTATACAGCGAAGATTTATTAGATATGCTCTCAAGGGACTTCTTTGGATTTACCTTTTACCCTATGAGCACCGTATTCAACTTTTGCAGATGCAACTCTTTTCGTATCGGCGATTAAAAAATGATTGAGTTTTTCTTCGCCAGCTTATAACAGGACAAATTGATGGTCCTGACTTGCACTCATGCATTGGTTCAAAGTACCGGGGAGGCTCATATCAATTGCGCAACTTGGAGTTACTTCACTGTCCTTCTCCTTATCATCAAAATAATTATGGCTTGATTAGAATCTTTAGCCGTTGAATAACTACCCCATCATCTAGTCTATTGATTATGTCATTTCTTAAGGAACTCGAAAAGGGGCGGATTTTTATTGCATGAATCGATTAAGGGGCAAGTTACTAAGTAAAAACCGAAAGTGCTATTAAATTAGAGGGTGCAAATCGGAGATATGGGTTCTAAACCATCTTCACTCGATTTTTCAATATAACTCGAAAATGGAGCAAAATTTGGTGCAATTCCAAGGACGTTTTTTGTAGATAGCAAATTTTCCCATCAAAAAACATCTTTCGAATAATTGTAAAAAAAAGTTTTCTATCCAAAACGTTAAAATTCCCGACGAAAAAAAAGTCAAAATTTTCCAATTTTTGAGTTTTTTTAGTTTTTTTAGTGGCATTTCTTTCTGGTTGAAGATAGGTATATGCATTGCTCCTTAAAAAAGAAAGTAAATAAAATTTTCTTTAAAATGCTATATCAGAAAACTTTCTATGTTTGAAATTCACAGAAATATTGTCACTTGAACAGAGACATTTATACCCTTTTCACACCGAACGGAAATCCGGATTTTGATTTTGATTTGGGTGGTACTAGTTTCAACCCATTCACACCGCGGCGAAGTACTAGAGTAGATTTTGTTTGACGTTTGACACTGACACTAACTTAACTTCACACTTTAAATTTGTGGTTTTTCTTAACAAAAACAAGAAACAAAGTTTGTGTTTTTCATGGCAGTAAAAACTTAAAACAAAAGAAAAATATTCTTTCAAGTGAAAAGTGCGACGGCTTAAGAAGTATAAGTAAAATTAAATGATCGCTCTCTCTCTCTTTGATAACATGGCGAAGTCTTATTAATTCATGAATCGGCCAAGCTACAGCATCACCAAGCGCGCAAATTTCGTTCTATTTGAGTTGTAAGGCCAAGCAGCTTTTCTATTTCATCAGGCTTAATATTTCTCCTGCCACCATCATTTCCACATCCATCGAGTACATTCACGGCGTGGTGTGCATTGTCCGAAGGGCTCATGCGAGTAAAAGTGTGGTAACCTCTCTATTGTAGCTATTATATCAACTGATTTATTCATCACTATTACAGCAGCAGTACCAAGCCCTATAGTTTTATCGTTGGCCACACTATAAGAGATGAGAAAACGAATGAGCATGACTTGAAAGACTTTGCTATTTTTTATTTATTGAAAAAAATTTCCTAAGAATAAGGAAGAACAGCTAGAAAGCATAGTGGATCGTTGGTTATTTTTCTTCGTTACGGCAGCCACAGCAGGAGAAATCATGCCAGAGGTGGAATATCTGGCTAAGAAATCTATAGACTACGAGCTTAAGCAATCTCAAATTACAGCGCAGTAAGAGGAAAAAGCTAGAGCAGACTTAAAACAATAACAATGCAAAGCAGCTGCTGCATCCACAGCGTTGGCTGATAGCCAAGTCTCAGTCATTCTCGATAGTCAAGAAACAGTCAGCGACGAAAATGTTGCATGGAATCAGGTTTTGCATTATTTGTTTGATAATAAGTCAAGTTAATTCACTGCTTAATCTCTATTTAGATTGCTTTCTTTGGTGGCTCTGTAGCTGCTTAACGAGGCGAATATGGCTGAAAGGAAGTTGTTCGTAAAAGCTTGACGAAACAACAAACTTCTTTCCTCATTTACTTGTCCTCAATTGCACCTGAGATGACATGCAAGAAGGTCCAAGTTCCTGTCAATGCTATACCGCATGTAATTGGCAGGGCGGGTAGCAACATCAATGCTATCCGAGCAACAACTGGAGTCATTGTATATATAATCTATAGTAGAACCACCTAGCGATTTAAGAATGTTTTGTTTTTAGGGCACGTGCGCTGCAGTCGCCTGGCAAAAAACGTAAAAAAAATGCGAGTAGTCTTGTGGAATGTATTTATAAGAGAGCCAGATAAATGTTTTAAGAGACTGATCATATGGCAAAAATATTTAAGCGGGATTCGTGATGTTGTGATTTTGTTTTGGTTCTCATTTGTGGGTATGTGTAAAGTTCCTTGGAAAATTACATTTGCTTTGAAGAAAGTGGTGTGAGACATAAATATAAGTATATTTTTGCGTTTCTTCATTTCTTTCGGTTGAAATTACTTGCATAAGGAGCAAATAGCAACGTTGCATTATTTCACTTTAGAAATTATTCCAATTGCCCTGTGTGGTGTGTGACCAAGTTAGTCATACCTATGTTTTTTGATTTTCTTCTTTTATTTTGATTGAAATGAAGCAAATAGCAACGTTGCATTATTTCACTTTGGAAATTATTCCAATCGCTTTGAAATACATACCTACTGAAATTAAATAAGAATAGAAAGTTTTTCGCAGTGATGTAAGTATTTCAGTTTTATGGAATTATTAAAAAATTTTAATGTAGTAAATACAACAACCTGTTACAAATTCTAACAGATTAATATTTTATGCAATAACAGGTGCCATTGTATATAAATTCTAGATTAGATATACAATGCAGGTGCACAAAATATTCTAGTAGTGACACTTACCAATACGACTTAGACGTTAAAGGAGATTGATAAGCTTTAATATAGAAATAGAAACATATATTTTTAATGAAGGTAGTACACTATCATATACATTCCTATCATATAATCTATGACTGATTTTCTCAATGTATGGCAAGTGATGTTACACTATGCCATGAATATTTGTATGGCCAACAATGTTAGTTCTAATCTTAAGGCTGAGTAAAATGTTAGTATTCGCTCTTCACAATAAATTTGGTAGTACAGGGTTGCCAAGCTACACATTAATTATGAAAATTAAATCGTGTAAAATATTGAAAAAGTAAAATTAAATATTCCAAAGAAAAACGCCATTTTTCGCAGTTGCTAATACATATAAACCCTAAATCAAAATCGTTAGAGCCGTTTATTAAAAAATTGGTTTTTTATCTTGAATTTTTTTAGAAATGAGGTTTTAAAAATTCAAGTACACAAGTTTTAAGATCTTGCTGAAAGATGTTTTGACAAAAAATTATAAAGAAATCAAAGATAAAGTTTTTAAAGTATTTGAAATAACAAATTTTTTTTTTAAATTAACGATAATTCGAAAAAGCAAAATTTTTCAAGTGTTGACATGCAATTTTTCTAAAACAACATAGGACTTCTAAAATATTAAATTTCGTCAAAAGCGTGTAATCAATTAGCGAGACAGTAGGTTTAGAAAAAAACAATAGGGGAAACTGGGGCACATTAAACACTCAATTTTAAAGGGTCTGTATTTTTGAAAACTTTTGATGGATTTATGTAATTTTTTAGTGTTTGATACATTGAATATTTGGGCTACGACTGGCTTGCACATTTTCCTTTTCTAAGATTTTTATAATTTTTTAAAATATAAATATTTTGTTAAAAAGTCATTTTGTCAAAAGTGACGAACACGGAGCACCTTTAACCTTGCAAGGGGATCATTCGACAACATTTTAAGCCCAATAAGTATCACCGGATGTTGTCTTTTTGGTATTTGAATGCAAGTTTATTAAAAGATATAAGAAAATATACATTTAGGAATTCATTTTTATTTCGCAAACATAAAAACTATCAGTCCATTTAGATGCACCCTTGTGATGTGAAAATAATAGAGAGGAACATTTCTAAACTATTAAATATATAATGTGATAAAAAAATAAATAAATATTTTTGACGACATCGAGAAGTCGAGACTGGGTTCGTGAGTGTTGGTAGTTTGAAGTTGATTTGATTTCTCAAAGTCAAAGAAGTGGCTTCAACGGTTGGTTTGGTAGAAACATAACCCGATAATGATAATTTACGAAGAAAGTTGACAGAATAAGTTTTATCAAATGTACCCCTAACAGGAGTCAAATGTGCCCTATTTGCAAAAGTCAAATGAGCCCCAATAGCTCCTTACATCTTTTTTTTAAGAATCAAAGTTAGACTTTCACAAAACTGACCTTAATTTATATACTTGAATAGTGCTATCACTCACGTTTTCTTTATTACGTTTCTTTCCATTAAATACCGTTCGTTCACAATCCCAACTTTTCTTCTTTAAGGCTGCGTTCACACCAGAACTAGCAAAGTCAAATGTGCCCCAAAGTCACATGTACTCCAGTTTACCCTACTATGGGGTGTACCGTTTTTAGACTTTTTCCAACAAAAATTTTTACATCATAAGAAAAATTATTCTAAAAAGTCGGCTTTGAAAAAAACGGTACTATGGGGGGCACCGTTTTTAGACTTTATACAAAAAATATTTCACATCATAAGAATAGCTATTCAGAAATAATAACTCACGTAAAATTTTATCAAAATCGAAAAAATCAAAAAAATAGGATTATCATATAGGTTGTATGGCAGGTACCGTTATTTCAAGACCTAGAAATCCAATTCCAAAAGCTTCTCTGTAAACTACCACAGAGACCATAACTGCAAATTTTTAAAAAAAAATCGGTCCATCACTTCAGGCTGTACATCCATAGTTCGGTTTTTTTCAAACACGATGTTGACGAAATTTCGTATTTTAGAAGTTCTAAATTTTTTAAAAAAGATCACATATCAACATTTGAAAAATTTTAGCTTTTGAAATTTTTATAAATTTTTTATAAAAAATTTTAATTTTTTAAAATAATTTCGAAACCATATTTTTGATTATTTTTTAAAATTTTTGTCAAAACAACTTCCAATAAGATCTTAAACTTTGCATACTGGATTTGTAAAAACCTCGTTTTTAAAAAAAGTGAAAAATAAAAAACGTATTTTTAAAACTGGTCCAATAATTGTGATTAAATTTTCAGCGTTTATATGTACATATTAGCAACTGCAAAAAAATGGTGTTTTTAGATTTTCGCTTGAAACTTTTAGAATATTTAATTTAATTTTTTCCAATATTTTGCGTGATTTAATTAATTTTTCGTAACTAATGTGTAGTTGGCAGCCCTGTATCACCAAATATATTACGAGCAATCGCAAGTTCGTGCGACCCAGTCGTGCTCAATTTTTTAAGTGAATAAACCCTATCCGCCCTTTAAACTACTGCTATAATGAATATCCGAAAAAAAAAATACAACAAAATACATATAATATTAAATGAACTAGAATTTTGCTTTGAAAATATATTTACAAAAATCAATAATCAATCAAAGTTTCACATGCAAAATTTATTATCTACTAGGTACCAATAAGATTTCAACGAAAATGTAGAAATCACAAAATACACGCAATGACTTCGCCAAAACTTAATTTTCATTTGCCTGCCTCCAATAAAGTTTCTGACCTACCTCACCAACTCACAAACGAAAAGGTCTCAAACATGAATTTCGTTGAAAATGATTATTTTTGTCCTTACGAGCATTGTCTTGCATAATCTTCCTTGTCGTCCTTTATACTTTACCAATACCATATTATACATACACCCGATCTACGGTTTCCTCTTTGAATGGTGCACAGCTGGACAGCAGTTTAAAAAGAGAACTCAATGTTTACAAATTGAATTTCAAAGAGCAAAAATCTTAACATCCACAAATATTCTTTTTCTTTTTGTAATAAATTTCATGTGGAACTTGTTAGTTCGTTTTTAGGGCTGGTGGTGCGCCACCAGTCAAAAAGTCTACACAATTCTACTATAGTTTTTATATACAATGCTGGAGTCCACATCTCAATTCTCAACACACTGGCTGGTCCCATTTGCACATTTAACGTTGCCGGTGCTGCATGGCAGTTGCATCAAGTGTGTCACATGCAAGTCAGTAGACGCCATTGCAACCACAAGGAGGTCCAGCAACATCTACTTCACAGCAACAATTCAAAACCCTAACAAAAAAAATTTTCATTACTTCAAATAAAAAAAAAGAAAACGGTAAAACGTTGTTTCAAAACAAATAAAATGTTCTTTATTAATTAATATTCGATATTAACATTATATATAAAATCATTAAAGCATTTTCTTATACCTTGTTATTATGTGCTTCTTGCATCTTAAAATTCTGTGACAAAAATATTAAAAAATAATAAAGAGAACAATTTAGCTATGTAAGAACATCAGCTTAAAATATATTTGTAGCTGCAACACTTCACCGATAGTAAGGGGTTTTGAGTAATCAATTTTCATACACGATATTACTAGATCCCGAAATTCCAACGATGTTCCCATCCATCGATGATTTTTCGTCGTCCACATATCAACATTGAAAATTCTTTCCTGGATCACAGCCTCCTTTATATTTGTTATCTTGCCAACTTTGTTCTTCTTAATGTAGAGCTAGTTTCCAAATAATGTGCGGAAAGCGGCATTGTGCTTGTGGAGGACCTCAACTGAATGTTTTCTCATAGCCAAAGCTAAAATTATATTCATCCCTTCCAAGGAGGGTTTTCACTTATTGAACGTTGCTGGATTTTGCATTAATTTCCACTTGTAGATTTTGTTTTTGACAAAATTTCATTCAAACTATCTATCTTTTGTGGAGGTTTCCTCAAGAGCTAAAAAGAATCAGTTAAATATCATCTCGATGTATTAACTGTGTACCACTTACCAATTCAATAATAAACTTGGCATCTATCTGAATGTGATGGATCATCAGTTCCTCGATTGTTGTTGCTACTTGTTTTCAGGTGTTTCGAACAGCTCATTTTCAACTGTATTATACACGATATTACTAGATCCCGAAATTCCAACGATGTTCCCATCCATCGATGATTTTTCGTCGTCCACATATCAACATTGAAAATTCTTTCCCGGATCACAGCCTCCTTTATATTTGTTATCTTGCCAACTTTGTTCTTCTTAATGTAGAGCTAGTTTCCAAATAATGTGCGGAAAGCGGCATTGTGCTTGTGGAGGACCTCAACTGATTGTTTTCTCATAGCCAAAGCTAAAATTATATTCATCCCTTCCAAGGAGGGTTTTCACTTATTGAACGTTGCTGGATTTTGCATTAATTTCCACTTGTAGATTTTGTTTTTGACAAAATTTCATTCAAACTATCTATCTTTTGTGGAGGTTTCCTCAAGAGCTAAAAAGAATCAGTTAAATATCATCTCGATGTATTAACTGTGTACCACTTACCAATTCAATAATAAACTTGGCATCTATCTGAATGTGATGGATCATCAGTTCCTCGATTGTTGTTGCTACTTGTTTTCAGGTGTTTCGAACAGCTCATTTTCAACTGTATTATACACGATATTACTAGATCCCGAAATTCCAACGATGTTCCCATCCATCGATGATTTTTCGTCGTCCACATATCAACATTGAAAATTCTTTCCCGGATCACAGCCTCCTTTATATTTGTTATCTTGCCAACTTTGTTCTTCTTAATGTAGAGCTAGTTTCCAAATAATGTGCGGAAAGCGGCATTGTGCTTGTGGAGGACCTCAACTGATTGTTTTCTCATAGCCAAAGCTAAAATTATATTCATCCCTTCCAAGGAGGGTTTTCACTTATTGAACGTTGCTGGATTTTGCATTAATTTCCACTTGTAGATTTTGTTTTTGACACAATTTCATTCAAATTATCTATCTTTTGTGGAGGTTTCCTCAAGAGCTAAAAAGAATCAGTTAAATATCATCTCGACGTATTAACTGTGTACCACTTACCAATTCAATAATAAACTTGGCATTTATCTGAATGTGATGGATCATCAGTTCCTCGATTGTTGTTGCTACTTGTTTTCAGGTGTTTCGAACAGCTCATTTTCAACTGTATTTTGAACGTTTTCTAAAAGCTTTGGTTTAGTTTCATTTGTTTATGCAACTGGACTCGTAAGTATTATCACCAATGCTTTCTGTCGTTGTGCTTCCATTACGCTGTGTAGTGTTTCAGTGATGTCGGCTTTTAAAACGAAAATAAATAGATTATACAAATGGAATAAAAAAGGGTATATTCTGTGAAAATACCTCTTAGTTCTGCAAGTATTTAGTTTAACTTCCAGTTCATCAATCTTTTTCCATGCATTTGCCAGTTGAATTCGATAAAGTTGAACTTTTACGTCATGTTTTTCTTGCAGTAAGTTGAGTTCTTGTTCATTTCTTTCCATTTATCAGTTCCATTTGTTTCATTGCACGTTCGGCTGTAAATTGTTCTCTGTCGCGTCCCTCCTGCTTCACAGTTTCCCCAACTTTGTCCAACTGTACCTGAGCTTCTGTGCAACGACAACTTTAAGTTGCTGTTCGCAGTGCGTCAGGCATTGACTTTGGTTTTCCAACTTTTTTTGTTATGATGTCTATAGAAGAACAATTTTTTAGTTAACATTTTTATTGTACAAAAATATTACCTCTTTCTCAAACAGTGAAGAGAGTTTTTCGTTTAGAGACTTCCTCTGCTCCTCTAGATTATCCGCACCATTTTTTTGTTTCTGCATTAATTCCTGCGCCTCTTCTTTGTTTACTTTAAGAGATTCAAGCTCCATTTTAAGATCTTCACAACGAGTACAATTCTAAGAAATATACATATAATAATGATTCAGCAAAAATATGAAAATGAAACGATTTATTAAATAAATAATGAGCCGCAAAACTTTCATAAACAATTTTCCAAAAATATTTTTACTATCCTGACACAACAACACGTCAGCAACTAAACTGTTCGATTTCTATAGTAAAATACTAATTTCGATGACAAGTGTCAGGTTTCTTAAGCATTGTTGTTGTTTTTTCTGAAAGTTCATTTTCAGTGAAGTTGACTAATTAAAAATTTGGGTAGGACAGGCTTTTGAACTTTGTAGGTAATAACACATACACATGACAAACATAGTGCGAAGCTCCAATATTTAGCGCATTTCTTTTAACCATACCTTTCAAAGGAATGGAAGGGACCAACAATTTTTTCCTGATTCCGAACAGCTAATCGAGAATTCGCTTTTCATGGGATGAAAAATCAAATTTCTAGTAAAATGTGACATGTTTCTAGTCTTTCCAACTGCAATCGCGAATAACTTCAGAAGGAAGAACTTTATGAAACAGAATTATAAACCCTTTTATGTAGAAAATTAGGTCTCGTTCAAGAAATATTTCTCACTTAATGAATTGTTTGTTAGTGGAAAATTTTCAAAGTAAAAAGTATGATCAAAACTAGACACCAGTTTTTAAAGCTTGACTGCTGAGAAATGGATAAATAATTTAAACAATACTATTTTTTGAAGGAAATTTAATTTCTTACAAAAATGATTATCTTTAGGATTTTTGGCCTAAAATAGTTTAACAGCTTAGATGCAAAAATAAAATCAGGTCTAAGATATCGAAAACACGTTTAAAAGACATTAACTTATTTTTAAAGGGCTCAAACTTTCATGGTATGTATTTATTTTATCCAAAAATATATTTTTAAAATATTTGTAAAAAAAAGAGTTTTTATCCCAAATAAATTTTCAAAACATTTGCCAAAAAAGAGTTTAAATGTTTTTATGGATTTTCTGGAAAAAACTGCTTCCCATTTTTTTCTATTTCTTAAAAACTAAGAAAATTTTTCACCTTTCAATTTCTTTGAAGAAAAAGAATCAATTTTTCACCAAAATTTTGACTTTGAGACTTGATTGTTCACTTGAATATTGTCCTGAATTTCCAGATTGATGCGAATAACAGTTTTTGGTGATACAACTTCAGAAAGTCACACACTCCAGGTCAGCTAGTCTTAGCACACAAAATTTTAAAAACGTTTTTATCGAAGCAATGGCGCTTATTGCGAGTGTCGTTTGGCTGTCGATTACACGACGCGACGGTTGTCGATAGTCGAACGTTGAAAAAGAAATTTGGTATTGCGTATTCTTATTGTTCGAGTTGCATTATAAAACAAAATGTTAATTTAGACCTAAATAATTTCTTTAGAATTAAACTCAAACAAATTAAACCTTCCCCCCAAGCTTTCAAGGAAATCGATAAAGTAACAGGCCGAAAATTCTTTGGTACAGATATTTCGAAAGACACTCTTTTTTATAATGGACAAGAGCTTATACCTTATAGATGTTCAATCAAAATTAAATGCTTTTAAAAGCTTTTATTCGACATCTCCATCTGAAATAGGAGCAGATTATCAAACTTTCGAAAATGAAGTTATTTCGACAGTAAACCGTTTCAAAGAGTGTCACACTATCGAAAAACTTTTAACCTTTTCGCCAGATTGTTGTGCGTTTGACCCTAGAAGAGCACCGTTTACTTCACCTAACTGTGTTAATATTTCGAGAAGCTCGCTTAATAATAAAAAATCCTCTGGGATAGATCAATTATCAAATTTTGTTCTCAAGCATTGTCTGTTTTCTTTGGATTGCGTTTTGTCACTTATATTTAACCAATGTGTTAATAATGGGTATTTCCCAAATGCTTGGAAAAAGGGTAAGATTTTACCATTAGCAAAGAAAAAAGCTGCAAAAGAAGTTAGTAACTTTCGTCCAATAGCGCTTCTTTCAAATATTGACAAATTATTCGAAAGGATTTTAATAAATCCTTTAAACACTTTTTGTGATGATGAAGAGATAATCCCAAGAAATCAATTTGGGTTCAGAAAAGGAAACTCCACAGAACATGCATTGCTCTTGTTTCAAGAGAAAGTAATGCAAAACCTAAGCTGTTCTGAGGTTTGTTCCATTTCACCATTTTTCAGTTTTACTACTTTTTGGAGGAGATTTTGTGGAAATCCGAAAAAAATAGACTTGAAAAAATGTAAATTTTGTATGGAGTAACTATTCGATTTTTTTGGGATTTCGGCTTTTTATTACTTTTTTCGCTCGAAATCCGGATTTCGGCGCAGTGTGAAACCGGTATTATCGTTGTTTTTCATCATTTTTATACTGACTGCAGCTTCTTTGTTTGGAACAATGTTGATCCAGACCCTAAGCAACTGTCGTTTCCAATATTTTTGCAAATTATCAAAACGTTCAAATTTTTCGCTGGCACAAATACCACCAACACGCTATTCCATTAAACATCATGGCCTAAAAACTTTTTTCCAAGTCCAACAGTGGCTGTTAATTGGTTGGGAAAGTTCTAAATGTGGATTCATTCCTATTCGCACAATTACACCTTCTGCACCAGATATAAAGCTAAAAGCTTGTGGTTGCACTATAGGTTGCCATGGAAGCTGTGGTTGAAGAAAAATAAAAATTCCTTGTCCAACTATTTGTACACCCCGCTAAATGATGACAGTGACACATGTTTCTGAGTACTCAAGAGAAAACAATCTGTTGAAGAAAGGTACTTTGTTGAAATAAACTGTTCTGATAGCGTAAAGAATTGTTAAAATTTTGATCGCCATTTATATGCGTTGAATCTGAAGTTGAAACAATCATACGAATAGCAGAGCACAAAAGTTAACTTGAAGCGTAACCGCCGCCGGTCTGAGCGTTTGCTTCAACTCACAGGACTAAACAAAGAGAAGAAATAAACTCATCCAAAACTGAAGGAATGCAAAGTGAAAGAAACCGAAGCAGAAGTCATATGGTGGTTTAAACATAATAGAATTGCTCATTAGAAGGAAAGTAGGGGAACTAACCAAATCAGCTGTGGTATCGCAACATGTAAACTGAGTTATCTCGCAACATACCCTAGTAGAAGTGACTATTCAGGCAGTTTGTAAATCCTTGGTAAACTTTTTATGACTTCTAATATAAAAAGTGGCTTCTCTACTCCAAGCTTCAAATCGACTATTCTCTACACAGGCAACCACCATAAAAGTAGGAATATAAAAAACGGTATAAAAAGGTAAAGTGTTTATCCTAATTCCACTCAGCTTTTTGTACGTTCAGCTATGTTAACAAACCGTAGCATTCAAATAGAATTACACTGCTTTATCTTTACGAGGCAGCTAATTCACATTACGAGGAAAATCCTCTTTGTTTATAAGACGTAGCTCATCAGAAGCGGTATCTTTCAACAATGTGATGCACGTTGCTTTCCACATACAAGAGTAATGAGACATTTCCGCTTCAAAATGCACCTCAAAGTAATATTCCTTATTACATTACTTTTAAGCTCCTTTCACTTGTTAATACACCGCAAAACTTATTTGCCTCCTTGCACAAAGTACTCCCGTATAGCGAACACATTCCAGCTACTGAGCTTATATCCATACTCACGCATCGCACATTCCACTCCACATAGGTATCTCAAGCACAAATCCAAAAAGGGAAAATCTTGAGCTTGAGAGACATTTGTCTTGCTCCACACGAAGGTACCTACGATGTGCTACACCTACAATAACTCTCAAAGCCAGCGATATACACAATTTTGTAAACCGCACCCAACAACAACATGTTAACTGCAAGCGTTTCCAGTTCACTTCTTCCTTTTTTTTCCTCATATATCGTCATCATGGGTAGGGTGGTCCTAAGTTCTTGTCTTCGTCATTCTTTGAAAGTGCAACCAACAAATCCTTTCAACTCCACATTTTGTGTGCCTGTTAGATTTTGTGATTGACATAAAACAATTGCAGGCAACAGCACAACACAGGCAGTGAGCCAAAAGTCCTGTTCTGCTTCTGTTTTTGAACTCATTTCTTATAATTTTTGCAAGCAACAATGACTTCCTTTTGAGTTCGCTTAGAGAAACAATTTTGTGCCACTATTAATAACTGTCATATAACATTTGAGTGGCAAATTAATTTTCACAAAAAAAAAAGAAATTATGAGAAGCAAAAAATTATTGCAGAAAGGACACAATGGCAATATGATGGAAGGGAAACAATTACACTGAAGTAGAATTTCCGTTTTCTTATGAATAATGTGGTTGACCAAGGAATGGCTACCGAAAAAACAGTGCCTATTGACGTTTGCTTTGTCGGGAACAATTAGGCATGGCTGGTTGATTGATTGGTTAGTTGGTTTTGGCCTTGAAAGAAATTAGACAATAAAACATTACTGACCACAGATGGTATCCATTTCGCACATAGGTATTAGTGTATGTGTTTATGTGTTATGTGTAGAGGAGAGGTATAAATCTGATGGTCGGTGGTTGGTAATAATGCAGCAAAGGAAAACTGAGCTCGTGTTGGATTCTATTAGAAATAGCTTGATGAAACATATATGGATTCATTAAGGACCTCGTAATTGATTCTCTTTGTGTGGTTTAATTGCAAGTTTACATTTAAATTATAATTACTATTGCAAACCACACGTCTTTGAAAAGTTAATAGTAGCGTTAATTATAATAGCGGGTGGTTACTGTTTGTTATACACAAACAAGCTGTCCAAATACAATTTATCAGTTAGAGAGGTGTCTTTATAATTTTCTGGTGGGGTTTGAGAATTGAAAGGGACAGAAAACCCGCAAGGCAATGAAGGTAAACTGAGGATGTATCGAGTTCACAGACAAAATGCTTTATGGCATTATTAAAGCTCTGGAGGTGTCTTTATTAAAATATGTAGGTATGCGATGTATTTTCATAAATAGGGTGACAGAAATAAGCATAAGGACGATCTCAATTTCAATGCTCTGAAGTGTTTAATGAACAGTTTAAGCATCACGATTACCATGAACTTTCAATATTGCATTTAACATAGAATCTATCAAGTTTCGCTGGACTTGTTCGGCGATCTTAAGACATGTCTGTGTTATTCCTCTTTCAAACTTTTACACACTTCTGTAATTCTTCCTTTTGAATAAAGCTTTCTTGCATTTCTTTGACAGTGTTTGCTTTAAGCCTACAAGAAAGGTATAGTAGGTACAGAATTTTAATGCTTTCAAATCTTACCGCAGCGGACATTAATTGGGTTATCAAAAGGTGCATTGTCCTTTGGAAAAATGAAATTTTCAAACGTCTCCAAATTCATTCAAATCAAGTTCCAATACTTCCCTCTGATTTTCGCCATTTATTTACGGTTAAACGAATATCACGCGCAGGTTTCTTACAAATTTTAGCACAGCTTTGATGATGTAGCGGATTCAGGTTTTTCATCATTTTCTTATAGCAAAGGCTATAAAAATCAGTTTTTTTCCAACAATGTACGACAGATTTCGTTTGGAATTTCTTTGGAGTTAAGAGAAAATTCTTTCTCCAGACATTTACTGGCCTTTTTTGTACATATAGCTACTCGCGTATGCTTAGCTGCTTAGAAAACAAGTTGAATTTACCTCTTAGAGAGTTGCTGTTGAATTTATCATACTTACATATTTCGGAAACTGTATAATCGTAGACCAAATTCAGTTTTCTTCCTTTTACTGCCCTTTCCGAGTCTATGTACTTTCGAGACTGCATATGCAAGTCAGCGATATGTTCCCACATATCTCGAATTCGTTCGAATTAGTTCGAAGTTCTAATTTGCTATAAATATCCTTTAGGAGAAATAAAAAATTAAGTTTTATTGTTTACTAGCTATCCTGTGCCTGCCTGGCGTTGCTCGTGTCTAACATAGTCAAAGCTTGGTCGGTTTTGATTTTTTTAAGAAAATTAAGTCAATCTATCTTCTCGGCCTTACCGATTTTTACCATATTTTATATGCGTATTCAGTAGGCCTGAGAATCGGCTACTATCTATTTTCCATACCCCTAAGTGATAAGGGCCATCTCCCCATAACATTGTTTTTTTAATTTACTCTGTGACACGAGAATCTATATATATAAAGTAGGATGTATGTATGTATGTATGTAGGTATGTATGTATGTCCGGGGTAAACTCCTAAGCCACCCAACGGATTTTATTGAAATTTTCTGGGTAGACATAGTTTAGTTCAGAGATGGTTCCTGCCAAGGTTTGATCCCCATATTCCCACAGGAACGGGATTGGTAACGGAAAATTAGAAACTACTCCACAGATTTCAAAAAATCTTTCAGCACTTGGGGTCCTACATTATCTCCCTTCATCAGTAACTAAAACTATATTTCATCCCTATAATCCCACCAGAACAGAAACGGGAACGAGGGTGGGAACCATAAAGTTACTTGACCGATTTCAAAAATTCTTTCAACTCTGGGATGTTACATTATCCCTCAGTGACATAGACTTACATTTCATTCACATATTTCCATGGGAACGGAAGATTCCCACAGGAACGGGGTTGGGAACGGAAACTTAGAAGCTACTGGACAGATTTCAAAAATTCTTTCTGCATTTAGATGCCACATAATCCCTCAGTAACTTGGCGTGTATTTGATCATCCCTAGAATCCCACGGGAACAAAAACGGGAACGAGGACGGGAACCATAAAGTTACTTGACCGATTTCAAAAATTCTTTCAACTCTGGGATGTTACATTATCCCTCAGTGACATAGACTTACATTTCATTCACATATTTCCATGGGAATGGAAGATTCCCACAGGAACGGGGTTGGGAACGGAAACTTAGAAGCTACTGGACAGATTTCAAAAATTCTTTCTGCATTTAGATGCCACATAATCCCTCAGTAACTTGGCGTGTATTTGATCATCCCTAGAATCCCACGGGAACAAAAAAGGGAACGAGGACGGGAACCATAAAGTTACTTGACCGATTTCAAAAATTCTTTCAACTCTGGGATGTTACATTATCCCTCAGTGACATAGACTTACATTTTATTCACATATTTCCATGGGAACGGAAGATTCCCACAGGAACGGGGTTGGGAACGGAAACTTAGAAGCTGCTGGATAGATTTCAAAAATTCTTTCAGAATTAGGATACCACTTAGTCCCACAGTAAGACAGATTATATTTCTTCCCCAAACTCCCACGGAAGAGGAGAACTGGAACCTTAAAACTACAGACCCGAGCAAAGCCGGGCGGCTCAGCTAGTTTTATATATTAGATTTTAGAGCCTCAGTGTAAATTTCATATCAACTATATTCTCAAGTAAATTTATTATTAATTTGCTGGACAAAAATTATTTATTCCTATTTTATTAAGTGCAGTTTTCATAATTAGTTAATTAAGTGATTTATTACACAACCTCAAAAGTACTCAACACGTGCCACCGCAAACAACGACTAGGTATTGTGTTTTAAGTATAAATTATTCTTAATCTTAAAATCTTGCTTCCTTCTAACGCCCGTAATTTTCAATAGATTCTAATGGATCTTCTTTTATTGGGTATTTGTTACTATCGATTTTTCATACCCGTAAGTGTCGGCTCAGCAGATGGCGTCGCAGTAGGTATCTACGTTATTTTACGAAAAGGCTTGACTGATTTCGATTATATTTTGCGGCTCCGAGAGTTGATTTATAAGAATTTTTCTCTCGAAGCATCCTAAAGCGTTTTCATCTACCTTTGACAAGGTCCATGCCTCTGCGCCATATATAAGAACAGGGATGATAAGTGTCTTATACAGGGACACTTTAGTTGCTCGAGAGAGGACTTTACTACTCAATTGCCTTCTAAGTCCGAAGAAACAGCGATTGACAAGAGTTATTCTTCGTTTGATTTCGGGGCTGGTGTCGTTGTCTGAATTAATAGCGGTGCGTAGGTAGACAAAGGTCTTAACTACCTCAAAGTTAAAGCTGTCTATCGTGACGTTCTGTACAAAACGTCGGTGATGGGTGTCCTTTCTTGATGACAGCATATACTTGGTCTTGCACTCATTGACCACTAAACCCATCTTCTTCGCTTCCGTCTCAATGCTCATAAACGCGCCATTGACATCACGCTGCGTTCTTCCAATTATGTCAATATCGTCGGCATATCCAAGCAATTGACGGATCTTTGAAAGATTGTGCCTCTTGTGTTGACGTGGGAGTTTTGCACTATTCTTTCAAGAACGATGCTGAAGAAGTCACATGACAGTGCATCGCCTTGCCTAGAACCTTTTTTGACATCGAATATATCGGTGAGACCTTTTCCGACCCTGATGGAGCAGCGTGCGTTCTCCATCGTCATCCTACACAATTGGACAAATTTGGTAGGGATGCTAAAACTAGACGAGGCTCTATATAACTCTTCTCTATAGATGCTGTCATACGCGCCCTTAAAATCGATAAAAAAGTGGTAAGTATCGATTTGAAGTTCCTGAGTTTTTTCCAATATCTGCCGTAGTGTGAAGATTTGGTCTATGGTGGACTTTCCTGGTCTAAAGCCGCACTAATAACGACCTATCAGGTTGTTGACGAATGGCTTCAGACGCTAACACAATACGGCAGAGAGGATCTTGTACGCGATGTTAAGAAGACTGATTGGTAGTTGGCGAAGTTCAGAGGGTCTCCTTTCTTGAGGACCGGGGAAACAATGCTGAGGTTCCATTCATCGGGCATGCTTTCTTCCGACCATATTTTGCAAATGAGCTGGTGCATACTCCTGACCGATTTAAACAATTCTGCAATGAGGCCATCAGCTCCCGCAGCTTTGTTGGACTTTAGCTTGGATACTGCTGTTTTCACTTCGTTCAGGTCGGGTTGGCGGAATTGTTGTTCTACGTTGCCTAAATCGAATGGTTCTACCTCTCTAACAGCGGAATTGGGTTCATCATCGCCGTTATAGAGCTTGGAGAAGTGAACTTTCTATATCCTCAGCATTGGTTATACCACGATGTTCCCTTGATCGTCTTTGCAGGCTTCGGCTCGGGGCTTATAGCCCGAGGCTGTTGTTTCCACCTTTTGGTAAAACTTCCAAACCTCATTCCTACTGTGGCACCCTTCTATCTCTTCGATCGCGCGTTTCTCATGCTCTCTCTTTTTCCGTCTAAGAAGCCGGTGTTCGTCTCTCTTCTTCTGCTTGAAGAGCTCATAAGCAGTTCTAGTCTTTTTGTGCAGCGCCGCTTTGTATGCTTCCTGTTTAGCTGCATGTGCTTGCCGGCATTCGTCGTCAAACGAGGGGTTTCGTAGTGGTGGCCGTGTGAAGCCCAGCACTTCAGAGACGGCATCTCTGATGGCTGATTGGCAGTGCTGCCACTGGTTCTCTATACTTGATGCTGGCGGCATAGGACTCCTTAAGAGGTTGTTAGAGACTCGACTTGGATATGGCGATCTCTTGCGATTGTAGTCGTCCAACGTCGAATTTTCTCACAGTATTTCCTTGTTTTGGCTTAGATCAGGATATCCACAGTCGTACCTTGGCTACAACAATTTAGTGGTCCGAGTCAATGTTGGCCCCTCGGAATGTTCGAACATCCTCTATACTGGAGAAGTGTCGTGCGTCGATCGTAATGTGGTCAATTTGGTTGACGGTTGATTGATCAGGAGATTTCCATGTCCCTTTGTGGATATTGAGGTGCTGGAACCGCAATTTTTAAAATAACCTAGATCCGAGCAACGCCGGGCGGGTCAGCTATTTTTTTTTTTATATAATTGAACCTTCTCCCTAGTGGGATGGAGATAGACCTCTCTTCTCCTACATTTTTTTTTATTGTCTAACCGAACCAAATCTATCTGACCTGAGCTTTTATCCCCTGTATAGGTATACATTAATAATTTTTTTAGCATGAAATTCGGGAAAAACCTGTGAAGCATTTTTCTTAAATTTTATTACTTTCTTTATAACTTGACTTAAAGTGTACCACTGTAGTACCATATTTTAAGTATAGTATGCAGCAAAATAATTTAAAAAAGTCTTTGGTATATACTACCAAATACTTAAAAAATGTATTGTTTGCTAACTTTTATGCACCACTGTGATATTGTTTGATCTTTAGACACCCTTTTTTACTACAGTTATCTACATTGTGGTACGCGTGGTGTGATGTATAACATGACCGCCTGTTAATCAAGAGGTTCGAGTTCGAATCCCAACAGAGGCAAAAATGTTTTTTCCACGGGTATCGCCTTTCGCAAGGAATTGGCAAGTCCTCCGTTAGTATTCATTGCCATGAAAAGCGCTTTCTCGATTAGCCGTTCGGAACCGGCAGAAAATTGTAGGTCCCCTCCATTTCCTCACAAGGCATGGTTGTGAGAAATGCGCTAGGCCCAAAGGATCCTCGCTCTGTTGCGCCACCCTATTTATTTATTTTTATTTATCTACTTTTGAACATTTTTGAGGTAAAATATTTAGTCCATTTCATATTGGAAGAAAGTCGTACTTCAGCTGAAAATTCTGAAACCCTCTGTGCATATTTTTTCCTGAAACATGCAACAAAGAATTCCTTAACCATCCTTTAAATCCTGTGTTCCATTTGGACCCGGGGCATGTTTGAACACTCATACTTTTTTCGTTTTTCATTTTTTTGAGTGAGGTTTATGCTCAGTCTAAGCAAACTCAATTTTCTATTAATTATTGCGTTAAAATGATTTTCAGATTTTTACTGATTTTTCTAAAAAAAATTTGTGGGAAAACCAATTCACCTGACCTGGGCTCCATTTGGAATCCACTACTGAAATTCTATGAAAAATCATATTTGTCTAATAAATGAATATTTGTATATATGTATGCATAATACATACATATATGTAGCTTATGTGCCTCCCCGTGCAGTGTCGGGTTAGAATAGCACTGCAGCGCCTCCCCGCTTGTCGTAAAAGGCGACTAAAGGAGCAATCATATCTAGACGACTAACATCAAAGTGAGTCTAGCGACACACATACCACCTAAAAACTCTCCCCAAGTATGCATGCAGATCCCGGGGTTTACACGACTGGAGATTACCGGTGTAGTAAAAGGGAAATCAAACTCATTAAATGGAGCATGCAAGGATGAAAGGAAAATTTTTGAAAAATTTTGAGCATTATGAAGTACTTGCAAACATAAGAAGCACTACCCCGCCAGGCACTTCCATTGCTATGCATGGAGCTGATCCTGGACCGAGCAGCAATGTTCGGGTCAGAGCTATACGGATTCCGGGGGCTAGCAAAGTAATGCGACGAGTTGGACGAAAATTTAGAGTTGCGAGTTGGAACGTTGGAAGTATGACTGGTAGAAGTCTTGAACTCGAAGAGATGATGAGAAGGAGGCGAGTGGACATCTTGTGTGTTCAGGAAACGAAATGGCGAAACACAGCAAACAAAGCCCGTTTCTTAGATGTAAAGACCAAGGCTTACAAGATGTTCTACTATGGAACAGAACAAGGTAGGAACGGAGTCGGTATCATCCTTGACCAAAGTTTATGTAACAGCGTGTTGACCATTTTGAAGTCCAGTGACCGTTTGATGTCTCTTAAATTGGTGATGGAAGGAAAGGTCTGGAATATAATCAGTGCATATGCTCCCCAAATAGGGTGTGAGCAGGAGGGAAAATTTGCATTCTGGCTTGATTTTCATAACCTACTTAAGAACATCCCAAAAGAAGAGTGTTTGTTTGTTGGAGGAGATTTGAATGGACATGTCGGGAAGACAAACGAGGATTATGAAGACTGCCATGGAGGTTTTGGATTCGGCACCAGGAACACTTCTGGTGAAGATATTCTAAATATGTGCAAGTCATACGGTCTTATCCTACTAAATACCATGTTCATCAAACAAGACCGACACCTTATCACTTACAGCAGTGGAGGAAATGAAACCCAGATTGATTACCATTTGGTAACCAATTACATGAAATCTCGGGTGAAAGACTGCAAAGTGATTCTAGGAGAAGCTGCCGCTCAACAACACCGTCTTCTTTTAACAGAATTTTTTACGGATGCGGTGAAGGAAGTCAAACAAACAAAGGCTCCTGGGAGAATGAAGTGGTACAATCTGGAGAAAACCAAAGGACAGCAATTCATTTCGTATATGCGAAGTCAGCTGTGTAATACCATCGACGCAGTTTCAAATACAATGACGGCACAAAATATGTAGGATCGCCTACAACGAACCTGCTTAGAGAGAGCCAAATCACTGTTAGGAGTCTCAAAAGGACACCACCAACAAGCTAAAGAGACCTGGTGGTGGGATGATGAAGCTAAGGCAGTGATTAGAAAGAAGAAAGCAGCTTTCCAAGCTTGGTCGAAGTGCCCCTCAAGAAATACAAATGAAAAAGCGCGTCTCAAAATGGAATACAAGAGCTGCAGAAAAGAAGTGAAGAAAAAGTGCGCCCAACTTCAAGCAAGAAGCACGGAGGGCCTGTATCGAGAGCTGGAAGAGATCTCTGCCCCAGCTGCTGAAGCAAATCAGGCAATCCAAGAGCTAAAACAAAGTAACTTGAATAAGGGAGCAACCATTTTCAAAATAGCCGCTCAGAGAAGGAGAAATGCGCAGGAGATTCGTTCGCCAAAGTTCATAAATAATGCTCAAGGACTGCTACTTGTGGATGACGACAAAATTCTTCACAGGTGGCGACAGTATTGTGATGATCTTTTGAATGAACAGTTTCCTCGGCGCAAATTTCCAACAGCTGCACCTAACTTTACGGAAGTATCCGACGTCACAGTCGAAGAAGTTAGGGAGGCAGTTAAGAACTCCAAAAAAGGCAAAGCGATTGGGCCAGACGAGGTACCATATGAGTTTTGGAAAAATATGGGAGACATCGGGTTGAGATGGCTCACGATTCTCATCTCCAAACTTATAAGAGGTGACAGTTTGCCTAATCAATGGAGGGAAAGTTTTCTTCTTCCAATGTACAAGGGAAAGGGAGATACCAGAAGCTGTGACAACTATCGTTCGATCAAGTTGATGTCCCACACTATGAAGATCGTTGAGCGGGTTTTGGATAGCCGACTGCGGAAAATAATAAGGCTGTCTGATGACCAATGCGGGTTTGTCGCGGGTAAGTCAACTACAGACGCAATCCAAAGTATAAGGATTATGGAAAAACACCGAGATGCCTTAGAGGATTTGCATATTGTGTTGGTTGACTTCGAAAAAGCATTCGATCGACAACCACGAGATCTGATATGGGTGGCCCTCAGACACCGAGGAGTTCCTGAAGCCTATGTGCGAATAATTATGGACATGTACGAGGGAGCAGTTACAAAAGTGAGATGCCCAGCTGGAGTCACCGAAGAATTCCAAATAACAGTAGGTGTACATCAGGGAAGTGTCTTGAGTCCACTGCTCTTTATTGCTGTTCTGGATTATTTGCTCGAAGGAAAAGTAACGGACAATAAAGTACAACAATTATTCTTTGCTGACGATGGAGCCATCATAAGCGAGGATCCTACATCCCTGCAACGAGCACTTGACGTTTGGATTGATGTTCTGGAAGGAAATGGGTACCGTATTAGCGCTAAAAAGACTGAATACCTGTGCTGCCCTTTTTCTGATCCAGACAAGCCTATTCCAGACATTTATTTGAATGGAAATGTGCTTCCCAAGTGTGAAAAGTTTAAATATCTGGGATCTATGATCAATAGTGAAGCAACTTGTGATGACGACATCAATCATCGAGTAAGCGTAGGGTGGATGAAGTGGCGAGAAAACTCCGCTATCTTCTGTGATCGAAAAATGCCCCCTAAGCTGAAGGGAAGACTCTACACAGCAGTTGTCCGTCCAGCTCTGACATACGGTTCACAATGTTGGACAATGTACAAAAAGTATGAGAGCAAATTGACGGCAGCCGAAATGAAGATGCTTCGGATGACAGCAGGAGTAACAAAGCTTGATCGAATTAGAAGTACTAAGATCCGTGGAAGCCTTCATGTCAAAAGTACCATCTTGGACAAAATTCAGCACAACCGGCTCAGTTGGTATTGTCATGTTCAAAGGAGAGATCCGCAGAACCCCGTCCAAAAGGCAATATCGTACAACGTTTCAACAAATTCGCGACGAAAAAGAAAAGGCAGGCCAAAACACTCCTGGTACAAGCAAATGCAAAAACAGCAGCATTTGGTTGGCCTCAGACATGGAACAATCCAAAACCGGGAGGCTTGCCGACGCTTTCTGAGGTCAACGCGGCGTACCCCACAGGCGGATCACTAGTGTGAAGCAGAAAAGTGGGAGAGTTGTGATCGCTTCAAGATCACTACTCGTAACGCCGGAAATGAAGAAGAAGATATGTAGCTTATGTGCAATTCAGATTTCAATTGAAGTTTTTGGCAGTTCCGGGAGACATTTTACGCAGAAGGTTCTTGTGTGGCAAAGGCTTGTTGCTGTCACATGGAACGCTGGTTGTTCTATTTTTCTTGTCTTCTGCTCTTGGCCAAAAGTGAAATCTGTCGCTTTTACAAGAAAGCCTTTCAGCGACTATTGGTTATTCTAATAATAAATAGAATTCATCGATAACACCTTCATTGCGGTTATAGTCAAGTATCATGACAGGTTTATTTTGATTACCGTAAGTGGTTTTCTCATAGTTATGTTGTGTTGATAGCAAAACAAATTGCTTGAACATATCTTTATCAAAAACGCCACTTTTCCAGCAAATCCAAAGATGAGTGAGTGAACTGGACGATACTGCTTTTTGTTACTGACCTTACTGGCTCATTATAGTTATCAAGAATCTGCAGAGTTGAAGTATGATAGCATCAACGACATCAGGGGTGCCAGCACGTAACTTGATACAATCGAGGATTGTCGATCGTCGGCCAACTCGAAATAAATTATTTTTGACAGCATGAATTTTTAAACGAGTATCATTTTGATATCAACTTAAAAATGCCATTGTGAACTACGAAGTGAAATGTCAAATTGGTTATCTTCAAAATAAAGTTCGATCGAGAGAAGTTGAGTTCCGTTTAGATATGATATTCTTTGATTCGGAGAGTGATGATGAGGAAGTATTTAACGCAAAAATTAAAGAATTGCGTGACAATGAGTAAGTGTTCATAAATATGTACGAAGAAAAAAATTAGACTCGGAACAAAACCATTTGTTTTTTTAGTTTTGTACAGCAGTTCAGATTGAATAAAGAATGTTTCCTGATGGTACTAGGCTGCTTAAATTTTCCAAACAGCGTAAGAAGCACATCGGTTCCACCAGTTCTCCGCAGCTTTGCGCCACTTTGAATTTTCTTGCCAGTGGAAGTTTCCAAGATGCCGCAAACAACAGTGTCAAAGTTTTTCTGAAATACGTTGCTTGTTTTGTAAAATAAATTTTGTTCTCAATGGATAAAGTTCGATAGTTCAAAATTTCAAGTCAAGAAAGCAAAGAGTATTACTAAAGTAAATTCAAGTTGCCAGGAATAGTAGGCTGTGTTGATGACACTCACATTCGTATTTTGAGACCTTTTTTTGAGGATTCCCTTTGCTAAGTTGTGGTGACTGCACATAAATGTGGTCAATATTTCAATTTGTTTTATATTAATTGACATATTGTTAGGTCGACGAACGATAACTATTTTCTATCGACGAACGATAACTATTTTCTGTGAAAACTTTTGTTTCAAGTGTAGTTTCCAAGTTTGTGTGCTGCCAAAAAAGACGAAACTCGATTGATTCAAAATAGGTGCTGCGAATATTCGATTACATCGACAATCCACTATTGTAACAAGTTACGTGCTGGTACCCCGGCACATTATATAAACGATCAAGGATCAAATTCTCTCAGAATTTTAGAAAATTTCAATGTATAATCCGTTGAGCTTTCATTCCGCCACCAAAGCTTAAAGCCGTATTAGGTAGGCTTGCCTGGCATGTATCGAATGGTCCGAAAGTGTTGTTCATTCATTAATTATGTAAAACCGAGTTGATATCTGAAAACTGGTAAAAGGAAATCCCACGCTTGAAGAAAGAAGTGCTTTGCACTCTGAGAGTAGTTACTCACTGCCATGTATGATTACGGTTTCTAACTTAGCCGTTCTAAACTGCCATAAAATTTTTGGTGCTTAAAATGCGTTAGTCCCCGAGGTTTTCTTACTTTAGTTAAGCTAAGTTTGTTTATTTACCACACAGTCAAAATTGAAATCACGCCGAACAAAGATTTGAACCTCACTGAATGTGATTGCTCGGTGATGCAAAAAATTGCGAGTATGTTTAAAAATTGAAAGCACTTTCTTTAAATGGAGTGACGAAAACTTACTTTTTTATTAGTTTCCTATATCAATTAACGAACACATTTTCACTTTAGGGAAGCCAAACGTTTTGAATGAAACTATTTATCTGTTTTAAGTGTCACGTTGACTAAGTATATAGCCGTAAACAAACAGTAATACGTGTAAAAACCTAACTCGTTGAGCCATCGAGTTGATTGTCACGAAATTTTATCGAGTAATTCTTTCATCAGGTTCTTTTATAGGTCAATATGAGTTGACTCACTGTCAAATTCCATTCAGGTAAAATAAACATTCCTATAATTACCAGGTGCAGACGTTCTACTAGCTGAATTTTTTATGAAAAAAATTTTCGCTTAAATCAATTGGTCCTAAAAAATGAAACAAAAATCAAATAAAGGTCAAAAATGTGCTAGGTATTCATTTCAATTTAAGATAAAGCTAGTCCTAAACGACGAACATGCTCGCCGAGCATGCTCGTTTGCATTATCCCATAGACGACGAACGCATTTGCCGAGCATTCCTTTCATGTTGATTCCCCACAGCGTAAACGTGTGTATTCTTCTATTAAATTGTGGCTTTCTGTTGCCTTTTTACTTTATCCGCGATATGCACACGACGACGTCCACAGCAGAAATGAGTTTGCTTCATAATAAAAAACCGGTTTGCTCGCGAGCATGGCCCTACATGGCAAACATAGAAGCCAACGAACATAAGAAAATCGAAAATTTTCGCCAACAGCGAGCGGCTTGCCAACTGCTCGCCAACCAACCCCTAGACGATGAAAATACGGCGAGCATGTTTGTCGTTTAGGACTAGCTTTAAGCTAGTCCTAAACGACAAACATGCTCGCCGAGCATGCTCGTGCTCGCCGTATTTTCATCGTCTAGGGGTTGGTTGGCGAGCCGCTCGCTGTTGGCGAAAATTTTCGATTTTGTCATGTTCGTTGGCTTCGTTGTTTGCCATGTAGGGCCATGCTCGCGAGCAAATCGGTTTTTTACTATGAAGCAAACCTCATTTCTGCTGTGGACGTCGTCGTGTGCATATCGCGGATAAAATAAAAAGGCAACAGACAGCCACAATTTAATAGAAGAATACACACGTTTACGCTGTGGGGAATCAACATGAAAGGAATGCTCGGCAAATGCGTTCGTCGTCTATGGGATAAAGCAAACGAGCATGCTCGGCGAGCATGTTCGTCGTTTAGGACCAGCTTAACACACAAAAGTTGCCATTCAACATATTCGGACGAAAGCTGTCGTCAAAGCGTCGCGTCGTGCCACTGCCAACCGAGCTACCCGCGACGAGCCAACGCAAACACCATTTCACCTCTATCCATTAGCACATTCGTTTAGATCAAAGGATAACCCCATTGAGTAGCACTAAATGCTTCCTGCACAACATCGCTGTGCACATTTTTATTGTTCATTGCTGGCGAGTGTTAGTCAACAACAACTACGTAGTCCTTTTCACTTCAAGTACGCAGTGACAGAGTTTTGTATATCCCATATGAGGGTAAATAGGTTTTTGGCCCCTCGAATATGTGGTCTATCATTTACTGCCACCTCGTAACACAAATCAGGAAAAAAAAAAAATGAAAAAAGAAAGAGAATTTTAGCCCTTTGGGAGAGACAGGTAAATATCAACACTAACATCGAAGCAAAATACTGCTTTAGGGGGCACAAAGTTTGTTTTATTCGCGTTTGTTGTGTACCATGGCGCTGCTAGACAAATAAAAAACGAAACAAAAAAAACGAGTCTCTTGCACTATCAGAGTAGCAATGGACATTGGAGTACAGGGCAGCCTTGTCGTCGTCTATGTCGGGTTGTATGGTAATGGCATTCTGAAATAACGAGGTGCAAAGCGAGGAACACCAAATACACAAATAATGCATACCAGTTACACAAAGGAGCTCCATGAAAATTCAGGAAATCTAAAAAAAAGTGGGTGTGGTTTGGTGTGCGGCTCATCCAAACCCAAATGAATGTTTCCAATTCTACTGAATATTAATTAAAATTGCAACACAAAATTCGAGGGTAAATATTTGTGTGTCCTTTTTATTTAGTGCAACCACACCCGGAAAATGTTAAAGCTGTGAAAGCTGGAAAAGCCTATTTGACCATCCGAAGTCGGAACAGTAAAAAAAAGGGAAATCACCTTAAAAAATTGATGAGCAAAATGCTTCAAGGCGAAGGGGGGGGGGGGGGGGGGGTTACATGTAAATATTTTTACATAAGTAAAAGTCGTTGTACAATTGTATTGATTAGGTTTTATCCAATTTATTGATATACAATTATAAAGTGCAGAAAATAAGAACATATGAAAATACACGAAATTATAAATCAATTATTATTGTTCCTGATGTATCCTCAATTGTACTGTTTGACCAACTTGCTTTCGATCATTGCTCTGACCACGATTTGCTTTTTTCCACCTATGATATCAGATTTAATCACGATGCTATTCCCTACTTCTTTAACTATAGGGATTTTCATTCAATAGATGTTGAAGCCTTACATGCTGCGGCCTCTATGTCACCTTGGTCTAATTGCCGATTGTTTTCTGATCCTGATGCTAAACTAACATGTTTTCAAGAAGTTGTTACTCAGCTTTATAATCAATTTGTACCTATTAAAACTGTTCGCATTCGTAATAAAAACTGCCCCTGGTTTACATCAGAAGTAATCTATGCCATAAAAACTCGAAACAAACTCTATACTAAATGGAAAAAAAATCCCTCTAATACAACTTGGAATACTTATAAGACTATGCGTAACCGTGTGGTAGTCCTTATACGTAACGAAAAGAGGCACTATTATGCCTCAAAGCTTAGTACTACTCTCTCTTCTAAAAAGCTATGGAGTAATCTGCGACAGATTGGTATTACTAGCGACAAAAATTCGGCTAAGTGTGAAATTGATCCCAACGAAATGAACAGCTATTTCGTAGGTGAAAGTGCTGGGGAAATCGATTTTAATTTCACTGATAATTTAAATCGGGGTCTTCTTTCTGATAGTGAATTTGAAATAGTTAATGTGTATGAATATGAAGTCAAGACATGCTTATCCCATATTAAATCAAATTCAGCAGGTGAAGATGGCATATCGCTACGTTTTTTAAAGCTTATCGAACTTTTCATCATATCCCACCTAACCCACATCCTAAACCACTGCATTACGACCTCAACTTTTCCTAATTCCTGGAAAATTGCTAGAGTTATTCCTATTGCTAAGAAAACTTTTCCTGAAAACGCTGATGATTTTAGGCCTATCAGTATTCTTCCATGCTTGTCAAAGATCTTAGAGAAACTTATGTCGAAACAGGTACTTTTTTACTTGTCTTCCAATAATTTGCTCTTTGAAAAGCAATCTGGCTTTAGAGCTTAACACAGCTGTTCAACTGCTATGGTTAACATTCTAGAAGAAATACGACAACGTTTTGATAATGGTTTTCTAACTCTGTTTTGCTTACTTGATTTTTCAAAGGCATTTGACAAGGTTATCCATAAAGTTCTTTGTTGGAAACTAAGAAATCTGTTTAATTTTTCTAATAATGCTGTAAAATTTTTCAAAAGTTTCTTAAGTGACAGGTTTCAACGAGTTTTATCGTCTGATGAATCAGTATCAGCGTTGTTACCGGTGAAACAGGGTGTTCCCCAAGGATCCATTCTTGGTCCAATCTTGTTTTGTTTATTCGTTAATGACTTGCCATCAGTTTGTAAATACTCTTCTGTTAACCTCTATGCAGACGATGTACAATTGTATCCCTTAAAAAAAAACTTCTGATTTCGTTGAACTTGCAAACATTTTAAATGATGATCTTGAAAGCATTCGGATATGGTCTAACTCAAATGGTCTGTTTCTAAATCCGAGAAAATCGCAAGTAATCCCAATTTCGCATAGATTGCCTGAAATAAATAGGTTACCTGACATAATTCTTTCTGATAAAAAACTAAAAATTGTTTCTACTGTTAAAAATCTTGGATTTGTCATCTCTCACAACCTGTCGGGATATGATCACACTAATCATGTGATAGGAAAAATTTATGGATGCCTCCGTAAACTATGGATTACTGCGAGCTTTACTCCTACTGAGACTAGACGTAAGCTTGTTCTGACCTTGATTTTGCCACATATAACCTATTTCGAAAATGTATACTGTAACTTAGATTCTCTAGCTCAGCGTAAACTACAAGTTGCTTTTAATGATGCTGTTAGATATATTTATGGCTTACGTAGATACGACCATGTTTCCAATTTTGCTGATGGTCTTCTTGGAACCTCTCTGAAGAATTATATCGATGCAAGAAACTGCATTTTTCTACATAACATTATAATGAAAAATCTCCCAAGCATAGGTTATAAGGCACTGCAGAATATGTTTAACTGTTGCATAAAAATTGGTTACTTTCCAACAGAATGGAAAACTGCAAAAATAATTCCTATACTCAAACCAGGAAAGAACGCAAATTCAACAGATAGCTATAGACCTATAAGTTTATTAAGCTCTCTTTGTAAATGCTTCGAAAAAATAATAAAAATTAAACTGATTACCTTTACCAACTCTCGAAACATTATTCCTCCTGAACAATTTGGTTTCAGGGAATTTCATAGTACTGTGCATCAAATACATCGAATTACAGACCATGTTAAAAGACATTTTGCACTCGGACAAAGCACCGGTATGGTCATACTCGACATTGAAAAAGCATTTGACTCGGTATGGCACCATGGTCTTTTACATAAGCTCCTTACCCTAGATTTTCCAGTGTACATTATTAAGATCGTCCAATCGTTTTTGTTGTCTAGAAAATATATGGTGTCTGTTAACAACTTTTTGTCTGAAACTTGTGTCTGTTCTGCAGGAGTTCCCCAAGGATCTGTCCTAGGCCCAATACTATATGTTCTATACACTTCAGACTTCCCTCAGTTATTCAACTGTGAAAAAGCTATTTTTGCTGATGATACCAGTATCTTTTCTTCTGATTCGATCGGTTTTAATATCGAAACTAATCTGCAATCAGCTCTTAACGTACTTCAAAATTATTTCAGGAAGTGGAAAATTAAAATTAATGCTGGTAAGACCCAGACTATCTTTTTTACTCGCAAAAGAAAAGTCTGCTCCTTACCAAGCAACAATCTGCAGATAAATGGCATCAGGGCTGAGTGGAAAAACAGCGTTAAATACCTTGGAATTAATCTGGATAGTAAACTTACGTTTGGTATACACATACAAGGAATCATTAAAAAAGTTAACTCCACCATTAAAATTTTGTATCCATTTATAAATCGAAGATCCAAACTAAGTAAGGATGACAAGATTATAATTTACAAAGCCATCTTTCAGGCGATCATGTTTTATGGGTCACCGGCGTGGGGTAATTGCGCAAAAAGTCATATACGTAGGCTACAGATTTCGCAAAACAAACTATTGAAAATGATTCTTAATCTCCCATGGCATTTTTCTACCGTTGAACTACACTCAATTGTGAACATTGAATATGTTTCGGATAGAATTTTAAAACTAATAGAAAAATATAACATCTGTCATTCATCCGACAATGCCTTAATTTCAAGATTGTCTTCTTAAAGCAAATATACAATATATTAATTTAGTTTATTTATTTATTTATTAATTTATTAATCTGTTAATTAATTTATTTGTTTTTTGTCAATTTATTAATTTGTTAATTTATTTATTTGTTTATTCATTTAATTGTTAATTTATCTATTTGTTTATTTATTTATTTGTTAATTTATTAAACTATTTATTTTTTTTATCTATCTACTTGTTTATTTATTTATTTATTTAAAGATTATTTATTTACTTATTCGTTGAAGAAGACTGATTTATTTTTACTTTTATTTATTTATTTACTTATTTATTTATTTATTTGCTATTATTTATTGTAATTTTTATACTTTTTTGTTACTTAGTTTATTATTATTTAGTATTTGTTACACCATAATGTAAAAGGAATGTTGAATTTGGCATTGTTTGGCACCACCTCCTCTCTCTCAGGCTTGCATAGCCCTTGTACCTTATTTATTTATCAATAGCATATTCTTGTTATTATTCACCATCTTTATTTTTTTGTTTTTTTTTTTTTTTTGTTTAATGAAGGTTTTAAATTGTAGCTTTCCTTCAATATTTGTTGATACATTTTGTAGATTATAAGACTCATTATATCTTGTCAGTTGTAAGGTAGCTTTTATACCAATCACTGTAAATTGTGCAATATCTTTTTAAGAAAAAAAAAAAAAAAATGTATAATTTTGCTACAATAAACAATATATATATATTATAATGAATAAAAACCCCGTATATTTATACAACAAACTTAATTTTCCGCGTTCGTCAAGAACTTTTACGCTAAATACAGCTAAATACCGGTTTTTGAATTCATCGCGCCTCTTTTTTGTCTAAGCAATCAAGCTGTGGAATTCGCTGCCAATTAATATTAGAATAATTTTGAACACTAACCGTTTTAAAAAAGCTATTTTTTCTCACTTCTCTCTTTAATTTTCTAATACTTTTTCTACTTTCACTATCCTCTTCTTTACTCTACTATCATAAAAATTCTTCGTTTAATAAACTTTTTATTAATTTTTAATTTGTAAACTCAGTTAGCTCTAAGTACTATAAAAGATAATAATCTTAATGTACCAAACTTTTACTTTATACAATAAATTGAAATTGAAATTGAATTCTTCTCTGCTTTGCGCGAATCATTCGATAATTTCTTCCACCTTAATGTCAATGTGCCTGTTAATCCTCATAAGAGCAAGCCCATTCAGCCTATCTTGGCCTGTAGAATTCCTAATCCAATATTTTAGACGCCTCAACGTGGAAAAACTACGCTCGCTGCTAGCAATGGTCGCAGCCAATGTTGCACCTATTTTCAAAAACTTGAAAATGTTTGGAAAAAGTACAAAGTTACAAAGATTTCATGATTCTATAAATGTCTTTGGTTGAGTTTTTGCCCTAACCCAACACTTCATTCATTACGGTTGAAGTAGCTGCCTCAGTCGCTGTTGGCCATTGATTCATTATTACTTCCACGGTTTCATCAATATTCTCAACGTCTTTCCTTTTTTTTTTTTCTCCTATAGACTCGGTTATTTTTTCAGCATCAGCGAATTTTCGTTTTACATTCTGATGATGATGAGTAAAAATTTGAAAACAAGGACACAGTTGAGCTGAGAATTATGTTCCACAAAACTGTTTGCGTTCCGTCAAAGTGACATTGAGCGCTCAGTGAGATTTTTCTTTGTGGAACTGGCGTAATAGATCAATGTGATTGAAGCATTGTATTGACTTATGATACATGGACTGCTAGTTGCATTCATTCTCTATACAAAAGTTGGATAATAATGATTGCACTTATTTTTGGTTACACTAGCCAATATCTTACTCTTAACTAAAACACTAACGACATCTGCTGTGATTTAGCTAGCGTTATTATTTAGCAGTGTCAAAAATGTTTCACTAGTTTTCAGCTGAAATTATGCTCGCTAGTATTGCTTAGAATAAGTGGAACCATAGTGAAGTTGGGTCCTAGCATTACATGTTTAATAAGTCAATGATTTTAATAAATAGGAGCCCTACTAACGCATTTCAACTGTTTTCTATAGCTCAATGTAGGCAAAACACAAACATACATGTATTTAAATACTGATTTGTGAAAAGCTCGAACTTAAATTTTAAATATGAAAAACAAATTTGCATCAATAAAACAAAAAAAAATAAATGAAGCGTTTAAATGATATTCGACTGAAATATTTTCGGGGGGGGGGGGGGGGGGGGGGGGTTTATCCCCAAAACCCCCCCCTACGCTACGCCACTGAGTCTATTGTAATTACTATTAACAATCCGTGAACGCCTTATTGACTTCACTAATTTAGAATGCATTTTAACTATTTCCTTAAAAGATGCAATTACAACAAATTATTTTGTATATTTTGTTTCATGACAAAAGCCATCTTCAGCAATTCTTTCTTGACTAAAACTTGCATAGATTCTAATTACATAGATACAAATATAGTACGATTAATTAATCTCTTCTTACATTACACATATGTATGTAAATATACATTATACAATCATTGTGGACTGTGTTCAAGTCAGTTAGTTATTTAGATTTTTAGTTAGTTATTTGAACAATATACATATACCTACAATTTGACTTATAACTAATTAGGATACTATGATAATAAACTTTTGTTGGGAGGGCCTAACCATATACATTGTCTTAGCTTAAAATATTACAGAAAAATATATAATTTACATGTCAAAATTAAAAAAAGAATTCGGCAGATTTTTTTTTTAGTCCTCTCAGGTTGTTCAATCCTTGTTATCGGTGTTGGTCTTGTAGTTGAACGGTAGGGTTGGCAATTTAGCCACAACGGCGGCGCCGCCGCCAACTGTGTGCTTTTGCTGTCAGCGTAAAACGAGGTCCCTCATTGTCCTTGATGATGTCGTCCAGGGTCTCCATCATACTGAGGTACCTCGTCGTTGCTCTGTGGTCATCCTTCTCACTACCTAGATTCGGGTGGTTGGTGACGTTTTGGATTAGCTGCTTTGTGAATAGCACCAGGTATCTGTCCAGAGGTATGATGTTGGCTTCTTGGTACAGTTGCTCGTTCCTGTAGTGCTTTCGTGGCCGTGGGTCAAAGTAGAGGCCGATGCAGATCCTGAGTACCTTCCTTTCATAGAGCTGAAGTTCCTTCACGGCTGTCTTCGAAATGGAGAACCAGACTGGAAAGGAGTAGTTAATTACAGGTCGCAGAAGTTGATTGTAGACTAGTAACTTTGTCGGTTGGCTTAGTCCAGTTCTTCTTTTCAGCAGAGGGTGCACCCGGTTGAAAGCCCAAATGGCTTTTTTGAAAGCTTTTCTGCTGTGTGGATTGAAGGCTAACAGCTCATTAAAGTGGATACCCAGGTATTTCACATTCGGTTTGGATTGGATCCATCGGGAAGTTTCAGAACCAAATATTTACATTTGGTGGCAGTCCGACCACCTCTGCCATTTGAGGGTCTCCAGTTCCGATTTGGAGGAGTTGATCCGTATGCCCTACTTTTTGTAGAAGTGGTAAAGTCTGCTGACGTGGGCCTTTACTCTCTTGACTGCGAGCAATAGTGAGAATAATGGCAGCACTGGCTCGTTGGCAGCAGACGTCAAATTTTTTCTCTCTCTGCCTTGAATTTATTGGTTTTACATAAATTAGTAATAAACTCACTAAAATAAGTGTTTTTCCTTTAAAAAAAAGTCAACTGAAACTACTTTCTTCATCAATTTATTGGTTTTTTAAAGTAAAAAAAGCATTTACAATAAGAAAATTACATTTGTAAGCTGTGCTGAAACATAACCCCACTTCATTTTTGCGCTGGATGGAAAATAACAAGCGGGCGCTCTTCGAAACTTCGCCTGACAATAGTGTCGATCAAACCTACAAAAGACACTACCCTTCCTCATCCGTCATCAATTCCCCTAATTCAAAAAAAATGGGTGATTCTTTTTCTTGGGACGTTTTCGATAAAAAAATGAAATCTATGCTAGAAGATGTAGCTCGTAAAGAAGACTTGCGCGTCCTAACCGATGACATTAATGAACTGAAAAAAGACAATACAATGCTCAAAAAAGAACTAGCCTCTATCCAAAATAAGTTACATCTCCTGGACCAAAAATCTCGTCGATGCAACATCGTGGTTTGCGGTCTGAAAGCTTCGTCCGCTCAGGTAGCCAAACAGAATATGATTGAGTTATGCGCATCAGTATTAAACACCAATCTAACCATTGTACGCGTTATTGAAATGAAATCTGGGCTAGAATACCTGTTCGAACTCGACCAAGCCTCCCAAGTCAACAATTTACTTTACAACAGCTCAAAGCTAAAAGGTACAGGTATCTATTTTCAACGTGACTACACATTAGATGAAAGAAATCAACGGTTCCATCTGCGACAGATCAAAAAGATCTTTGTAAAGTCTAACCCTACTGCAAAGTGTGTCTTCAAGGGCACCACATTATACATAAATAACAATCCCATCAAATGGATTGATTCGACAGTTATTGTGAGTCGGGAGGAAGACAAGCGTCTCTTCGTTAATCTATTCTCGAAGTCCAACAACAAGTACACAGTACAGGCAAAGATCCCACACGATGTACATCCACACCAACAACAACATCAACAACAACAACGATATCAACAGCAGCAGCTCCAGCAACATCCAAGCTCTCCCAGCAGAAAATAACAATTAGATGTCTGTCAGATTCTATCATATAACGTTTCTAACCTAGGTAACAAAGGATTATTTGGTAATTTTTATAAATTTATTAATGAATTCGATATTATATTTTTATATGAAACTCATTTGTTGTATGAAAAACGTAGTTTGTATAGCTTTTATTTTAAGGATTATGTCGTTGAATGGGTAGACACAACTAAGACTTGCAAATATGGGCGTGCTAGTGGTGGATGTATTTTCGCTTATAAAAAACTTATTGAAAATAAATTAAAGCTAAATTTTGTAAAAGTGGAAGATAGTATCATACTTAAGGGGGTGTTTGATGGTAAAAATGTAGTTTTTGTTCCAAAGTACCTGAACTGCACTAATTGGGCAGCCGATTTCGAGGTCCTAAGAAATGTATTGGGGGAGGTCAATAAAAAGGATGTTGTCTTTTGTATTGTAGGCGATATGAATGCGAGAACTGCGACTGCACAAGTCGTAGATGAAGATATTATATTTAATTACCCTTATATTTCATCAATTCGTAAATCTCACGATACCTGTATTGATAGTAAGGGTAAGAAGCTTCTTGATCTTTTTGATTATTTTGGTGGCATTATTCTCAATGGCAGGACGAAGGGTGATGAACATGGCGAATTAACTTTTCTGGGTGCTATGGGTAAATCAGTAAATGACTATTGTTGTTGTTCGGTGGATTTTTTAAGATTTATAAAAAAGTTTTCTGTTTTATCCAAACCATACTCAGACCATATGCCTTTGCACATAGACATCTTTTTCGATAAAGACATAGAAGACAAAAAAATCACCCTACCTAAAAAACTCTTTTGGCACAAGAACATGTTTGATGCATATCAAATCAAACTGGATCAGATGGTTAATTTTAATGACTATAACATCTTTGTTAATATAGACATTCAAACTGACAGTCTAAAAAACAAAATTCTAAGTTCTTGTGACACCAAAAATCTGTCTAAAAAGTATGATCCTAAAAATGAATGGTTTGATGCTCAGTGTTATAATGCTAGGAGAAAAATGTTCAGTTGCTTGAAAAATTTCAGAAAACACAAAATTGAAACCTTTAAGATAAGATACCAAGAAAGTGCTACAAGTTTTGAAAAACTGTGCAAAGAAAAAAAACGTTCGCATCAATGTGGTATTCTTAAGCAACTTAACTTTGTAAGAAATTCGAAAGATTGGTGGGCTTTAGCCAATACAATAAAAAAAAGGAAGATGGTTGTTGGATCGAACTTATCCATTGATAACTTTAAAGCTCACTTTTCTAGTTTACTGGTCTTGGATAACACTTTAGATTTGCTTTCCCATCAGCAACTCCCATCAGTTTTTAATACTATGCTCGACTCAAGTATTACGCTAGTAGAAGTGTGCCTTGCTCTCCATCAGGCAAAAGATAATAAGGCTCCTGGTCTAGACCAAATTCCATTTGAATTCTATAAAAACGCTCCCCTCAGTTTCGTAAACGAGATAGTTCTTTACTTTAATAACATCTTTCAATCAGAACACATTCCAACCTCTTTTCGACATTCAGTAATTGTTCCTATTTTCAAAAAAGGCAATGTTAACGACGTAACAAATTATAGAGGGCTATCACTGTCAGACTCACTTTACAAGTTGTTTACTAGTGTCCTTCTTAATCGTATCAATGAATGGGTAGATTTCAATGAGGTTTTAGATGAGTTCCAAGCTGGTTTCCGTAAAGGATACTCGACTGTGGATAACATTTTCAGCCTAAGTAGTATTGTACACTTAAAACTGAAGCAAAATAAGAAAGTTTTTACTTTCTTCGTTGATTTTAAGTCAGCATTTGACACGATTCCAAGAAGTGCACTTTTTTACAAGTTGAGTTATTTTGGAATGTCAAATAAAATTATAAGAGTTTTGCAAGCTCTCTACTCAAACACTGAGTCCATAGTATGGGACGGGTCGTCTTTCTCTGACTTTTTTAGTGTTCGTCAAGGTGTTAAGCAAGGCTGTAATCTGAGCCCTATTTTATTCGCTCTATACCTAAATGATCTCAGTAAGGTACTTCCAGGGGGCGTTGAAATAGGCGCTACCACAGTGAAAGTTTTACTGTATGCGGATGATCTTGTGCTTATGGCACAAACTCCCCAAGACCTACAAACTATGATTGATAAACTTTCGGAGTACTGTACAACATGGAAGCTGATTATCAATCTCGCAAAGTCAAAGTGTATGGTTTTTCGAAAGGGTGGTCGCCGCCCCCGTGATCAAAAATGGTATCTTTATGGTTCTGAAATCGAGGAAGTAATTGAATATCAATATCTCGGAGTACTTTTGACTTTTAACCTACGTTTCAAGAAACATCTGGAACAAAAATTATGTAGCTCTAAAAGTGCAATCAATTCTGTGTGGTCATCTTTCATTAATAATCAGTACATATCACAAAGCAATAAATTAAAGATCTTTGATGCTGCCTCTCGTTCAATCATGTGCTATGCAGCCCCTGTATGGGGACAAGGTGAATACGAAGAAGTTGAAAAACTGCTTCGTTTTTTTATCAAAAAAATGTTGTTCCTTCCAAAAAACACACCTAACTATATGCTTCATTTAGAGACTGGTATCAACAAAATGTTTATATTTACACTCAATTTACATTTTGAGTATATTCGCAAAGTTAATAGTTATCCGAACAACCGGCTTCCCAAAATATTAGTAGCTGAAACGGTAAAAGAGTCAACATTCTGGGTGAATGATTGGATTAAAGTGTTCAACGATACTGGGACGGAACTTAATTTTTTCGCTCAAAACCTAAACTGGAATGAGAAACATACTATGGTATTGGAAAAATTAATAAATATCTCGTGGGAAAAAAACATTGAAATGGCACATATGTCTCAATTTCATGACGTTTATTGCCATCTACAATACCCAAAAGTTCCATCTTACTTCAATGATGTACTCCAAGCTAAGGAAATATCATTGCTTTTCAAGCTAAGAGGCGGTCTCCTTGATATAAATGCACGAGCATTTAAGGATAATACGAACGGAATTTGTTCTATATGTAATTTGGATGAAGTCGAAAATACATTCCACCTTGTAGCAATCTGCCCTGTATACAAAAGAATCAGATGTTTCTACCTTGGTAAAGATACTTTGAGTAGGGAAGAATTCTTTTATGAGATGAATGGTAAAAACTACAGATCTCTATATTTATATGTCACTGATTCTTTAAAATACAGAAACTTAATAGTTAACGAATATCACTGATGCCTCATTACATGTATAAGATGAACTACTCGCTGTTTATTATATATAATATAAAGGAAGGATAGTAATAAAAATAATGTTCATAATAATAATAATGTATGATTGTATAAGGTACTTATGTAAATAATGTAAATAATGAAGAAAATTTGAAATTTGCATAAATATAATATAATAGTAATATATCTTATAATAAGAATAAAGTGTTTAAAATGCATTAAATTCACGAATTTGCCAATCTGACAGACAACTTTATAGTTATTGTCATAATATTTTGTAAAATATCATATGCATAAGGGTTTTTGTAATTTACTTTTTGTAATAATAAAATACGATTACTTACTTACTTACTTACTTAGTGAGAGTAATGTGGCGTAGGTTAGCAAGTCATCAGCGTAAAGAAGATTCTCGCATCCAGTTGGAGTTGGTTGGTCTGATGTCATCAAGCTGTAGAGGAAGGAACCGAGTTTTGAACCTTGGGCGACTCCGGCTCCGATGTTCTTAGTGTGGGACTTGCAATTGTCCATTTGTGCGAAAAATTTTCTGAAAGAAAGAAAAGAACAGAGAATTTTGATAAGTTGTGGTCTAAGCTGAAACGAGTAGAGTTTATGTACTAATCCGTCTATCCATGCACTATCGAATGCCTTCTCGACATCCAGAAAGCATCCAACGGTGACACGATGACTGTTGAGGGAGGTGGTGATGTCATGCTGAAACTTAAGGAGTGAATGCAGCATCGGGTGTTTTTCCCGAAAGCCAAACTGCATGTCAGGTATGAGGAGATTATCGTATTAGAATATTTTGAGTCTGCGGAGAATCACTTCTTTCAGTATTCTTGTCAGCAAGGAAATCGGCCTGTAATTGAAGATTTGATTAGAAGCGCCTTTCTTGGGAATTGCCACGATCTTTGCTGTTTTCCAGTTCCGGGGAAAGTAGCAGTTGTTGATGCAGTTGTTAAGGATGATTGTGCGGAGAATCATCGCTGCATGGGGAAGCCTTTTGAGGATGTGGTTAGAGATGCCATCTGATCCGGCTGACTTTTTTGGCTTGGAATTGCCGATGATCTCTGCTATCTCCACTAGATTGCAGAGACGAATGTTGTTTGTTGGGTTGTCAGCTGGATTTGCGTTGTCGATGATCAATACACCCGGACGTGGTTGGAGTGTTTGCTGCATAGATGCCACCTCCTGCAAACATGTCTGGTCAGCGGGCGGGGTTGGTTTGAAGTTTCCTTCGAAGTAGTTGGCGAAAGCATCAGCTTTGTCTTGGGTGGCTGTGAGCTGTGACTTCCATATCGTTGACAATAAGCATTTCGGGGGTTTTTGTTGCTTTCCAATAATTCTATTTATGTTTCCAAACGTATCCGGGCCGGGTCTAATCCCTTGCAACCTTTTCTGGAAGTGGATGTTGTTGTGGTATGGGATCGAGTTCCGGAACATGATGTTGACCTGCTGCAGCTCATTCGATATTGTTTGGTAGCACCTGTTTTCTGTATTCATCTGGCTTTGGTGAATCCTTTGAAGTTTCTTCCTTAGTCGTTGTCTGTGCGCGTATAGATTTTGGATGTATTCTGGGAGGTGTTGGTACCTATCCCTTGACGTCCTAGGCCGTTTTTGGTTGCTGATCGCCTTAGATAAAGCTTCTTATAGATTATACCATCTGCAGCCTCAATCTCGCTGTCAAGATGGTTCCTGTTTGGTCTGTGTCCAAGTCAATCATTAGCTCGCCCTATATATAGATTGTTGCTGCTGCTGCACTAGCCTGCTGTCGCCTTATCGATATTGAGCACCGCTACCTCACACATCTGGCACAGTAAATCTGCACTTGGGGTTTTCCATTGCAACCCTTCGGTCGCAGCCACCGTTGCCTGGGTACGTCTGCCACGTAAGATCTCGATGAATATTTGCAACCACCGTTATCTGACACACGATAACACAGCTTCTCTCATCCGAAAAACATCTTTCTTGGTTGCCGACACCGCATATCATATTGATCCTATTTCTCGTTCGCAACCACCGCTATTTGCACATTGTACGTTGTCTTGTAAGATGTTCTATAGAAGCAATCCTTCTTCTTGCTGCGATTGCTTGCCTGTAGTGTTTTGTGTGCCGTTTGGGTTTTTTCCACATTGACAGTGATTTCTAATTGTTATCAGTTTTATCTTTTGTGGACCCTTGGACTCCTCCAAGTAGTTATTTGCATTCATGGGAACTGTGCATAACCTAAACACCATACTGTTGAACGCTGCTCTATTATACTGGACCGAACAAAACGACTCCTTTGGTATATACGTTACCTCGGGTATGTTTGTAGGTTTTCTATAAATTAAAAAATCCAACCTGTTTTCTGCTTTTTTTTTGTGATGAGCAGGTCCAAAAAAGCCAATTCTCCATCTTTTTCCATCTCTGTTGTAAACCTTAGAGCTGGCCATTTTCAAGAAAAAATATTATTCACATACCTTTACCACACTGTTAGCAGCTTTCATTCTTCTTCGATGGTTTCTCAAATGTAGACATGAATAGATAGATAGATAGATAAATTAATTTTATTTTCTTTAAAAAGTAGTTATAAAAACAAGATTATGCTGGTTTACAAAATTAGTTGAGACAATAACTTGTTAAAGTTGTCTGTCAAGTCATAATTTTACTATTTACATTTTGGCTTAGCTTGAATTTAAATTAATTATATTCATTTACAATTAAGTTGCGATAATTAAGAGCATTTTTTAAGAATCTATAAAGGTTTAAATAACATTTGCCATTCAATATTTGAAGAAATTCATTTCGATCAATTGTTTCGGCACCTAGAAATATTCTTCTGTAGGATTTGAAAATAGGACAAACGCTGACGAAGTGGTAGGTGTTCTCAGTTGCATCAAGATTGCATAACGTGCATAGGCCAACAGTGTCACGCTGAAATGCCCTAGCATTCAAATTAAGTAGCCCACACCGTGTTCTTAAGAGCAGACTTATCATTTCTCGTGAGTTCGAGTCATCAAAATAATTGGGTACCTCTGTGAAGGATAGATTGCAGTATTCGTCATGAAATTGTGATTGTAAAGCCTGTTCGGTAGAAACATTCCACTGTTGTTCCTTAAGTTTAGTTAAAATCAAGTTGTGAGTCTGTTTCCATTCGAAATTGCTGGTTTCACAGTCAACAAGGATGCCAGTCTCGCGGAAAAGGCCTGACCATTCCTGGGCCCAATAAATATTTTTGCGGAGTACTGCTGTTGAAAGTATTCGTGGTAATCTAAAGCTGGGTAGACTCAAAACTTTACGCATATATGTAAAATGTATTTCAAGAGTAGTAAGAAACGATTTTGGCAGACCAGTTTCGATGTGTACAACGTAGTTTGGTGTATTATCAGGTAGATTAAAGCATCTTTTGACAAAAAATCTTTGAAGTTTCTCACATTGTATGTACTCTTTGTACCCCCATACTTGTGCACAGTACTACATTATGGATCTAACGGCTGCATCATGAACTTTAAACTTAGCTGAATGAGGTACGGATTTATTTTTTACGAATTTGGACCAGGTTGCGTTTACAGCATTTTTTGATGTAGCCAGCCTCTTTGTGAGATGTTCGGACCAGGACATGTTATACGTAAAGACTACACCAAGATATTTATACTGATTTGTAATTTTTATTTCTGTGCCGTTAAAATACCATTTTTCACAGACCGCCCTTCGTCCTCCATTCCTAAAGATAACAATTTCCGACTTCTCAAGATTGACTTCAAGGTTCCATTTATCACAATAGTTGCTGAACTTGTTTATAATAGCTTGAAGTATTACAGGACTCTCAGCCAAAATTACTATGTCATCAGCGTATAAGAGGACATTTATGCCAATTCCTTCTACAAATATTCCAATGGGGAGTTCAGAGTGGAGATCATTTAAAAACAAGACAAAAAGGAGAGCACTCAGTACACAACCTTGCTTAACACCTTTGTTCGTTCGAAAAAAATCAGATGCGCTGTTTCCATCCCAGACTGCTGCAACTGTATCTTGATATAGTAGTTTGATGATTTGAACCATTTTCGTTGAAATTCCCAATGTGACAAGTTTGTGAAAAAGAGCTTCTCTATTGATGTCAAATGCGGCTTTTAAATCTACGAACCAAGCATAAAGTTTTTTTTTCTGACTTAATTGCAGTTGAATTAGACATGAAAGGTTGAAGATCTGATCGACAGTGCTATAATTGTTTCTATAAGCAGCTTGGTATTCATTGAGTATGTTATTACTTTCAATCCAAGTTGTAAGACGATTTAAGAGGACCGTGGTGAATAATTTGTAGAGGGTGTCTAAAAACGAAAGACCTCTATAATTAGATACAAGGCTAGGATCACCTTTTTTAAAGAGGGGAAAGATAATTGCTTTGTTGAAGGACGATGGTATCGTTGCTGTTTCGTAAATTCTTTTAAGTAAAATGTGGACCTCACCAATAAAGGAATCACTCGCGTTTTTATAAAATTCATATGGGATTCCATCTATACCCGGTGCTTTATTTTCTTTTGAAGATGCTATCGCAATTCTTACTTCATTCAAATCGATTGGGCGATCAAGTTCCGGTATTTGAACTAAAGGTGTTTCAAGTAAATATTCCACGTTGGTTAACCGATCAGAATTAAGGGAATTTTCGAAGTGTGACATAAACTCAATAGCCGTGATTTGTATACCGTTATTCTTAGGATTACCGCGTATCTCTTTGGCAAGTTTCCACCAATCCTTTGCTGAGGTAATACTTGAAAGTTGAACAGAAATGCGCTGGTAGTATTCACGTTGTTTTGCTTTACAAAGGACTTTATACTTTTTATTAGCATCACAATAATTTTTTCTGCTTGCATCGAGATTGAACTTTCTATAAATGTTAAGAAGTTTTAGCAACGCTTTTCTAGCTATAAAGCATTCTGTATCATACCACGGTTTCTTTCGGTCGAACTTGACATTTGAATTACTAGGATTCCCGTTTGCAGTATAAATACATTGTTTTAAAGAAAGGCAACGTGTTTCAATGCTATCTAGAGGCGTGAGTTTTTCCGCAGCAACTTCATCAATTTTTTGGTTGTATTCTGCACATCTATTGGTAAACCATTTAAGTCTTGGGAGCAAGATGGAAGTGGGGTGTCTAGTCGTATCTTCGAAAGCTTTTATACCCAAAACTAGCGGCATATGATCAGAAAAGGTTGCTCTATCAACTGAGAAATTTACAATACTTTCTAAAGCACTGTACGAAGGACAGCAATAGTCAATCACAGATGATCCTCTAGTTGACACAAAAGTATACTCGCCGGTTGTATCTCCGAAGCCCCTTCCGTTAAGTATAAATGCGCCAATGTCTTCCAAGAGCTCGCAAAACTTATTACAGTTGCTGTCACTTACAACATCTTTAGAGTATCTTTTGTCAGTGATAAACTGTGATGTTCGTGAATCAATTGTTCCTTTTTGTCCAGTTCTGACGTTAAGATCACCCATAAGGATGAAGTGGTTAGATTGAAGCTCTTCGAAAAAGGATTTTAATTTTTCAAAATCACGTGTCCAATTATTGCAGTTTAAATAGCTTGGTACTAGATTAAGAATGGACCCAGAAAAATTGCCTTTTAAAATGACTGTATCGAAGAAATTTGTGAATCTTAGTTGGTATGTGGATTCAATAGTTTTACGGAAACCGTATAAGCAACCGCCACTAGCTCTGCCAAAGTTTTGGGTTTTTGTTGCCGCAATCCAGAACAGTTTGAATTCTTTAAAATAAATTTCATAATGGTGTATATGCTCTGATAAAACAAAAGTTTCGTACAAAAAGAAAATATCAAATTTACAAACGTATTTAAAAAAGTTACATAATATATTTTTATTAACAAGACCAGCTACATTATATGACAAGACTTGACAGACTTTCGTTTGCTAATGGTTATTATTGTTAGGGTTATTGACACTTGAGTCCTGCATGTTTGTAGGAGTATCCAGAAAAACAGAGTAAATTGAGTCTGTTCCTAAAAACTGTGTAAGAAACTCTCGGTCTTTTTCGTTGAAGGCTCTTACAATTCCATCTTTGTTGCATTTGAAGCGACGACGTCCATCTACCAGAAGGGTCCAGCGTTTAATTTCGATTCGTAGACGGCTATTAGCCTTCAGAAGACAACGTTTTATCTGGCGGAGGTGATATTGCTCAGATCTTTCACTTGACGTTAAATCCTTATTAATAGAAATCTGGGTATTTGAGAGATGTTTGGTTGCTGACATAACGGAGTGAACTTCATCCGTATTAGAAAGTTCAAATACATAGGCAGGTCTGGCGTTTTTTGATGAATTAATTTTTCGGGCTCTATTAGCTGTTGCAGTAACTCTAAGGGTTGTATTGCAAACCTGTTGAAATTGTTGTTTGGCTTCTTCAATATTATCCGCGTTTAATCCGCTGACTATCACGTTCAATCTCTTACTGAATTTCTCCGCATCTTCCATTCTTTTATAAAGCACGCGTTCGCCATCTTTTAATTTTTCGATTTCGTGTTTAAGTATTTTGTTTTCTTCTTGTAGAGCGGCAACTTCTATTTTGATACTATTAATATCCTCTTTTGTAGCTATTTTAACTAGTTTCTGATCCAAAAGCTTATCCATTTCATCAATGAGAGCAGTTAAAGAGAATGTTTCGGTCATATCGGTCGAAGTGCAGCTTTTCTTCAATAAATTTTTGTTTTCGGGCTCGGGTGAAGTTTGGCCAAAAGATCTTTTATTTTTTAATTCGCGATTCATGGACAAAGCAGTGACTCACTGTACTTTAAGCTAGAGAGTTTGAGCTTCACCTATAATAACGATCAGCCGGTTTGTGTATTAACTATGTTGTGGTGAAATTTTTAATCCACCAAAATTGAGAAAGCTTTCAAAAAATACAATCACCGATTTTGTGGAGTGGGACAGCTGATAATCCGTATGGAAGTAGGGGAATAGCTTCTTTTCTGGTCTTGTTTGGCTTAGTATTACTTTGTAAATACTTACAGTAATAATAATTTTTGTTATGTTTAGATGACAAAGACAGATGATCGATGATTTTCACCACTAAGAACTAACCAGCTTCGATGTACCACACCACGAATAAATTATTTTTATTTTCGTTTTAAATAGAGATCTTATAAAGCTTTCTTCTTTTTTTTGAAAGACACTTATCAAGCTTTGCAAACTTGTTTATGTAAACAATTCTTAAGTTTTATGGTTACTAATGAACTGGTGTAAAAATGAACTTAATACA